>CM033649.1:63997930-64219122 GCA_019512145.1 Engystomops pustulosus
TATAAAAACCATTTTTGACGTGACTCTGCAGGTTTTCCAAGAACAAACAGTGGGTGTGACATTATACCAGAGCACTGAGCATTTATTCCTCATTCATAACGTTTTCATATTAAAGCAGTAATAATTCACATGTTATCAACACAACGCACGCTGTATCTATATCCAAGACAGGAGCCATAGCACATGTATAAAGACTATGCACCCTATTTATGAAGAATAAAGATCAGATAAATTAAAGGGATTCTTATCACGGTGCTGCTCTGTGTAGGAACACGTAGCTTTATATACGAGATACATTACTCTTTAGTGGACTTCGTATGTAATATGGCAGCTGATGATTGGTTTAAGGCACCATCATTTTTATTTATTAATTATTTTATTCAATTCCCTATCAGAACAAGCTGGACCATTATAACAGTTCTTATACCCTTGTGTCAACCCCCTCATCCTCATAGACTGTAAGCTCTTGTGTTACCCTCCCTCATCCTCATAGTACTGTAAGCTTTGTGTTACCTCCTCATCCTCATAGACTGTAAGCTCTTGTGTTACCTCCTCATCCTAGAGACTGTAAGCTCTTGTTTCACCCCCTCATCCTCATAGAGTAAGCTCTGTGTCACCCTCATCCTCCATAGACCAGTGATGGCAACCTTTTAGCAGCCGAGTGCACAAAAACAACCCAAACCCACCCTTATTTTGCAAGGTGCCAACCAAAAATTAAAGCAGTAACTATTGCTCCCCGGTCTTCAACAACTGTCAATCATATTGGCCTCCTGAGGACAGCAACACAGTAAAAGATGGAAATGTTAGCTTCTTTCTAAAGCAGCATCTTTTAAGTTGCTTGGAACTGCAGAAGATTCTTCGAGTCCGGTGGGGTGTGCTGGGGCAATGGCCGGGTGCCCACAAGGGCTCTGATTGCCGCCTCTGGCACCAGTGCCATAGGTTCGCCACCACTGTCATAACTGTAAGCTCTTGTGTTACCTCCTCATCCTTATAGACTGTAAGCTCTGTGTCACCCCCCTCATCCTCATAGACCTGTAAGCTCTTGTGTCGTCACAACCTCATCTTCATAGCCTGTAGCTCTTGTGTGACCGCCTCATTCCAATAAGCCTGTAACCTCTTGTGTCACCCTCATCCTCATAGACTGTAACTATTGTGTCACCTCCTCATCCTTATAGATTGTAAGCTCTTGTTCACCCCCCTCCATCCTCATAGACTATAAGCGCTTGTTCAGCCCCTCATCCTCATAGACGTAAGCTCTTGTGTTACCTCCTCATCCTTATGCTTTAAGCTCTTGTGTCACCCCCTCATCCTCATAGACTGTAGCTCTTGTGTCACAACTCATCTTCATAGACTGTAAGCTCTTGTGTGACCCCCTCATTCCAATAGACTGTAAGCTCTTGTGCCCCCACCCCTCATCCTCATAGACTGTAACTCTTGTGTCACCTCATCATCCTTATAGATGTAAGCTCTTGTGTCACCCCTCTCATCCTCATATACTATAAGCGCTGTGTCAGCAACCCCTCATCCTCATAGACTGTAAGCTCTTGTGTTGCCCCCGCATGCTCATAGACTGTAAGTTCTTGTGTGCTCTTGTGAGAGGTGTAAATAAAGTTTTACTCGATGGGGGATACAAGCAAGTAACTATTGGCCAGAGAGTTAAAATAAAACTTATCAAGAATAAAATAGAAACTCTGCAATACCCTGTGAATAATTTAGTAAGCTTTTACTACGTGGTGGAAGTTTTTCAAACATACTATGCCAAATATACAACTTAAAAGATGAAAAGGCAAGGACCCAACCTACGGCAACGATGGTAAAAATTTCTTAAAGAACATTAACCTACCAAGTTTCTCAAAGAACAAATAGAGAATTTAAAAGCCACTTACAATAGAAGAAATAGAGGAGTAGTTAGAGACAATTAAACTAAATAAGTCCCCAGGTCCAGATGGGTTACCGAATGAACACTATAAGCAATTGCGACTTCCGCTTCTGCCATACTTGAAAGATTATCATAAGTTTTGGCAAAAAAAGGGCAAATTAACGAAGCTTAACACAACAATAATCACACTACCAAAACCAGGTAAACCGGCTAATAAACCAAGGAATTTTCAACCATATATCATTATTGAACAGCGACATAAAAATATATTCAAAATCTTGGCCATTAGAGTTAAATAAGGTACTACAACATTTATAACAACGATCAGGTTGGATTTGGTCTGGAAACAAGCCACATGGTAAAGAAGAGTATCTTAGGGCAATCTTAAGCGCAATAATGGCCCTGTACCAAATCCAAATGGGAGGGTCTCCTGTCAGGTTTTGTTGCAACTGGGTTTTAAATAATCTAATGGTACCAGACAGGGTGCCCCCTATCGCCAGTAATATTACTATGTAATGGAACCACTGACCAGGCAATAAGCTACACATTCAAATTAAAGGGATTCAAATAGGGCCAGAAATACACACTATAGGCTGTACGCGGATCACATAATCTTCATGTGTACGGACCCAGAGAATCTATTATATCCCTAATGGAATACTGCGGCATTTGCCAGTATCCCCTTTTAAAATTGAATTTGGCAAAATTGATCATCTTCTCAATAAATATGTCATCAAATCAAAAAAGCGCTGACGGACACATATGGGTTTGAGGGAGGAGAGGAAGGATTACATACCTGGGGGTACAAATGTTCACCATGAGGAAAATAGTGAGAAAACTCGTATTTAGTATACAGAAAAATAAAAGAAGAAATAGAAGAATAAAAAAGGTTTGAACATTCATGCTAGCAAGAATCCAAATGTGTAAATCAATCTTTTTACCCAGATATTATACCTTTTCCGATGCATCCACTAAGATTTCCCAGATCAATATTAGACAAAGTACAAAATTTACTCTTCAATTTTATGGCGGGGAAAAAATTATACTTGCTCCCATAATAAGGAGGGGGGGGGGGGCTGGAATGCCAAAACACTGAAGTTATACCGCAAGGCCGCTATTTTAGATATGCTAAGTCAATGCTGGCATCTTCCATAGCTCACAAATGGGTCCAGATGAAGTCCTCATGAAAGTATACTATTAACACCGTTTAGAAAAAACTACACCCTATTCTCTGGGGTATGCTAGGAATCTGGGAAAAGTAACAAATAGAAAGGTGGGAATATCCTCTCAAATTAATACATTAAAAACGTGTGTGGAGCAATTATACCAAATTTGAACTTAGATAGTGGTAAAGAAAGATATAGTAACATAACTCCATAATGATAGGTTGAAATATGAAACCATTCATAGTTTCATAAGTTTAATACGGTTGAAAAAGACACTTGTCCATCAAGTTCAACCAAGGGAAGGGATTGGATAGGAAGGGATTTAGGGAACAATCCTATATGCTAACAATCAATTTTATTTAGGTGTAAGGTAGAGGCTGGCAAATTGAAACAAGACCTTTCTTCTTCAATATTTACAGATAAGAACGCGTTAGGGGCATGATAAGACACATAGAAGGAGGGGACAGAGTGAATTAGATATATTTAACCACGCAAAACGGGAAGGGGAAAAATCTGTATTTTCGTACAACTTTCTACAGGGGAGACAATGGAGAAGGAACTGGCATACATGAAAAATGGGAGCAAGAACTAGGACAGAAATAACTCAGCACAATGGTATCAATCAAGTATGGAGGTGGTAAGAGCCTCAGCTTGCATTAACCACCTAGAACACCTGAAAAAAGTTCAGACAAGATGGTACAGCGATCCATGCATGGTGGGGGTGCCCGAAGCTTCAGGTGTTTTGGTCAGAGGTCTTGGACTAATCTCAACCATAAGGTGAAGCTGCTGAGCTATCCCCCCCTTACAAGCAGTTTTACATATAGGGGTTAAATAATTTCCCTCGCATACAGAGGAGTAATAACACTATACTATAATAGCAGCGAGACTGTGTATAGCCGGAATGGAAATCTATAGAAACCCAAACATTATAGAAGTTAAAGAGAACCCGTCATGCAAAATAACCCTCCAAATCTAATATATTTCATAAACCGCCATAAGAGACGTTGCCTCTATCCCTTCATTGTCCCTCTACATGCTGGTAAACTAGCAATGAGTTCCTAAAGCTGTATGCAAATGACCTGTGAATGTCCAATGAGTCATTAGCATATTCATGCTGTCCATGCCACACCCCCAGTGCTTGACTGACAGCCTGTATAATGCTGGTAAGGCTGCTCCATGTCGTGAGTTGTGTGTGTATAGAGGAGATACATAGGCTCCAGACAGCCATGTTATCGCAGAACATGTCAGGTACATGTGTGTAGCTGATTCTGTGTCTCTGTGTTATCAGGAGGAGTGCAGCATGTCAGCAGATGCAGCACCACACTAGCAATGCTTTTACTAGAAAAGTGAGCCGGAGGGCTAGGAATCCTGTCTGGAATTGCTGAAAGCTGGCACTGCTATGACATGCCCTGCTATTTATCACTGTATAGTTCCTTGTGCTGTAAATGGAAATCCCACTCCATCTGTTACTCCACCAATATTAATCACCAGCAATGTTAATCACCACTTAATACCTTACAGTGACTGCTGCAGGTTTTCCAAGAAACAACAGTGGTGGACATTATACCAGGAGCACTGAGCATGTTATTTCCTTCATTCATAACGTTTTCATATTAAAGCGTAATAATTCACATGTTACAACACAACGCACGCTGTATCTAATCCAAGACAAGCCCATAGCACATGTATGAAAGACTATGCAACCTCTATTTATGAAGAATAAAAATCAGTAAATTAATAAGGGATTCTTATCACGGTGCTGCTCCTGTGTAGGAACCTAGCTTTATATACGAGATACTTACTCTTGTGGACTTCGTCATGTAATATGGCACTGATGATTGGTTTAAGCACCATCTTTTATTATTAAATTATTTATTCAATTCCCATATACAGAACGCTGGACCATTATACAAGTTCTTATACCCCTTGTGTCACCCCCTCTACCTCATAGACTGTACTCTTGGTTACTCCCTCAATCTCATGTAGACTGTAAGCTCTGTGTTACCTCCTCATCCTCATAGACTGTAAGCTCTTGTGTTACCTCCTCATCCTTATAGACTGTAGCTCTTGTGTCACCCCCCACCTCCTCATAGCTGTAAGCTCTGTGGTCACCCCTCATCCTCATAGACGCATGATGGCAAACCTTTTAGACAGCCGGTGCACAAAAGCAACCCAAAACCACCCTTATTTATGCAAGGTGCCAACCAAAAAATTAAAGCAGTAACTTATGCTCCCCTTCGTCTCAACAACTGTCAATCAATTGGCCTCCTGAGGACAGCAAACACAGTAAAAGATGGAAATGTTGCTCTTTCTTAAATAAAGCAGCATCTTTAAGTTGCTTGGAACTGCGAGGAGATTCTTCGAGTCCTGTGTGGTGCGGGGCAATGGCCGGTGCCCACAGTAAGGCTCTGGTGACGCCTCTGGCCCATGCCATAGGTTCTCCACACTGTCATAGACTTAAGCTCTGTGTTACCTCCTTCATCCTTATAGACTGTAAGCTCTTGGCCGTCACCCCCTCATCCTCATGAAGCTGTACTCTTGTGTCACAACCATCATCTTCATAGACTGAGCTCTTGTGTGACCGCCTCATGTCCAATAGACTGTAGCTCGTGTGTCACCCTCACCCATAGACTGTAAGCTATTGTTTCACCCGGGTCTGGGCCTCTTCCTATAGACTATAGCCGGTGTTTTCCCCCCCTCATCCTCATAGACGTAAGCCTGTGTCAGCCCTCATCCTCGTAGACGTAGCTCTTTTGTACCTCCTCATCCATAGACGTAAGCTCTTGTGTCACCCCCTCATCCGTCATCAGACCTTGTAGCTCTTGTGTCACAACCTCTTCTTCATAGACTGTATCCTGGGTGACCCCCTCATTCCATAGACTGTAGCTCTTGTGTCCCCCTCAGTCATCCGGCAGTAGACTGTAAGCTCTTGTGTCACCCTCCTCAGCGTCCTTATAGATGTAAGCTCTTGTGTCACCCCCACCCCCTCATCCTCCTCATAGACTATAAGCGCTTGTGTCAGCCCCTCATCCTCATAGACTGTACTCTTGTGTTGCCCCCGCATGCTCATAGACTGTAAGTTCTTGTGTGCTCTTGTGAGGGTGTACAATAAAGTTTTACTCGATGGGGGATAAGCAGTAACTATTGGCCAGAGAGTTAATAAAACTATATCAAGATAAAATGAAACTCTGCAAACCCTGTGAATATTTAGTAAGCTTTTACTAGCGGGTGGAAGTTTTTTCAAACATACTATGCCATTATACAACTTAAAAGATGAAAAGGCAGAGACCAACCTACGGCAACGATGGTAAAAATTTCTTAAGAACATTAACCTACCAAGTTTCCAGAAGAACAAATAGAGAATTTAAATAAAAGCCCCGTACAATAGAAAGAAACTGAGGAGTTAGTTGCTGAAGACATTAAACTAAAATAAGTCCCAGTCCCCATCCAGATGGGTTAACCCCGAATGACACTATAAGCAATTGCGACTCTCCGCTTCTGCATACTGAAGATATATAAGTTTGGAAAAAAAGGGCAAATTTATAACGGCTTAACAGCACATATAATCACACTACCAAAAACCCAGGTAAACCGGCTAAGAGACCAGAGAATTTCACCCAATATCATATCTGAACAGCGACATAAAAATATATAGTTCAAAATTTTGGCCATTAGAGTAACATATAGGTACTACCAACAGTTTACAATCAACAGATCAGGTTGGATTTGCGTTCTGGAAAGACAACCAGCAGATGTACAGAAGAGTATCTTGAGGGCAATCTTAACAGCCAATAATGGCCCTTGTACAATCCCAAATGGGAGGGTTCCCTGTTCAGTTTTGTGGCAACTGGTTTTAAAATATCTATGGTACCAGACAGGGTGACCCCTATCGCATAATATCACTATGGTAATGGAACCACTGACCAAGGCAATAAGGCTACACTTCACAAATAAAGGATTCAAATAGGCCAGAAAACACACTATAGGACTTTTACGCGGATCACCATAATTACATGTGTACGGACCCAGAGAAATGCTATAATTCCCTAATGGAAATACTTGCGGCTTGCCAAGATCCCCTTTTATAAATTGAATGTGGCAAAAGGATCATACTTCTCAATAAATATGTCATCAGAGTCAAAAAGCAGCTGACGGACACATATGGGTTTTGAGGGAGGAGATGAAGGATTACATACCCTGGGGGGACAAATGTGTTACTAACCATTGAGGAAAATCTGGAGAAGTAAAACCGTCGGATTAATAGAGACAAAATAAAAGTAAGAATAGATAGAATAAAAAAGGTTTGAACTTCATGCTAGCAGAATCCCAACATGGTAAATCATCTTTTTAGTACCCAAGATTATGTATACCTTTTCCGATGGCATCAACTAAGTTCCCCAATCAATGCTTAGACAAAAGTACAAAACTTTATCTTCAATTTTTATGGCGGGGAAAAAAGGTATACTTGTCTCCCATAATAAGGAGGGGGTGGGGGCTGGGAAGCCAAACACTGAAGTATAAACGCAAGGCCGCTATTTAGATATCTAAGTCATGCTGGCATCTTCCATAGCTCACAAATGGGTCCAGATGGAAGTCCTCATGTGAAAGTATACATATAACCCGTTTTTAGAAAAACAATCACCCTACTTCTCTGGGGTACGCTAATGAAATCGGGAAAAGTAACAAAAGATGAAAGGTGGAATATCTCTCAAATTAATATCATTAAACACGGTGGAAGAAATTGGAAGAATTATACCAAATTTGAAACTTAGATAATTGGTAAAGAAAGATATAGTAACATAGACTTCCATACTTAATAGGTTGAAATAGAAACCAGTTCATAGTTTACATAGTTTTATACGGTTTGAAAAAAGAGACACTTGTTCCATCAAGTTCAACCAAGGGAAGGATTGGATGAGGAAGGATTTAGGGGAAACAATCCATATGTATAACCATCAATGTTATGTTAGGTGTAAGGGAGGTAGGCTGCAAATTGAAACAAGACTTTCTTTCTCAAATATTACAGATAAAGACAGTCTTAAGGGGCCAATATAGAGGACACATAGAAGGGAGGGCAGAGTGAAATTAGATAAATTTAACGGCACGCAAAACGGGAGAGGGGAAAACATCTGTAGTTTCGTACAACTTCTACAGTGGGAAGACAAAGAGGATGGAAAGGAAAACCTGGGCATACATGAAAAAATGGGGAGCAAGAACTAAGGAAGAAATAACCTAGCACAATGGTATCAATCAAGTAGGAGTGTGGAGAGCCTCAGCTTGCATTCAAACAACCCTAGAACACCTGAAAAAACGTTCAGACCAGTGTCCAAGCGATCCATGCTGGTGGGGTGGGTCCCGAATGCTTCAGGTGTTTTTGGTCAGAGGTCTTTGTGACTATTCTCCAACCATAACAGTGAAGTCGCTGACTATCCCCCCCCTTACAAGCAGTTTTACATATAGGGGTTAATAAATTTCCCTAGCAATACAAGGAGGAGATAATAACCACATATACTAATAGCAGCGGAAAGTGTATGCAAGGAATGGAAATCTATAGAAACCCCAACATTATTAGAAGGTTAAGAGAACCCGTCATGCAAAATAACCTCCTAACTAAATATATTTTCCATAAACTCCATAAGAGAGCGTGCCTCTATCCTTTCATTTGTCCCTCTAACATGCCTGTAAACTAGAGCAATGAAGGTCTCTAAAGCTGTATGTCAATGACCTGTGAATGTCCAATGATTCATTAGAATTCATCTTGTCCAGTACACCACCCCCAGTGCCTTGACTGACGCCTGTATACTGCGGTAAGGCTGCTCCATGTGCGATTGTTGTGTATAGGAGAGATACAATAGGCTCCAGACAGCCATGTTATAGCAGCACATGGCAGGTAATGTGTAGCTGTAGGTCTGTGTCTCTGTGTATCAGGAGGAGGCAGGGTGCAGATGTCAGCAGATCAGACACACACACTAGCATGCTTTACTAGGCTTGGCCTGACATATGTAAATACCATCTGAAAAACCAGTTTGACGTGACTGCTGCAGGTTTTCCAAGAACAAAACAGTGGGTGGACATTATACCAGGAGCACTGAGCATTTATTCCTTCATTCATAACGTTTTCATATTAAAGCAGTAATAATTCACATGTTATCAACACAACGCACGCTGTATCTATATCCAAGACAGGAGCCATAGCACATGTATGAAAGACTATTGCACCCTATTTATGAAGAATAAAAGATCAGTAAATTAAAGGGATTCTTATCACGGTGCTGCTCCTGTGTAGGAACACGTAGCTTTTATATACGAGATACATTACTCTCTTAGTGGACTTCGTATGTAATATGGCAGCTGATGATTGGTTTAAGCACCATCATTTTTATTTATTAAATTATTTTTATTCAATTCCCATATAAAGAACAGCTGGACCATTATACAAGTTCTTATACCCCTTGTGTCACCCCTCATCCTCATAGACTGTAAGCTCTTGTGTTACCCCTCATCCTCATAGACCAGTGATGGCAAACCTTTTAGCAGCCGAGTGCACAAAAAGCAACCCAAAACCCCCCTTATTTATTGCAAGGTGCCAACCAAAAATTAAAGCAGTAACTTATTGCTCCCCGGTCTTCAACAACTGTCAATCATATTGGCCTCCTGAGGACAGCAACACAGTAGAAAGATGGAAAATGTTAGCTTCTTTCTTAAAGCAGCATCTTTTAAGTTGCTTGGAACTGCAGGAAGATTCTTTGAGTCCTGTGTGGTGTGCTGGGGCAATGGCCTGGGTGCCCACAGAAAGGGCTCCGAGTGCCGCCTCTGGCACCAGTGCCATAGGTTCGCCACCACTGTCATAGGGCATTAAGTCATTAACAGTATTATCGTTTCTTCACAGGGTTTTAAGGGCGATGCTGGCACTAAAGGATCTATGGGACTATTTGGTGCGAGGGGACCTGTAGGGCAGAAGGTATGCATACGTGCAATAAATTCACTAATAGGAAAAGTAATATTGGGATTTTTATAATATATATTTTCCAAGTTATATATTTTAATGGGAATATTTGTATTTCATATAAACCACATCCATTTATTAAAAAAAAACCTATTCATAACAAGGCAAGTATTGGTTTTGGCATCTATTACAACTTTCCTATGGAGCTATAGAGTCTCTATGACAGTGTGCGAACCGAAACCTATGCACATGGTGCCAGAGGCGTACACGCATCAGAGACCTTACTCGTGGCGGCACCACGGGGCATTGCCCAACTGCACCACACAGGACTCGAAGAATCTCCTGCCGTTCCCAAGCAATTAAAGATGCTGCTTTATTTAAGAAAGAGCTAAACTTTCCATTTTATACTGTAGTTGCTGTCTCAGGAGGGCCCAATTGATTGACAGTGTTAGAGGGAAGCGGGGAGCAATAAGTTACTAGCTTTAATTTTGGTGGCACCTTGCATAAATAAAGGGGGTTTTGGGTTGCTTTTGTGCACCGGCTTGCTAAAAGTTTGCCATTCAATGCGTCTATGAGGAATGAGGGGTTGACCACAGAGGTTCACCAGATTAGCATGGAGGTGGGTGGGGTGACACAAGAGCTTACAGTCTATAAGGATGAGATGAGGGTAACACAAGAGCTTACAGTCATGAGGATGAGGAGGTAACACAAGAGCTTACTAGTTCTAATGAGGATTGAGGAGTGGAGTAAACCAAGAGTACAGTTTACTATGAGGAGAGAAGGGGATTTGACACCAAGGGGTATAAGAAACTTTATAATGGTCCAGCAGTTCTGTATATGGGAAATTGAATCAAAAATAATTTAATAAATAAAATGATGGTGCTCTAAACCAATCATCAGCGGCCATCTTACCAGACGAAGTCCACGTAAGAGTAAGATCTGTATATAATAAGCTAGGTTCCTACACAGGCCAGCAGCACGCGTGATAAGGAATCCCTTATAATTTACTGATATCTTTATCCTTCTAAATAGAGGTTGCATAGTCTCATACATGTGCTATGGGATTGTCTTGGATTATATATAAGCGTGCGTTGGTGCTAACATTGTGTGAATATTACGCTTTAATATGAAACGTTATGGAAGAAGGAATAAACTGCTCAGTGTGCCTGGTATAATGTCCACACATGTGTTTCTTGGAAAACCTCAGCAGCAGTCACGTTCCACCTGGTTTTTCAGATGGTATTACCATGTCAGTGCCAAGGCTAAAGCTTCCAACTTCCTTGTTTTCCGCCAAGCTTGTGGTTCCAAGGGAGATTTTGATCTCAGTCAACCTCTTACGGTAAAGATTATTGTAATATCTCTGTAGTGATATAAGGCAGGGTTGAGGGAGATCAACACTTCTATGTAATTAGTTCTGGATTAAGGTTTAACGTTGTGTTAGAAATGTGTATAAAGACCCTATACGGTATACAGTGACAGTGTCAGGGTCAATAGCATTGGGCGGAGCAGCAAATTTATAAGATTGGTGGAGGGGCAAACGTTGCCAGTATTTTATATAGTTATTGTAAGGTTTTTTTATGTTAAAAAAAGGGTTGGATGCACATGCTGCGGTGATAGTAAAGTGGTGGAGTGAAGTAACAGTGGAGTGGGATTCCATTACAGCACAAGGAATTACAGTGATAAATAGCAGGCATGTCATAGCAGTGCCAGTCTTCAGCACATTCCAGACAGGATTCCTAGCCTCCGGCTCACTTTTCATTGCTGCCCCTTCAAGATTCTTAGAAGGAGTTTTTGATGATTGCAGTGAGTATTGGGTGTGAGATGGTTATATCTGCGTTTCCTGCATATGTATGCATTTTAAGAAATTGGTTTTTTTTGGTTTTCTAGAAAAAAATAAACTAAAACGCCAGCGTATTGATAGCCACCGCACGCGACATAAAAACTCGCAGCCGATACATGAAGAGGCTTACTGCTCTCATGTATTCGGGTGACCAGTTGCGCAACGTTTATCCTACGCCAGGCCACTGATTGAAAAGTCACCGGGAGCAGCGAAATGTGGAAGGGCGCGGGGGGACAGTAACGCCCCACGCGGCCACTGCGTCTGCCGTGCCCCCCTCGTGGCCGGGCACACGCCCCCCCTTCACGCCTTTACGACCCCTGGCGTTGGAAGGTGGGGATTGGGGAAATATCACAAAAGCTAGCAATAAGCTAGCAGTTCGATCATTTCAGGGCCTGATAAATATCCACTATTACTGCTTCATATGTTCAGTTCCTATTTTGTTATTTACCACATGAAATGCTGTGACAGTTGTGAACCTTGCCCTACACGCTAGTTTGTCAATTATGGACTGGGTGACAGTAGTTAAACGCAAGCTTGGATGTTTTAATCCTGTTTCATTGCTACCCAAAAGGTTTTAAAAAAAACACAAATGTCACAGAGAAAAAAAAAATACCAGTTCCGACTACATACCAAATTCAACTTAAGAATAAACACAAACCCATATCTGGGGGGACTATGCTCTGATTAATGCTGCCTTTAAGTAATTTAAAAGATCCCTACATCACCTATTTGCCACCCATTATTTTTTAATCAAGAACTTTTTTGAAAAATCTAATACACCGCTGCAGAGAAAAGATCCATCACCAAGTGAGTTAAGGACCAAATGCACATTGTACGTGCCAAAAACTGAACAATTAGCCAAATTAAAAACAGGACAATACAATGTAATTCAGCGTACATGTAGAATGGGAAAGAAAAAACTTGATTACAGCACGTGGTTTGTAAACCAAAAAGTAGAGAGGAGACGCAACATAAAGACAAAGAAAAGAGATAAAAGAAAAGAGGAAGGCGAGATAAAACAGAGAGATTGACAAGAGAGAGGGGTAGGAAGGGGGAGGGGGTGGGGAAGGAAGAAGACGGCTGACTGGGGGAGAGGCTCCTGAATTCTCGTTATAAAAATTTGGTATCCACCAAGACAGCACAGATGCTATTAGCATGAAGAGATGGTAGGTAGGAGACTGTAGGCAACATCTGCCGATGAAACCACGGTCATCAATATGGGAGTGATATGCAGGGGTTGGCCCATGTATGTCCTCCACACCCTAGTCCCAAACCACTTATGTTAACCCCATTCTCCTATGGATGTGTAGACTGTCAGAATCCATTTTAAGAATGGTCATCTTTAGCTGCTTGGAGAAGTGACGGATTATGAGATTCTTTATTTGGAGGGGAGTCTAGCTAAATAGGCATGTCCGGGTGATCTGGACATGTTCTTGGGTCCAGGGGCACTCAGTATCTTTTGCGGCTGCTCTGCAGGCACACTCACCGATCCCGCTTCAAAACGGGCTGTGGGTTCTCTATTTGGCCCAGTCGAGTGCGTGACAACAGGCAGGCAAAAATTTCACAAAGAGCGAGTTCTCCTTATTCTCATGACAGTGTAAGTGGACCTAGCCAAGATGTCCGTCCCTGGCCAGGCAATTAATGTGGACATCAACAGGCAATGACTGGAAAACAAACACTGAAACAAAAGACACCCAATGCCAACATAATAAACAATCGAGAACCGGGCGGGGAGGTTTGAATGACCTTTGACAAGTTCAGATTGGTTAGTTATTCTGTAGTGGTCACACAGATGAGTTATAATAGTAATTTGACTCATTTATAATTTAGACTGGCTTGGTTGATCATGTGCAGTTCACACAATAACCACTATGGAGCACCCTTTTCTAAGAACTGTGAAAAGCTGGGAAATATAATTTAGTATGCATGAAGGAGGAAGGGCGAAGCAATTTATTTACACGCCCCTATGAATGAGTGTAGACTGAAGGAAAGTACAGATGATCAAGAATTTAAATACGTATGTTCATGGTAGTCTATAAATATTACACCGTTAGTAATGTCTGGAAAATGAAAGTACATAAAAAAAAGAATCTTTCCTGCATGTTGCACAATAATCATTTAGAAACGAGGTTTTGCTGAATTATCACGAGATATTCAATTGTATATGGAGACCACCAGGCCCCCTATAAGCGACCCGAGTATAAGCTGAGGTGTGTTATCCCCTCATCCTCATAGACTGTAAGCTCTTGTGTTATCCCCTCATCCTCATAGACTGTAAGCTCTTGTGTCACCCCTCATCCTCATAGACTGTAAGCTCTTGTGTCACCTCCTCATAGACTGTAAGCTCTTGTGTCACCTCCTCATAGACTGTAAGCTCTTGTGTCACCCTCTCATCCTCATAGACTGTAAGCTCTTGTGCCACCCCTTCATCCTCATAGACTGTAAGCTCTTGTGTTACCTCCTCATCCTCATAGACTGTAAGCTCTTGTGTCATCCCCTCATCCTTATAGACTGTAAGCTCTTGTGTCACCCCCTCATCCTCATAGACTGTAAGCTCTTGTGTCACCGCTTATCCGGACTGGGTTTCCTTTGGCCCACCAGAGAAAATCAATCTGGGGGCCCACTCTTCATTATCCCCCAGGAAATATACTCTAGCAGCCTCCAAATTGTGGTGTTTTCTGATGGACCTCTGGGGTTCACTACTGGGTTGAGCCAGGGCCCACCGGAGGATCCTCTGGGACTCTGGTGGGCCAGTCCGACACTGGGGAGGGGCTTGGGCCATGTTTGTTCCTAGTGAAACGCAGACAAACGGGAATGATTACCACATGTTTTGCATGTACACAAAGCAATGTGCTCGCCGATTGTTTCAGTGGAAATGCATCTGCGATTGGGCCAAACCCCTCCCTATTGCGTTTGAATTGCATTGAAATGCAAGGTGTGAATGCGGCCGGAATGTATCTATTGGTAAAGTTATTTAGTAAACAAGTCAATGCTAAAGGTGGATGATAAAGTGACAGATATGTACAGTGGTCATTATGTCATGGAGTGTAGCGTGTGAATATAGCCGTACACAGGATTGCTTTTTGTCCTCTAGTGACAATGAACTTGTCCCGAGCTGCTGGCCTCCTACAATAACATGTAACAGAGTAGTGAGCGCGGGAGCCGAGGTCTGCAGACTGCAGACGTGACACACACAGAGGAAAACAACAGCTGACGTTGTATGTGCCCCAACCTGCCGACACCAAATGCAGCCGCGCCTCTACCCCCCTCATCTGTGTAAGCGCTGGTGTTGTGCATCAACTCTATGCTTGTGTGTAAGGCTGCGTTCACACGTTGCGTTTTGAAAAAATATGCGTTTTCGAAAAACGGACTAAAAACGGGTTCAAAACGCCAAGTGTGACACCACCCTCAGGCCGCGGTCACACGTTTCGTTTTTTCTCAGAGGTAGTTTTTAAATCTAAAAGCAGGTGTGGACGATAATTGGTGAGTACATATCATTGAGAGTTGCTATTCCTCCTCAATTTTTACATCACTCCTGGTTTGGACATCAAAAACTGCATCTGGGTGGGTTCACGAGTGGCGTTTTGGATGCGTCAAAACATGTGCGTCAGAACGCGTGCGTTTTTAAATGTTACAATGCGCCTGGCTACTCTGTAAGCATTTTTATTCATTGCTATAAGTGTAAGCAGCTGTGTGAACATTGTCACAGCTGCTTACACTTGAAGTGAATGAAGAAAAAACGCTTCCAGAGTAGCAAAACGCATTGTAACATTTAAAAACGCATGCGTTCTGATGCACGCGTCCTGACACATGCGTTTCGACGCACACGTTTTGTCGCATCCAAAATGCCACGTGTGAACCCACGGCTCTGCTGGCCATGGCACACTGTGATGCCGCTGAATACATCATAGTGTGCGCCGTCTGCAGATCGCATGTACGCCCCTCTGCCGCTGTTACAGCAGAGAGAAGAAAGAAGAGGAGCCTCAGGGACGGGAGCATCAGAAGGTGAGTATGTAAGTTTATTTATACGCTGAGGGGCTGCATGAGGCATTTCATTACTGGAGGAGGTTGTCACCACTGCATTTCCCACCCTAGGCTTATACTTGAGTCAATAAGTTTTCCCAGTTATTTGTGGCAAAATTAGGGACCTCGGCTTATACTGGGGTCGATTTACCCCAGTATATATGGTATATCATCTTTCATATTTATCATCCATCTCCCTATCATCTGTCAGTCCTATAACATTCTCCTACAGGCCCATATACAGATACCTTATATACTCGAGTATAAGCCTAATTTTTCAGCACAAAAAAATGTGCTGAAACCCCAAACTCGGCTTATACTCGAGTAAAAAATATATAGGTTTTACCAGGTTTTTGTGGTAAAATTAGGGGCCTCGGCTTATACTTGGGTCGGCTTATACTCGAGTATATACGGTACTTACCTACTACTGTGTGTAACGACAAAGTGTTTTTACTGTGCAGGAGTAAAGGAGCCTTTTACTATGACTGCTCATATAATAGTTTTATTTTTGGGCCCCACTTTTAGTTTTGCTCATGGACCCACTTTGTTTAAAATTTTTATCTCAGGGTGGTGGCACAAGTGGCATTTTGAACCCATTTTTAAGCTGTTTTTAAGCATTCCGACAATTGCCTTGCAGCGCTGGAGTCCTGGGTTCAAATCCCACCAAGGTCAACAAAGAGTTTGTATGTTCTCTCTGTGTTTGCGTGAGTTTCCTCCAGGTCGTCCAGTTTCCTCCCACACTCCAAACAGTTTCCTCCCAAAACATACTGGTAGGTTGATTAGATTGTGAGCCCCATTGGGGACAGGGACCAATTTGTCATGCTTTGTGCAGCGCTGCATAATCTGTGTGCGCTATATAAAGAATTATTTTGGGGAAAAACTGACAAAATCAGTAAAAAATTGATGCGTCTTTTAACAAATTGCTTAAAAACGGCCTAAAAACAGGTTTAAAACGCCACATGTGACACCACCCCCAGGGTGCAGTGCAGGTGCTGATTGTAACTCTCAGAAACCACACTGGGAAAAAAATTTGTTTCTTTTTGTAATTAAAAAATGCTATGAAAATATGTGAAAAAAATGTATTGGAAACAAATAAGTTTTTTCACTTCCCACTGTGTCATTCATAACCTTAGCTGTCCGCACGGTGTCCTGTCCTAGTCACCTCTGATGTCGTTCTTTCCACTTCAGTGACCCCATCTGTTTATTAGGTGTCCCTCTGCCCCTGGCCCCCATCATAATGGAAAGTTTAGAAGTAAACACTTAAGAGGAGCCGGGAACATCTCTTACGTCTGATTGAGCGCAGGGTTTTGGGAAGACGCCTCTGGATGGGGCTCATGACAGATGATGATACAGTGTTTTGTGTTCACACGCTGTTCTCTTCTCATTGTGTCTGGCAGTAAACAGCAGCGGACGACCTTTTCCCTAGTTGGCGCTGAGGCCCCTGCGCTGGGTGTGAGCAGCTCCTTGTAAGAAGAAGAGGCCACATGAGTGATACACACACTGCACAATAATAGCACAACCTCTCCCCCCGGCCCAACTGGGAACCAACAACCACTGTAAGAACTGTCAGCATCTAAGATTGTGCGAGAAGTCTTGCCTTGTACGACTACCAGCACAGCAACATCCCCCTCCCTCCCCCCCCTGCAAAAATTATAACACCCCTCCCCCACCTCTGTTACATTCTGATACATGTTCTAAATCACTTTCATTTATCCGATACATGTTCTAAATCACTTTCAGATATTGGGGGATATTTATCAGGACCTCTGCGCACCGCCAGTGGCGCAGAGACCCTGAAATAATCGCAAATGCTAGCTTATTGCTAGCTTTTGCGATTATTTTCCCCAATCCGCCACTTTCACGCCAGTGGGGGGTAAAGGGGGGGGCGCGGCCGGCCGAGCGGGGGTCGCGGCCGGATGAGAGTGGGCCGGCGCGGGGCGTTACTGTCCCCGCGCCTGCGCACTCGCTGCCGCACGAGCGCCAGCGTTTGATAAATATCCCCCATTCTATACATGTTCTAAATCACTTTCATATATCTGATACATGTTCTGAATCACTGTCATATGTTCGATACATGTTCTAGATCACTTTCATATATCTGATACATGTTCTAGATCACTTTCATATATCTGATACATGTTCTCTTATAGACTGTAAGCTCTTGTGTCACCCCCTCATCCTCATAGACTGTAAGCTCTTGTGTCACCCCTCATCCTTATAGACTGTATATATACCCCCTCACACAGCAGTATATACCCCCTCACACAGCAGTATATACCCCCTCACACAGCAGTATATACCCCCTCACACAGCAGTATATACCCCCTCACACAGCAGTGTATACCCCCTCACACAGCAGTGTATACCCCCTCACACAGCAGTATATACCCCCTCACACAGCAGTATATACCCCCTCACACAGCAGTATATACCCCCTCAAACGGTTGTTAAAGGAAAGCATACATGGCACAGGATGTACACTGTGTAGCATTGCCAGATGATTACAGTTTGGGCAAAGTTTTCACAGGAGGATTTCCAACATAAAAAGAACAGACGTGAGATGTGACACAAGTGGCCAATCCACATCCACACAAGGGTATTTCTTAGGATCTTCTCCGCTGGATCTGCAACCTATAACAAACATAGGAGACAGAGAAGAGGAGGTAAATAAAATAGACAAAACAAACACAGACCACGGAGAGGAAGCAGCTGTCTAACCTGTGGTAAATACATCTTCAAATCAGTTATCAGGTGATGAATTATCTGTTTTCAGTAACAAACTTTCTTTCCCACCCCAATGAATCTCTAGACTGGCTTAAACTGGATACTGAATAGCCTGTGAAGAGTGGGGCAGACATGTAGCGACGGGAGAGGGGGGGGGGGAGTTATGTGGGACAAACAAGTTTCTTAAATTTGAAATCGATGCATAGTTTTCTGAGCAGTTTTCCAAGCAGTTTTCTGAGCAGTTTTTTGAGCAATTTTCTGAGTGTGTTATCCCCTCATCCTCATAGACTGTAAGCTCTTGTGTTATCCCCTCATCCTCATAGACTGTAAGCTCTTGTGTCACCCCTCATCCTCATAGACTGTAAGCTCTTGTGTCACCTCCTCATAGACTGTAAGCTCTTGTGTCACCTCCTCATAGACTGTAAGCTCTTGTGTCACCCTCTCATCCTCATAGACTGTAAGCTCTTGTGCCACCCCTTCATCCTCATAGACTGTAAGCTCTTGTGTTACCTCCTCATCCTCATAGACTGTAAGCTCTTGTGTCATCCCCTCATCCTTATAGACTGTAAGCTCTTGTGTCACCCCCTCATCCTCATAGACTGTAAGCTCTTGTGTCACCGCTTATCCGGACTGGGTTTCCTTTGGCCCACCAGAGAAAATCAATCTGGGGGCCCACTCTTCATTATCCCCCAGGAAATATACTCTAGCAGCCTCCAAATTGTGGTGTTTTCTGATGGACCTCTGGGGTTCACTACTGGGTTGAGCCAGGGCCCACCGGAGGATCCTCTGGGACTCTGGTGGGCCAGTCCGACACTGGGGAGGGGCTTGGGCCATGTTTGTTCCTAGTGAAACGCAGACAAACGGGAATGATTACCACATGTTTTGCATGTACACAAAGCAATGTGCTCGCCGATTGTTTCAGTGGAAATGCATCTGCGATTGGGCCAAACCCCTCCCTATTGCGTTTGAATTGCATTGAAATGCAAGGTGTGAATGCGGCCGGAATGTATCTATTGGTAAAGTTATTTAGTAAACAAGTCAATGCTAAAGGTGGATGATAAAGTGACAGATATGTACAGTGGTCATTATGTCATGGAGTGTAGCGTGTGAATATAGCCGTACACAGGATTGCTTTTTGTCCTCTAGTGACAATGAACTTGTCCCGAGCTGCTGGCCTCCTACAATAACATGTAACAGAGTAGTGAGCGCGGGAGCCGAGGTCTGCAGACTGCAGACGTGACACACACAGAGGAAAACAACAGCTGA
Source organism: Engystomops pustulosus (assembly GCA_019512145.1). Taxonomy (NCBI): domain Eukaryota; kingdom Metazoa; phylum Chordata; class Amphibia; order Anura; family Leptodactylidae; genus Engystomops; species Engystomops pustulosus. The sequence continues at coordinate 64,017,775 of CM033649.1, forward strand.
CGTTGTATGTGCCCCAACCTGCCGACACCAAATGCAGCCGCGCCTCTACCCCCCTCATCTGTGTAAGCGCTGGTGTTGTGCATCAACTCTATGCTTGTGTGTAAGGCTGCGTTCACACGTTGCGTTTTGAAAAAATATGCGTTTTCGAAAAACGGACTAAAAACGGGTTCAAAACGCCAAGTGTGACACCACCCTCAGGCCGCGGTCACACGTTTCGTTTTTTCTCAGAGGTAGTTTTTAAATCTAAAAGCAGGTGTGGACGATAATTGGTGAGTACATATCATTGAGAGTTGCTATTCCTCCTCAATTTTTACATCACTCCTGGTTTGGACATCAAAAACTGCATCTGGGTGGGTTCACGAGTGGCGTTTTGGATGCGTCAAAACATGTGCGTCAGAACGCGTGCGTTTTTAAATGTTACAATGCGCCTGGCTACTCTGTAAGCATTTTTATTCATTGCTATAAGTGTAAGCAGCTGTGTGAACATTGTCACAGCTGCTTACACTTGAAGTGAATGAAGAAAAAACGCTTCCAGAGTAGCAAAACGCATTGTAACATTTAAAAACGCATGCGTTCTGATGCACGCGTCCTGACACATGCGTTTCGACGCACACGTTTTGTCGCATCCAAAATGCCACGTGTGAACCCACGGCTCTGCTGGCCATGGCACACTGTGATGCCGCTGAATACATCATAGTGTGCGCCGTCTGCAGATCGCATGTACGCCCCTCTGCCGCTGTTACAGCAGAGAGAAGAAAGAAGAGGAGCCTCAGGGACGGGAGCATCAGAAGGTGAGTATGTAAGTTTATTTATACGCTGAGGGGCTGCATGAGGCATTTCATTACTGGAGGAGGTTGTCACCACTGCATTTCCCACCCTAGGCTTATACTTGAGTCAATAAGTTTTCCCAGTTATTTGTGGCAAAATTAGGGACCTCGGCTTATACTGGGGTCGATTTACCCCAGTATATATGGTATATCATCTTTCATATTTATCATCCATCTCCCTATCATCTGTCAGTCCTATAACATTCTCCTACAGGCCCATATACAGATACCTTATATACTCGAGTATAAGCCTAATTTTTCAGCACAAAAAAATGTGCTGAAACCCCAAACTCGGCTTATACTCGAGTAAAAAATATATAGGTTTTACCAGGTTTTTGTGGTAAAATTAGGGGCCTCGGCTTATACTTGGGTCGGCTTATACTCGAGTATATACGGTACTTACCTACTACTGTGTGTAACGACAAAGTGTTTTTACTGTGCAGGAGTAAAGGAGCCTTTTACTATGACTGCTCATATAATAGTTTTATTTTTGGGCCCCACTTTTAGTTTTGCTCATGGACCCACTTTGTTTAAAATTTTTATCTCAGGGTGGTGGCACAAGTGGCATTTTGAACCCATTTTTAAGCTGTTTTTAAGCATTCCGACAATTGCCTTGCAGCGCTGGAGTCCTGGGTTCAAATCCCACCAAGGTCAACAAAGAGTTTGTATGTTCTCTCTGTGTTTGCGTGAGTTTCCTCCAGGTCGTCCAGTTTCCTCCCACACTCCAAACAGTTTCCTCCCAAAACATACTGGTAGGTTGATTAGATTGTGAGCCCCATTGGGGACAGGGACCAATTTGTCATGCTTTGTGCAGCGCTGCATAATCTGTGTGCGCTATATAAAGAATTATTTTGGGGAAAAACTGACAAAATCAGTAAAAAATTGATGCGTCTTTTAACAAATTGCTTAAAAACGGCCTAAAAACAGGTTTAAAACGCCACATGTGACACCACCCCCAGGGTGCAGTGCAGGTGCTGATTGTAACTCTCAGAAACCACACTGGGAAAAAAATTTGTTTCTTTTTGTAATTAAAAAATGCTATGAAAATATGTGAAAAAAATGTATTGGAAACAAATAAGTTTTTTCACTTCCCACTGTGTCATTCATAACCTTAGCTGTCCGCACGGTGTCCTGTCCTAGTCACCTCTGATGTCGTTCTTTCCACTTCAGTGACCCCATCTGTTTATTAGGTGTCCCTCTGCCCCTGGCCCCCATCATAATGGAAAGTTTAGAAGTAAACACTTAAGAGGAGCCGGGAACATCTCTTACGTCTGATTGAGCGCAGGGTTTTGGGAAGACGCCTCTGGATGGGGCTCATGACAGATGATGATACAGTGTTTTGTGTTCACACGCTGTTCTCTTCTCATTGTGTCTGGCAGTAAACAGCAGCGGACGACCTTTTCCCTAGTTGGCGCTGAGGCCCCTGCGCTGGGTGTGAGCAGCTCCTTGTAAGAAGAAGAGGCCACATGAGTGATACACACACTGCACAATAATAGCACAACCTCTCCCCCCGGCCCAACTGGGAACCAACAACCACTGTAAGAACTGTCAGCATCTAAGATTGTGCGAGAAGTCTTGCCTTGTACGACTACCAGCACAGCAACATCCCCCTCCCTCCCCCCCCTGCAAAAATTATAACACCCCTCCCCCACCTCTGTTACATTCTGATACATGTTCTAAATCACTTTCATTTATCCGATACATGTTCTAAATCACTTTCAGATATTGGGGGATATTTATCAGGACCTCTGCGCACCGCCAGTGGCGCAGAGACCCTGAAATAATCGCAAATGCTAGCTTATTGCTAGCTTTTGCGATTATTTTCCCCAATCCGCCACTTTCACGCCAGTGGGGGGTAAAGGGGGGGGCGCGGCCGGCCGAGCGGGGGTCGCGGCCGGATGAGAGTGGGCCGGCGCGGGGCGTTACTGTCCCCGCGCCTGCGCACTCGCTGCCGCACGAGCGCCAGCGTTTGATAAATATCCCCCATTCTATACATGTTCTAAATCACTTTCATATATCTGATACATGTTCTGAATCACTGTCATATGTTCGATACATGTTCTAGATCACTTTCATATATCTGATACATGTTCTAGATCACTTTCATATATCTGATACATGTTCTGCGCTTGTGTCAGCCCCTCATCCTCATAGACTGTAAGCTCTTGTGTTGCCCCCGCATGCTCATAGACTGTAAGTTCTTGTGTGCTCTTGTGAGGAGGTGTAAAATAAAGTTTTACTCGATGGGGGATAAAGCAAGTAAACTATTGGCCAAGAGAGTTAAAATAAACTATATCAAGAATAAAATAGAAACTCTGCAATACCCTGTGAATAAATTTAGTAAGCTTTTACTAGCTGGTGGAAGTTTTTCAAACATACTATGCCAAATTATACAACTTAAAAGATGAAAAGGCAGAGACCCAACCTACGGCAACGATGGTAAAAAATTTCTTAAAGAACATTAACCTACCAAGTTTCTCAGAAGAACAAATAGAGAATTTAAACAGCCCACTTACAATAGAAGAAATAGAGGGAGTAGTTAAGACAATTAAACTAAATAAGTCCCCAGGTCCAGATGGGTTACCGAATGAACACTATAAGCAATTTGCGACTCCGCTTCTGCCATACTTAGAAAGATTATATAAGTTTTGGCAAAAAAAGGGCAAATTTTCAACTGAAAGCTTAACAGCAACAATAATCACACTACCAAAACCAGGTAAACCGGCTAATAAACCAGAGAATTTTCAACCAATATCATTATTGAACAGCGACATAAAAATATATTCCAAAATCTTGGCCATTAGATTAAATAAGGTACTACCAACAGTTATATCAACAGATCAGGTTGGATTTGTGTCTGGAAGACAAGCCACAGATGGTACAAGAAGAGTATCTTAGGGCAATCTTAAGCGCAATAATGGCCCTGTACTCAAATCCAAATGGGAGGGTCTCCCTGTCAGGTTTTGTGTCAACTGGGTTTAAAATATCTAATGGTACCAGACAGGGTTGCCCCCTATCGCCAGTAATATTCACTATGGTAATGGAACCACTGGCCCAGGCAATAAGGCTACATTCACAAATTAAAGGGATTCAAATAGGGCCAGAAATACACACTATAGGCTTGTACGCGGATCACATAATCTTCATGTGTACGGACCCAGAGAAATCTATTATATCCCTAATGGAAATACTGCGGCATTTTGCCAGTATCCCCTTTTATAAATTGAATGTGGCAAAATTGATCATCTTCTCAATAAATATGTCATCAGAATCAAAAAAGCAGCTGACGGACACATATGGGTTTGAGGGAGGAGAGGAAGGATTTACATACCTGGGGGTACAAATGTGTCTACCATTGAGGAAAATAGTGGAGAAAAACTCGGATTTAGTATACAGAAAAATAAAAGAAGAAATAGAAAGAATAAAAAAGGTTGAATCATGGCTAGCAAGGATCCCAAATGGTAAATCAATCTTTTTACCCAAGATATTATACTTTTCCGATGCATTCCACTAGATTTCCCAATCAAATTAGACAAAGTAAAATTTACTCTTCAATTTTTATATGGGGCGGGGAAAAAAGTATTACTTGCTCCCATAATAAAGGAGGGGGGGGGGGGGCTTGGAATGCCAAACCTGAAGTTATACCGCAAGGCCGCTATTTTAGATATGCTAAGTCAATGCTGGGCATCTTCCATAGCTCACAAATGGGTCCAGATTGAAAGTCCTCATGGAAAGTATACATATTAACCCGTTTAGAAAAAAATACACCCTAGATTCTCTGGGGTATGCTATGGAAATCTGGGAAAAAGTAACAAAGATGAAAGGTGGAATATCTCTCAAATTAATATCATTAAAACGTGTGGAAGCAATTATACCAAATTTGAACTTAGATAAGTGGGTAAAGAAAAGATATAGTAACATAGACTCCATAATGATAGGTTGAAATATGAAACCATTTCATAGTTTCATAGTTTATACGGTTGAAAAAAGACACTTGTCCATCAAGTTCAACCAAGGAAGGGATTGGATGAGGAAGGGATTTAGGGGAAACAATCCTATATAGCATAACAATCAATGTTATTTAGGTGTAAGGTGAGAGGCTGCAAATTGAAACAAGACCTTTCTTCAATATTTACAGATAAAGAACGCGTTAAGGGGCATGATAGAGACACATAGAAGGAGGGGACAGAGTGAATTAGATATATTTAACACGCAAAACGGGAAGGGGAAAAATCTGTTATTTTCGTACAACTTTCTACAGGGGGAGACAAATGGAGGAAAACTGGCATACATGAAAAAATGGGAGCAAGAACTAAGGACAGAAATAACTCTAGCACAATGGTATCAATCAAGTATGGAGGTGGTAAGAGCCTCAGCTTGCATTAACCACCTAGAACAACTGAAAAAAGTTCAGACAAGATGGTACTTATGCCTGGACAGACTAGTACACAATGAAGCGGGATTTTCTCACTTGTGCTGGAAAGGTTGTCAGGAAAAGGGTACAGCAATCCATGCATGGTGGGGGTGCCCGAAGCTTCAGGTGTTTTGGTCAGAGGTCTTTGGACTAATCTCCACCATAACAGGTGAAGCTGCTGAGCTATCCCCCCCTTACAAGCAGTTTTACATATAGGGGTTAATAAATTTCCCTCGCAATACAGAGGAGTAATAACACATATACTAATAGCAGCGAGACTGTGTATAGCCAGGAAATGGAAATCTATAGAAACCCCAAACATTATAGAAGTTAAAGAGAACCCGTCATGCAAAATAACCCTCCTAATCTAAATATATTTTCATAAACTGCCATAAGAGAGCGTTGCCTCTATCCCTTCATTGTCCCTCTACATGCCTGTAAACCTAAGCAATGAGGTCCTAAAGCTGTATGCAAATGACCTGTGAAATGTCCAATGAGTCATTAGCATATTCATGCTGTCCAGTGCCACACCCCCAGTGCTTGACTGACAGCCTGTATAATGCTGTAAAGGCTGCTCCATGTGCGTATGTGTGTGTGTATAGGAGAGATACAATAGCTCCAGACAGCCATGTTATAGCAGAACATGTCAGGTACATGTGTAGCTGATGTCTGTGTCTCTGTGTATCAGGAGGATGCAGCATGTCAGCAGATGCAGCACACACACTAGCAATGCTTTACTATACATTACATACAGACATGAGCAGGGGGAGGAGAAGGGAGGGGGAACAGGGGTGACATCACTGCCTCTGACCATGTGACCAGTCTCATTTACATAATAAAGAAACAATGATTTTATAATGATTAATGTATGAAATGACTAGATAAAGGCTGGGATGGGATCCTTGTGAGCTGCTCCAACAGGTAGAGGTGACAGAAATAGTGACACAGACCTGATGACAGGTGTCCTTTAAGAGCTTTGGACCTTTATTATTGAGAGCATTGGACCTTTACTATTAAGGGCTGTGGGCAGCACAACTTATTTTTAAAATCAGATCACAAGGCACAGGTTTTAATTAATGGTATTGTTTTATTTTTTTGGTCTATTATTATAGTTTTTTATCTTTTATTTTTGTCACAACTGTTATTTTTTTGTCATTACGCTGCCACTGGCTAATTAGGATGTGAAATGGCAACACCATGGAGTCAACAGGTTTAGTTACTCTTCTATAGTAGTCACACCTGAGCAACATAATATATTTAATTGAATCATTATCAGAATCATATTTAAACATAATGATTATTATAACCATGCCTAATCAACTGCCAACGACAGTTAGTCATACTGGTAATTCATTACATGTGTCAAATTTCCCGGAATGTATAATCATGAGATCTGGAGCAACAATCTGATATGTGAATGAGGTGTATATTTGCCACATGTACACCTGCCATAAAAGCCATAAATTAGGTTACCAGGTTAACAAATAAAAATGTTAGGTAATAATTTGTACACGTTGCGCTGAGAGGAACAGATATGTACGCTGACTGCTGATGGTACTATAAGATTGTTTTGTATGTTTAACGCCTATTATGTCATAGTTATCTATTGTCAAGAAGTTTCAGAGGAAGGGGTTATCTCTGTCATCCATATGCACCACAGCGAGTTCTGATTGCCTTACATGGCAACAGTAGGTCTTTTCCAGAATTGAAATATATTTTTATGTAAGCTATTATAATCATAATCTATATGACATCTATTATAAGATTTTCTGATGGTAGATGTCCTCAACTAAATACTCTTTACTTTGTCTAGCGGATGATCTTGTTTTTCTTTAATCCTGGGACATCTTTATTCAGCTAAAAAACAACTTGATAAAATATGTAAATGAGCCAGTGGCACTCTGACCGACATCACCGGAGTGCCTGTTGGCTCAACCGAGTTATAATATATGCATGTCCCCTATGTGCCACTGTTCTTCCTAGTCCCACCCGCAGAGCTGTCTTGTGATCATACTATCTAGCCAACTGTGCTGGATTGTGAGACTTGCAGACAGCCGGTGACATTAATGACTGTCTGAGGCATTCTCCCATACTTGTTGATCTTTCACATATCAATCTCCTCCTTAAATTGGATGAGGACCTGTTCCTCTACGTGATAATGATCGCACCAAACTAGAAGTTGAGGCTTTTGGAGGTGGTGTGAAATCCACATTCTGTCCCCCCTTGTCAGCGGGATCCTCTATTGATTCATTTTTTCCATGTGTTATAAAAGATGTTAAGGCTCTGATTTACCCTACCGTCCCTCGAAATCTCTCTGGAGGCAAATTTCAAGCTATTAACTGGCTTAAGAAACAAGAGGGTATCATTGTTAAGCCAACCGACAAGGGTGGGAATATTGTGTTGATGACTCGTGAATACCATGTCTCTGAAGCTACATGGCAGGTTGAGGATAAGAAAAAAATTCCTCTTAACTGTACCCTCCTATCTCAAAGACACTTATGCCTTTAAACAGGTTGTTAAAGAAATAGAGTGGAATGATTCCTTGCATCTATTGACGTGGCGAGTCTCTACACACACATTCCGCAGGATTTAGCAGTTTCCTGTGTTAGGGACATCATCGTCAATGCTAATAAGGAATCTCCCCTCATTGATTTGTGAAGGTCTTGATTTTATTTTGGCACATAATGCCTTCATGTTCGATGACAGATCGTTTGTATAGCGAACTAGTGAGGCTATGGGTACTCCTGTATCTTGTACCCTGGTCAATTAATTTTTGACCTATTTTAAAGGTTGTCAAATCTTTTTGCTGGACAACCCCTTTGTCTCGACTTGAGGGAATATTTATTTTTAAAAATTGTTACTTACCTCAATGACGTTAACTAAATGAATATGCATTTTACCGCTGTGTTTGGGGACATGGAACTTAACTTTTTAGATGTCAAAATAAGAGGAGGGGAGTGAGGGAGATTGATCACTTCTGCCTTTAGAAAACCTACTGCCACCAATTCTATTCGCCATTTTAACAGCTTTTATCCTAAACACACCAAGAGTAGTCTACCTTACAGTCAATACCTTCGCCTTAGAAGAATAAATAATGATGACAACAATTTCACATTGCAATCTAGGGAACTAACAGATAGACTTGAAGCTAGAGGGTATCCTAAAAACTTGTTAGAGGGATTTCAAAAAGCTTCCACAAGAAAAGTTGTTGCAACTTAAAAGGGTAGATGACACTAAAAGTAGGAATAATTCCAGATTTGCCTTTTCTTTGGATATTAGCCCAAGTGAAAGAATTATATGCTCTGCTATACAGGACAATTGGCACATTCTTAAACACGATGCACAATTGAGTAAAATTAGTACAACTAGTACACAGCCCCTCATAGCCTTTGGACGCAGTCCTACAATTAAGAATGCTCTGGTGAGGAGCAAATTTTCTTAAATTTTAAATGTAGTTTCTGTATTCAGTGCATGTACAATGGGCAATTAAAATCAATCAATTTTGGAGCTTTGTCGCTGCAAGTTACTTCTTCTATTTCTTGACACAACAAGAAACCACAAAAAACATTTGTGGTTTACATCATCTATTGCCCCTGTAATAGATTTTATATTGGAAACATTATTTGCAGTGTGTTTTTGAAAGCATCAAAAATCAATCACTACGGGCATTGGCTGTCCAAGACTTATTGAGCATGTCTGTAATGTACACCGAGGAAATTCGGAGGTACTGTAATTTTTGGGTATCGAAAAATTTTAGGTTAACCCTTTAGGTGGAGATCATTCAAAAAAGCTTGTTGCGGCGAGAAAGTCAATATATTGTGAAATTTTATGCTATGGTAGAAGCGGGTTTAAATGACGTATGAGATTAATATTTTTATATACATCTTATATTATGTTATCTTATAACTAGTGATCATTCTCCTCTTGTAGTCCTATAACTATGCATTAACATTTGTCCTGAATCTAATAATGCTTTACCATTGCTTTCTTTTGCATTTGTTTATATTCTGTATGTACCCAATGTTGTTTTTTAGCAAATATTTTTTGTATTCATGTATGCAGTTTCGCATTTCACATGTTGTGTGTCTGTTTCCTTGATGACACCTGCCGCTGCCGCTGCTTATAGGGCCCGTCCGGCAGTGTGACGTCAGTGGTTTGAGAAAGCACCCGAGGGTGCAAAACAGCCCATCACCTTGCTCTGTATCTCACAATGTGTAGCATCTTACAATAAAGAAAACATGTTAGTGAGTGCCGCTTCATGCCTTCTTCTTCTGGATCATTGGACTAGGAAGAACAGTGAGGGGCAGGCATGCATATATTATAACCCGGCGGAGCCAAGAGACGCTCTAGTGACATTGGCAGTCATTTACATATTTTATACAGTTGTATTTTAGCTGAATAAAGATGTCCCAGAAATAAATAAAAATAAGATCATACCCATGTCAAGGTAACGAGCATTTTGTTCTGGACATCATCAGTTAATCTGATGGAAGATGTCCTTTAAAATGGTAAAAGCAATGTTGAACTACTGGTAGCAATTTACCTTCATGTATCCCCATTAAAATCTACAACATAAGCCTGTTATGTATTTTACAAAGAACCAGAAATTCTAGTGGAAAGTTTCCCATATGACAATTGTACATTATTAAAGGTTAGTTTATATGTTATGGCCACAACAAAGTTAAAAAGGAAAAAAATATATATTATAATATAGAAACTTGCCCTAATCAGAGATATTAGGCATCAGCTGTACATTAGGCGGCGTTCACATGACTTTTTCTGTATACGCTCAGTGTATACGTCAGGGAAGCGTCAGATAAACGCAGAGCATTCTAATTGACATATACTGGCAGATAGAGGCATAGTTGCCTCTGTCTGACCAGTATACATCGCATCAGTTGAAAAAGGAAGCTACATCTTTCCATTCTGCTCCCTCCTGCTGGGCAATATATGCAAAGGCAATAGAAGTCTATAGGGAGCGGATGCAACTTATTGCAACCCTCCTCCAGGCTCGCAGAGCGGATACATCGCTCAGACGGAGGGTAGACCCTGTGATGTCACTTTCCATACAAGGACAGTGACATCACTGAGGAAACACCCCGTACATCAGAATCTAGTGTATTGCAATATAGAGTGAATATACTGCAGATCTGCATCGGTCTTCCACCTGAAGAGCATTACAGATCATGTTAAGAGACGGGCCAGTGAGTCTAACAGAGACTGTCATGACAAGGGATTGGTGCCTCCGATGACCTCACATTGAGCATCAATCCAGCCCACGATGGCATTGTGCATATGTTGGCAACAATTAAATGCAGACGGTGGCACTTAAATGGATGACACCCAGGACCAAAGTCAGAACCAATCTTGGGTCTTATGTGTGTTTGCTGCATTATGAAGTAAAAAGCCACCCTTTGGGGTTCAGCCTCTGAGCCTTATCCATACGCCCTTCCAAAAACAGTGTAGTAATAGCACAAGTAGGGAAGTGCTTAATAGCTAAAAACAAGATTCATTTATAGCAAAATGCATAGACAAAATTAACATTCTCATGGAGCTAAAGTGTAAACTGTTGGTAAGTAACTTATATGAGAAACCTAAGATTGGTGACTGCTGTGGGCACACTGATAAAAATTCTTTTTATGATGAACTCTATGAAATAGTATGAAACTTGTTCAGCACGAGCTATGCAGACGCGCTTAACCGGAAAATGAGCAGGGTAGATAAGACAATTAAAATATTATTTACCTTACAGGGAACAAGTCTACAGCAATTGACCTAATAAACCACTACCAGTATGTTGTAAAAGACTGAACGGTCTTTGTCAAGCCTGACTCAGCAGTTGAAATGTTGTGCTTGGGTGAATAAAGACACGTCACCTATTTATACTAAAGTATGTGCTTTTCAGTAATGAGGTGGCAGCTGCTGCTGGACATTTTATAAAAGTAGCGGCTGCATTTCTTCTCTAGGGCTTATACTCAAGTCAATAAATTTTTCCATTTTTTTTTGTGTTAAAATTTAGGAGCCTCAGCTTGTACGCAAGTATTTACAGTATGAGGGGGATTTCAGCTGCAGAGCCCACAGAGGCCGGGCCAGCCAGGGGCAGCATCCACATCTCCGGCACTGTCTGGATAATCTGGTCTGGACAGTAGCTTTCCTAAATAGATGGGTTATAAGACCATGATTGACGTTCACCATTAAATTACTTTTATGAACAGTATAATATTAAGAATATAGAGGATATAGAGTAGTACTTAAGTCCTAACATCCGGGCAAGTGTTGGTTTGGAAGCTGGGTGGGGGCCTAGTGAACAGCCCTAGTGTGAACAGCCCGGGGCCCATGGGACACTTAATCCACCACTAACTGTACGGTGAGCACTCGTGCTCAACGTACCAAGCCCAGGAGCCATTTAAGTCCCTCATACGGTCGTGTGAATGCAGCCTTAGAAAAACATGTTTGATTATATCCAAATTAAATGTGTCAAATGTTTCCAGCTAGTCCCTATTCTCTTTAAAGAAGTTGAGATGCATTAGCTGACAGAAACCAGGAGCCAGTGTTGCACTAGTGTTGCGTTTTAATCCATGATTTCTTTCTACACAGCCATAAAATCCCTACAATTGCCTTACAATAACTTTTTATAGGGACCTGCAATAAACATTCAGATCACATACTTTATCGATCATTGTTAAATCAATGGTGTATAATAATAGGACATTCAGGTTTATTGACTCTTTATGGAGAAGTAGTTTGTTCCTATCACCAGATCACAGACAATGTATGTTCTCTCTGCCACAGGTAATTGCCATTGTAATGGACTATTTTACAGACAGAGAAGTGTTTAAAGATGTGCTGGACGCCGCAGACAAACGGAGAGTCCCGGTCTACATGATTCTTGGAGAGAACGGATTCAAGCACTTCCTGGAGATGTGTGAATTTCTGCAGCTTTCTGGATTTATGCTCCGGGTAATACTACTAAGCAATAGAAGCAATGTCTGCTTAGTGCAATTCTATAACAATATTTATGCAGTCTTTCCAACGCTAATTTTGGATTAATCTTATTTTCTTTAAAGGGGTAGGCCACTTTACAATAATTCTGTTCCATTAGACAAGTCTCTGCATGGATATGTACCTGCACCTTTGCCTCTGAGAGCTTCAACCTTCCCTGTTCTCACCATGCTGCCCTCAGCATATGTACAGTTTCCTGTTTCTCCTTCATTTGTCCTAATGGGGTCACCCACTGTGCATCTTTCTCTCACAGTCCATCTCATTGACAGACACAGGGAGAGGGGAGAACAGGATAAGTCATAACTCACCTACTTCAGCTCCTCCTATTCATCAGTGTTCATGTAAACAAATATCAGAGAGTGTTTGCAAACAGCACAAAAGTAAGTAGCAAGAGTGGCTAAACCTAAGCAGTGACACACAGGGGGTCATTTACTAAGGGCCCGATTCGCGTTTTCCCGACGTGTTACCCAAATATTTCCGATTAGCGCCGATTTTTCCTGAATTGCCCCGGGATTTTGGCGCACGCGATCAGATTGTGGCGCATCGGCGCCGGCATGCACACAATGGAAATCGGGGGGCGTGGCCGTAAAAAACCAAGACGGATTCCGAAAAAATGCCGCATTTTAAAAAAAAAAGTGTCGCTCGACACACGCTTACCTTCACCCAGGGTAGGATGCAATCCGATGGTCTTCAGCGCAGCAGCGACACCTGGTGGACGTCGGAGGAACTGCCGTAGTGAATCCTGGCCGGACCCGAATCCACCGCAGAGAACGCGCTGCTGGATCGCGAAAGGACCGGGTAAGTAAATCTGCTCCATAGTCTTTACTAGTCTGATATAGCACATATGTCTGTATATAGCCTTCAAATGGCTACAGCACCAGAACAGAGACTGAATGCCTGACTACATAGGGCTACATCAATGGGTCAAGAAAAGGAAAGGTCATAACATTTGTTATATTACCTCTGGGGACAATAATAAGAAATCCCTACATGGGAAAAAACTTGAGTTAGCTGGTAAATCAACACATATTCCTGTATGGTCAGCATGAATTGCCAAAAACAATGTAATGCATTTTAAGTAGTACTAGGGTTTGGAAGGGTAATGTAGCCCCTTAAGGAGACTGCTTTTGCAGGTTTATAGAATCTTAAAGGCCATGTATACTCTCATGAGAATTCTAGGTTAGTAATAAGGAGACACATTCCTCTTCCTGATCCAGCTTAGTTACTTACACTGTACTGACAAGGAGCAATGACCATGAAACAGAACTGTCTACAGCTGGGTGTCTCTTCATTCTGGAAGAGACTTTCATCTTACAGAAAACTCATAGCAATATAATACAGTATACAACAATATATAATCATACTTTTTCTTCACTTTGTAGAATGTGCGCGTCAGGTATGTTACAGGGGTAGGGTTCTACTTGACCCCAGGGAAGATCAGAGGATCCATTTCACATAAATACATAATGGTGGATGGCGATAAAGTAGCCTTTGGTTCCTTCAGGTAATTCTTTTATTACTTTATTTGATTATGTTGTACATTCATTTTTTTCGGTAATTACCTCATTTAAACTAAGCAGCTAGTGGAAACAATGAGGTCAAAAGGATTGCATGACATTATGGTTTCACAGAAAGATAAATATCCATCCCATTTCAGTGAATTAAACAAAGCTGCAATGCAAAGGACTGCTGCTATTGAAAGTACAGGATTTGTGCATTCTAAAGCAATAGAATAAAATTTAGAGGCCACTAATAAAGACACAAGTGTCCTCAGCTCCTTCCTTCCGACTTTTCAAGGGAACCCCCAACCCCCCCCGCCCCTTCAGTGCGGAGATTTGTGTTTTGTGGCAAGGGTAGCATGCATGCCATATGTGGCGCAGACACTTCTTAACTACCTGTGAAAGCAGTTTGCACTGAAAAGAACGTGCAAAGTAAAAAAAACTGGTGCATGGCCCTTAGTAAATGTGCCCTATTATGTTTTAAACTTTCTTTTTGCATTGTAGGTTGACCTGGTCCTCTTTAAGAGTGGATCGAAGCATTATGACACTACTGTCAGGACAATATGCTGAACCATTTGACATTGAATTTCGTGAATTGTACACAATATCAGAGGAAGTAAATCTTTACAAAGAACTGGGCCTCCCTGATACTCGACCTAGTCCCATGTTGGGAGTTAGACCACGTTCTTCCACTGTTGCTCGCAAGCTCATAAATCCTAAATACTCATTAGTAGTGGGAAGAAGCCCAGCACCAGGTGAAATGCTAAGATTTGGCACACCAAATCCACCATCATCTGAAGATAACCAAGAAAGTGAAGGAGATAAGAGGATGGCTAAATTCCTTGAAGAACTTATAACAATAGAGCAGGAGATTCCAGAAAAAGTCAATCTAGACAATCTTCCAAAGGTGGCTGTCCCAGCCAATAAACAGACTGGCAAAGTTTTAGAGGACAATCGGACAAATAAATCCCCCAAAAAAAGTTTTAGACTTTTCAAAAGGTCTCACTCCAACAATCAGGAAAAGGAAGTTGATGAAGGTTTTGTATTAGTAAATAAACCAAAACTTGACCTAAGTCACAGCAACAGCAAAAGTCATCAAGATCTGAGGGCCTCAGGTAAGACAACTGTTCTTTGCCATTATTTCCTCCAATTATTTACCCCCCGCCCCCAATGCACATTTGGCAATTGTAAATAATTGTAACTGTTATGAGAAGCCTAATGACAGACAAATATTGATAATTGTACATTCTTACTCTTAGACAGCTGGATTAATCTGCCCCATTGTTTTACAACTTTAGAATATATTATTGTAATTTTGTTGTTTTTCCTTTCTTTCCAATAGGTAACATCAGTCCTGTCTCTACCAAGAGTGAAAAGCCAAAGCAAGACAAATGCTTGGTTTCGTGAAGAATGGAAACATCCAAAATAACTGTATATAGATATTTATTGTAAATGTGAAGTAACATTAAAGAGCAGTTTCCATAGGAAGTACAATCTCAGGGAGGGTGACAAGCGTGTTCAGTGAACTAAGTGTACTAGTGGATCGGTGTCCTGTGTAACAACAATGGCCAATAGGTTTTATAATGCCATTCTGACACGGCCTCCTCTACGTAGTTTTGAACTTCTCCAACTTCTGAACACTTTATTTTTGGAATTTGGTAGGAATTTCCAAAGAACCTGAAAAGCATCTAAATACTCTAGAGAACAATGTATGTGCACACATAAAATAAGTTAAAAAGTTCTCCTGCCAAGTTCCTATATTTGTTTACATGAAGAAAAAGTCAGGAAGTGGAGCCTGCGGGTCAGACCTCCAGATATTTTTCGGTTTTACTTACCAAACAAGTATATATTTTTAGGTAACACATTTTTTAGATCACTATATTTGTGTTTACATTCAACAGGATCATTTGTAAATTTTCCCAACAAATGTATAGACCAAACCATAGACCTGCTGGTAAATATGTTTTCTGTTTATTAAGTTTTTATTGAAAAGTGCAATAATTAAATTTTATTACAAATGATGTTGAAAAAATCCTAATGTGTCACAATCAACCAAGTATCAGTTTGCTACGAGCGTCATTTTAAAGGGGTTAAAAGAAGAAGAGTTTGTGTTCACACTAACAGGGAGTCATGTCTTTAGTCAGGGGTGTTGCTAGGGCTGTAAAAGATCCAGGTCACCGGCCCATTATGGCCCCTTGTAGCATTATACTCCACACATAAAGGTTTACACACAGTACATTGTCCCCATTGTGGCCCCACATTTTAGAATGAAATCACAAATTACCACTTCCCCTCATACAAACACACACAGATATAATATATGACCCCCTTACTCAACATTACATACCTCCCCTGTCACTTACACGCTTCATAATGCCCCCTTAATTCCCCTACACTTAATTTCCCCCTTTTTATTAATTATTACTGAACATATCTTAATAATGTAATTCCCACACACTCCATATTATTGCCCACATTCTCCAGTAATGCCACCGTACTACATACTTACGCTCACACTAAAAAGTAATGCCCCCACACCCCATTGTAGTGCCGCCACACTCCATTGTTATGTCCTCACACACCATTGTAGTGCCGCCACACTCCATTGTTATGTCCTCACACACCATTGTAGTGCCGCCACACATCATTGTTATGTCCTCACACACCATTTTAGTGCCGCCACACACCATTGTAATACCCCTACAGCCCACCTTCCATAGTAATGCCCACACTTTACAATACCCCATAGTATCTCTACAGTTATGCGCCCACATCCCACCCTCCACCTCTAACTAAACAATAAGATAACACTACTACTCACCTGTCTTCCTTACTGCTTCTCCTCTTCTTCTTGCTGTGTGGGACAGGGTGAGGTGATGCCATTATACCGAGCCTCCTGCTCCCGGCAGTTGTACTGAACTGCTTGGAGCAGGAGACATAGGGACACATTTACTAAGGGTCCGTCGGACAACCCATCTGATTCGGACAAACCGCGGGATTTAACATTTAAATTATGGCGCAAGACATGCACTTACATACACCGGGAAGAAGATGGTGAACTCCGGCGGACCTCAGCGGGGAAGCGACACATGCAGGAAATTGGATGCACGATCTTAGGAAATCGCGCCGGACTTCATCCTCGTCGGGGAACACACAGCGGGGATCGCGTCAGGAGCGGGTAAGTAAATGTGCCCCATGGTGTAATGATGTCACTGTGTTACCTGCTCACTGTAGTGGTGCATGAAGCTGATGGCTATATTATAGAGGACAACTGACCTCTATCTGCTTCAAGAGGATGGAGATAGAGGTAAATGCTCTCCAGACAGCAAGACAAGCAAGGAAAGACTATTTTGGAAATACAAAATAATAGTTAGCTGATTAGAGATTCATGGGGACATTTGGAGGGACGTGGAGGAACAGTATTAGCCCATTGTATTCATTGGGTGCTGTATGACAAATACAGTATATATACAGCATAGATTCATATTATGGCCTTGTGTATAAACCTTTACATTCAGGTTCACTAGCAATGGAGAAGACTATAGTCTTAGCCAAAATCATACAATCATAAATATTCTTACAATAAATTTCCTTTTCTTCCTTTGAGAAAAAACAGATATGTAAAATTAAAAGCAACTCTATTCGATTTTGGCGTATACCTGAACTAAGTCAAGGATTGGCAGCCATGTTTTTACTGTTATGTAAAATAGAGAGTTGCTGCTTCAGTAGTCATTGACTCGGTAGATGACTGAGCACAGTATGTATGTACTAAATGACTTGAATAATAAAATCCTACATGGCCGCAGGCAGATACTCGGTAGAATAACAAAACATACTTAATTGTTATATGTTCTGCTAATCTGTAGGGTGGTCACATTCTACAGGAGCTTGTTCATACAAGAAAGTTCTGTACATTTTTTTAGATCTTGTTTTTCCTTCTTAGGTCATTAAGAAATAATGTATTATATAGATGCTCCAATGCATAGTTTATGTTAATATGGAACATTGCATAAATGTTTGCATTGTGTGATTCAATGTTGTACTCTCTTTTATAAATGTTTTTTGCATTGCCTACTCACAATTCAATTTTATTCCTCACATCCATAATAAGGTGTATAAGTAAATGATGCGGTTAGGCAAAATTAATTAAATTGAATTTTAAAAAATTGCACAATGAGTTAACTGGGCGACTTCATAGTGAATGAGGCATGCATACTGACACGCTGAATGCCAAATTAACCCCATTGTGTTGCAGCCTACCCACCTAAGCATCTTGGACCTGGCTGCTTCACAGTTACATTTGAGGCCTGGTGAAATGACATTTGGATCTTGCTATAAACTTGTCTCACAAGGTGATTTTTTTTCTTAAAATCTTACAAATACGGTATGTTGATTTTACTTGTTTTACTGTTTATCCTTGTTTATATCATGTTCAACAGTAAATATGCAAACATTTGGAGAACTCAATATGACATTGATTTGTTAATATAAAACCCAGTTAAAATGTTTAGTGCATTTGTTGCACAATCTAAGGCTTGGAAGATTCTTCTTGGAAGTCAGGAACCTACTTACGGTAGCCCAGATTGATCATTAGTGAGGCAAACTGCACTACGTACAGTTTGCCTCTCTAATGAGCAGAGTGCGCCAGATTGTTAAACCTGAGTGAAGTTGCCCCCCACCCCCACCTTGTTCAAATCAAACAAAATTGGTGTCAACGTTTGTGCTGGTCTGTGCAGCAGAAATTTTCATTTGTGCCGCTATAGTTTTAAAGATATTAATAATGGTTCCAAGAGGTCATCAGAGGTCAACTAGCCTCCCCACATTGCCCAAATCAAACAAAACTGGTGCCGAACAATTCTGCTACGTTTGCGCTGCTTTTGTATTGAATATATAAACAAAAAATTTAAGGTCAAAAGTTCACCCAGACGCCCCCCCCCCCCCCCCCCCCACATTAACCAAATCAAACAAAACTGGTCTCAAATGTTAGTGCTACATTTGTGCTGGTTTTGTGCCGCTATCATTTTTAATATATTCATACTTTTTTTCCAGAGGTCATCAGAGTTAATTTCTTCCAAAGTACTATGTGTTTGCTAGCTCCCCCTGGTGATCAAACCAGGGTAATGTCACTAGGTTTGTTTTTTACCAGTTCATCCTAAACACCTTAACCTATGTAAACACCTGAACATACCTTAACAGCACAAACAAAAATTTTTAGGAGCACAGTTTTGTGTTGTGGCAAAATTAGGCAGTCATGACACAAATTTGCACAAACACTACATAAATTCATGTACAAGCAGATTACACATCATTTATGTACAAACTGCACCAGGCTCGGAGCAGGCTCACAGCTCTTCTGCATAATCATCGTTATTGCACAAATTTCCTTGTATTACTAGTTTGGGGGGTTTATCAATAAACAATGCACAAAGAGAACCAGGCACTAAATGCTGAATGTAGTGCCTATGATCAATTTAGTTTTTTTCAGGATACACCATACCTTCAAAAGTTATAGTTCCCAAAAATGTATATTAAAATTCAAATCTTATGCCTGCCAAAGTATGGTAACATTTTATTTTCTATGTTGGGTGTGATTCTGTGTGCAGTATTGTAATAGCCACCTCTTGACTATTAGGAACTAAGGAAGAGGGATCTAACCACATCAAAAAGGCAGAGGCAGGGAGTGAAACCTGCTACTCTCACCTAAAGGTAGCCATAGTCAATAACCCCTGGACTTTGTTATTAGCTAGGATAGCAGGTGAGATGACCTGGCACTGTAAGACACAGCAACATAAAACTACCAGTAAGGTTAACAAAAAAGAAACTAAACAGCCCTTAGCGCGGGGATGAGATATTCGCCACTCCGGCCTTCTAATTATTCACTCCTCCTGCATGATGGCACCGCCCTCTCCCATGCTGGGAGAGAGAGCTAGGAGAGGGAGAGAGCTCCTGCCTGCAAATTATAACTCTTTTTCCCAGGCTATCACAGTGTGCCAAGATAAAAGAAGAACACAGCCAGGATTGGGACAAAGAGGAGCATAGGTGAGTATGTTTAGTTTGTTGTTAATCTTACGGGTAGTTTTTCTCTGCCTATCCTGCATTACTACTTCACCAAATTACTGTCTTGACCTTAGTGCCATGCTCTGGTGCTATTTATCGCATTCCCACTAGTTACAGGGTTATTCCCTGTGATAGTCTATATATCTCTATGGGGGTGGAAGGGTGAATATCAGGGTATTACAGAAGAAAACCCATAGGATTAGCATGGATCCAAACTGGTTTGGTGACACAGTGGCCCAGATTTACTATTAGTGAGGCAAATTGCATCACGTGCAATTTGCCTGACTAATGTGCAGTGCCCCAGATTAATGAAGGCTGGTGCATGGTAAATTATTTTTAATTAATGACATATTAAGTATTTATTAAAAAAATTTCTATAATTTTTTTAAAAAGGTTCTCTTTTAGGTCTATTATACCTACATATAAAGGGGTTAAAGAAGAAACATCTGACATCTGATTACAGTGAGAAAATTAAATGCTGTTAGATCCTCTACTTTCAGACCATTTATCCCTTGTAATGAAATATTGATTTTCATTAGGGACCTCATAGAATTAGTATTTAACCTGACTAAGATGTAAAAGTTACACCACACCAAAAAAGCCTGTTTTTTATAAAAATAGTCTTACCAGGCCAAAAAGTAAAATGAATAATGAAATTAAAATATCAATATCTTGCAATGATTTGATATAAAATGAGTGCCCTGGGACATGGGTCATTATAGAGAGGAGCTCCCAAAGAGGAGCTCCCAGATTAGCACAATAAGAGACCAAAGCACAAACACACACAGCCATACATAAAATATTAAGTAGCTGCGCTTGGTATTGAAGATCATCCCAATGAAGAGTAATAGGATAGAGTTGCGCACAGGTCATGTGATGAATGGACATTACAATACAGGCCTTTGAAATGTTGCTCATGGGATCGCAGTTGATCTTCAGTGAGGGTTCCAATGTGGATCTGACATTGATCTCCTATCTACTGATTCAAATTGCATTTCATCTTAAAGGAAACCAACCACTAAAGAGAAACAAAAAAATGCTACAAATACTCACCTCTGCTCCTCTTCATCTTGATCCCGACGAGGTCCATTGCTAGTCTTGACCCACCGGGATCACCTCGAAAACAAACTTCTAATTAGCAGCACGAAGCATGGGGACAAGATGTCCACACGGAAGAATGAAAAAGTTATTAGCGCCAGAAGATGGCTAAATTTAAAAAAAAAATTGTACAGGAGGTTTTAATTCTTGTAAATGTATGAAAACATTATAAAACCTTTACAAATTTGGTATCCCCATGATCATACGATGCAAAGAATAAAGTAGACTTGTCAATTTCACTGCATTTGCTTGCCAGCACACAGCATGGAATATTAAATACCATCACTATGAAGTGCAATTTGTTGCAAACCCTCACACAGCTCTGTACATGGAAAAATAAAAAAGTTATAGATTTTTGAAGCTATGTGGTGAAAAATAAATAAGGGCCTCAGCGTTAAGGGGTTAAAAAAAGCAGGCCACAGCCTCAAATCCAACATTTACAATCATGTACACTCCTGTACAAAACCCCCTAACATGGCTTGTGTCCATGTGGATTTGAGACATTTGCAACCACATTTACAAAAAGCCAAATGTTGCACCCCATTTTGACAGAAAAAAACTGAAATGTAAATATATTTGCTAATTTATTAAACAAGAAAAACTGAAATATCACATGGTCATAAGTATTCAGACCCTCTTCTGTGTTACTGATATTTTACATGCTGTCCATTTCCTTCTGATCCTCCTTGAAAAAGGTTCTACTTCTTCATTGGAGTCCAGCTTTGTTTAATTAAACTGATTGGACTTGAATAGGAAAGGCACACACCTGTCTATATACAGTAAAACCTCACAGCTCACAGTGCATTACAGACCATGTTCTAAAGAACTGCCCAAGGATCTCAGAGACAGAATTGCGGCAAAGGACAGATCCGGCCAAGGTTACAAAAGAATTTCTGTAACACTTAAAGTTCCTAAGAGCACATTGGCCTCCATAATCCTTAAATGGAAGAAGTTTGGTACGACCACAACTCTTCTTTGACTTGGCTGTTCAGCCAAACTAAGCTATCGTAGGGGAAAAGCCTTGGAATGAGAGGTAATATCACTGTGGCTGAGCTCCAGAGACGCAGTAGGGAGATGAGAGAAAGTTCCACAAAGTCAACTATAACTGCAGCCCTCCACCAGTCAGGGCTTTTAAGGCAGAGTGTGCCAACGAAAGCCTCTCCATGGGATAGCCTGGATACAGGTTGCAAAAAAACAGATGAAGGATAATAATCTGGTATGATTGAGATCAAAAGATTGAACTTTTTGGTGTTAATTCTAAGCAGTATGTGTGGAAAAAACAAGGCAATGTTCATCACCTGCCAATTACAATCCCAACAGTGGCGGCAGCATCAGGCTATGGGGGTGTTTTCAGCTGCAGGGACAGGACAACTGGTTGCAATTGAAGGAAAGTTGAATGTGGCCAACTACAGAGATATCCTGGATGAAAGTCTCTTCAAGAGTGCTCTGGACCTCAGACTGGACTGAAGGTTCACCTTCCAAAAAGACAATGACACTAAGCACACAGCTAAAATAACAATGCAGTGGCTTCAGAACATCTCTGTGACCATTCCTGACTGGCCCAGCCAGAGCCCTGACCTAAACCCAATTGAGCATCTCTGAAGAGACTTAAAAATGTCTGTCCACCAATGTTCACCATCCAACCTGAGGGAACTGTAGAGGATCTGCAAGGAAGATTACATCAACTTATTACATCATTCCCAAGATGACTCATGGCTGTACTAGATCAAAAGGTTCTTTTACTAAATACTGAGAAAAGGGTCTGAATACTTCTGACCATGTGATATTTCAGTTTTTCCTGTTTAATTAGCAAAAATATCTACTGTTACAGAGTGTACATTAATTAGTAAAATTCCGTACCCACTGTATACATATGTGATCTATGTATCTAACATACTGTATGTCTATGTTTCTAAGATGATCTGAGCAGTTTAGTAGACAGGAAAGGACTGATAACAGGAAACATAGGCATTTTGTTTTGGTGAGATAGTTTCATATATTATCTAATATCTAATAATTATTAATTTACAGTCTTTTTTCCTTCAACTTTATACAATGGACTATGTTCTTTTTAATTACTCACTATAAATATTCCTAATTCTACTTAACTATACCTACCATACCCTACCCATTACCTAGTCTGTTGAAGGAGGCAATCCTGGTTCTTGGGGTTCTTAGAAACTTTGGTGCTGTGATGCAGTCGGTAACCAGCGAAGGGCCTCCGCACCGGCTGTGCGGAGACCACGAAGACAGTCTCCAAGGCCTCCAAGAACTCCGGCGCCTCAGCTGAGGGTGGAGGCCTAGGCCCGGACATGGTGCTGACCTCTCTGCTCAAAGTCCACAGAAGTTCTGTCACTTCGATGAGGCGTGGCAGGAAGTCCGCTTCGCGCCAGAGGGTGGAGTCCAAGCCTTTTCCGCCAGGAGCTGTGGCGGGCTCTATTTTTTCCTGCGCCACAGGAGGCGGGGTTCGCGCCATCCGCGCATGGGTGGAGCTAGAGGAGTCATCTGGATTTCCCTCCAGTAAGGGTTTTGGCGGGCTGGAATTACTTGCTGCGCCACAATTTCCTGAGGTAAACACTTCAGGCGCTGCTGCACCAGATGTACCAGAGCTGACAGAGTCCGTTGCAGGGATTAACCTCCTGAGTGCTGGAGCGGAGCTCGACAGCATGTGGCAGCAGTATAACACAGTCAATGTTGTAAAGCACACAGTCACTTGGGCCTAAACCCGGATGGCAGCAGGGTTAGGCAGCACAGTAAATTTTCAATAAAGGATAGTCTATAGTGCCAGTATAAGGCACAGAAGTAGAAATACTGTTCGTGACGCCACTTGCAACATCCCCCACCGGGGCCTAGCCTTTTCTTGGGGCCTGGAAGCAGCCGGGGCCCAGAATACCGGAGTGGCTGGTGGTTGCGGCCTAGGCATGCCAGTGTCACGGTGCTTGGTATGGGGACCGGAGGGCTGTCCCACAGCCTGGCAGTCTTCAGCAGGTGGTGTGTGGTGATGAGGGAGAGGCTGTGGTACTGGTTCTCCCTGGGGCAACCCTTAGAGTCTGTAGTATGTGTCCCTGGTAGATGGATGGGGCGCCCTTGGTGTTACAGCTGTAGCAGGGACCAGATGGAGGCAATGTTGTGCATAAAAGTAACTTACAGTTCTTTATTCGTACCAACAGAAACAACAGGCCAAAGGATTCTGTACAAGTGCAGGTTACTGGAGTGATCTTGGAGAGGGAACCTCAGGAGTTGGGTCACCAGCCTAGATGCAGGGGCAGGCTGGGATGTAGCTGTGTCCAATGCTAGAAGCTGCAGCTTTGTCCTGGTAGTTCTGTGTCACTCAGTGTAGAGTTGCTGAGGCCTAGGAGGCCTGTAGCAAGAGCTTGTGCTCTGAGGTGGTGCTTCTCTGTCAAGAGCGGGATTCTAAGAGAGATAACACCTCCCCTGACTAAGGGTTTAGTTAATCCCTGGTCAGGTGGTCTCACTCTCCAATCACACTCCAGTTACGATAGTGGAACATCATTGGATAATAACATTCAATAAGTTTAACCCTTGCCTGTCGAGGGAGTATCTACCGCTGCACAATTACCTGTATATGTACTGGATGGTACAAGAGGATTATTCGCAACTACTCCTCTGCCCATGCATTTGCAGGGACGTTGCATAAATATATTACCCCTTACATAGTAAAATGATCTTCTGAGATCACTCACATAAAAACAATAATATGTGATCTGTAGGCCATCATCTCCTCTGGAAGTAAAGTAACAAAAGTGAGATACATGTAACTTCCATCCCAATATACAACAGCAGCGTCCTATGTTTTTTGAGGTGACTGATTGACCAGAATACCTTAGTTTCAAGGACAAGAAAGCCTCTGAAACAATGAAATCATGAACCACAGCAGGATAAGTACACGGTAAGATACATACCAATGGTATGTCGATAAATAAGTGTTCCAAAAAACGAATGTTTAGTTGTGATGGTTCGGCACTCAGTCACCTGCGCCTCGTGCTCGTGGACAAATGGTGCTTATAAATAGACAAGGTAGGTGAAAATCAAATATTCTTCTTTTATTTAACAAGACATCATAAATCAAGTATAACACGCAAGGAAAACACGTTTTTTCGGCTCCACCTGAGCCTTCATCAGCTGGCGTCTTCCTGAACAGTGGTGTTTCATAAGCAGATGAGCGTCCAATGAATGCACTGCTACACACATCATCATTCTGCTGCGTCATCAATCATGTGATCACATCACGTGATCTAACATTAACCATGTGACCGACCATGTGATCATGTCACGTGATCAGTTTAAATGAAAAACAAACACTAGCGGATGCTATCGTCTTGCAGGGAGATGCAATCGTACAAAACATAAGGTATGTACATAATAATGGAACATTCATGTAAACATAATAACCATTTTGGACATTATTGTTTTTCAGCATAGTTTAAATCATGTTTTATATTCAAAAAACAATTTAAATACCAAATTCTCAAAATCGCTACATTGTAACATCTATTGTTAGGAGAATTAGTGACGTTGATCTCCTATCTGGAGACAAAATAAATTTTTCACAGATGTTAGTATAAGGAAAAAAAGGGGTTAGTATTAAGAATAGAAAAATAATGGGTTTTGTTCTATACCATGTCTTCTCTCCCATTGTCAGGTGTACTCATGGGTTCTGTGTCTGTAAAAAGATAATGAAAGGGTCAGACTAGAGTTGGCCAACTTCATAGTCCCTATTTAAACCATGCAGTTCCAATGTTTTCAGTTCATGTATCCAAAAGGCTTCTTTTCGTAGTAATAATTTGGTGACATGGTGATGTCTTGTTAAATAAAAGAAGAATATTTGATTTTCACCTACCTCAAAGTGCCGGGATTTTCCTTGTCTATGTGTCCTAAAAAAAGAGTCACAGTGATGTAAATGAAAGCCATTACGAGGGGCAAACATTGAGAGGGATACCATTATGGGGACCAGAAATAAGAAGGACAATGCAGACAACTAGGAATGAGTGGGGCCAAGTGTTGGACTAAGAATTTGAGAGGTACCATGCTGTGGTGCATGAATGATGTGGCCATCTTAACCTAGAAAATAAATAAGTCCCCATGAAGGCTAAGAGAGAGAAGACCATTTATGATATGGTAATGTGTGTTCCTTTAGCTGACTTTAATATCATCAGTTTCACCACTAGCTAGGGCCAGGTTCTTTTTAATACTGGCACATGACCAAGTAAAAAAAATATTTTGGGCTCTTACATAATTGTTTTGTGTGATTGAAAGTGCTTGACAACTCTATTATACACTATATACTGTATTCTTTACTGTACAGTTTTTTTCCTTTGAACAGACCTTTAAAAGAAAATGTATCTGCTCAAAAGAGGTTTCACAGTATAATTTCATATGTCATAGGTTTAGTCGGCCCGTGGCTGGTAGTCTTCAATCTGCAGTACAGGCAACTGCTCCAAACATGGCTTGTACCTGTGAAGAGGGAAAACTTATAAATATTATATGTATATGGATTCTTAATGTATCTTTACTGCGTTAATGAGAACAGACCTGACAATGGTCTACTTCTCCATAAGACTTTGTGCTTGAGTGGCTAGAACAGGTCAATATACTACAACCTGATGTCTTGCTAATATAATCAATGGTATTAAGGTCTGTAAGAGGCTGATACCATTGATAAGACCAGTGCTGCAAGGTTCGTCCCCCTGCTCCACTACTATCTCTGGCAACCACCAGAGTTCTGCTCTATCTCATTACAGAAATATGTATCATCTACAAGAAGGGACACAAGTGATAAGGGCATAGTTACCAATCACAACTCACGGTGCGCCATGACCAGGTGCCATGATTGTCTGCACAAGGCCTTACAACTTCTAGGATGCACGACTGGCCTAGCGTCAAACCAATGCAGAAGATTTAATTTATTTTTACTGCACCCGAGAGATACATACACGTAATATTAGACCTAAACTTACATGTAAAAAACTGCTTCCTTAACAACCTACACCTTCTATGCACAAAGGGGAAAGAAATAAACACATGTAGTCCCAAAATACCCCCTACATCCCCTAAAGTCTTTAATTACAAAAACAATATTTTGCATCCCCCTGACCCATAGTGAGCCTTATATTACATAGATTATTCATTCATATAGTCAGCAGAATAGCGACAAGTGATGTGCTCTGTGCAGCCCCCTGGTAGTGTGTAGTGATTAGTCCTTACAATTGGATTAACTGGATAGCTCTCTACAATCCCTCAAAGAAGAGAAATACACGAACAAGAAAAAAATGTTCGGCTCAAATATCCAAAACCCCTGAAATGCTCCTTGTATAATCACAAGATGCCACAGTTGATACACTCACTGATTGTGGCAGTTGAACTGTCAATAGTTTATAATATTCTTAGAGCATGCAGGTGCCAGTGCATGACCAGTCACATGGCCGTCACATGACCTTGGGTCAGTGAGTAAGAATTCTCCTTATGGAGACTTTGTCAATTAAGGCTGCCATGCAGGCCTGTGGAGACTTATAGTCATTGATGCTCCACTAGAGGATTCTGGGAAATATGCAAATATGTTTTCCAGGGTGGAATAGGGTGAACAATGCATGACTTTCAAGAAGCCTTGTGGGATTAAACCAAACTATTATATCTATTCCGGAAGGACCAGATTCCCAACAGTGGCAGCGCAATGCAGCAAGCGGGGCAAGAGGGGACCCGAGTGGTGAGTACATGTCAACTGTTCTGTACTCACTGCTCGAGTCCTCACACCGAGACATAGAACCATTACCAGGACCAAGAGCAGTACAATAGGGTCTGGAGGTCTCCTATAGCTTGCCCTGGGGGTCTAAAGTATTATGTGCCTGCTCTAAAGGTCTCAACTATTATTTGCTTCACTCTTAAAGGTTTGCTCTAGGGATCTCAAGTATTGTAGGTCTGCTCAATGCGTCTCAAGTATTAGTGTCTGCTTTGGCAGACTTATAATGTCCCGTTGGATGGTTAATAAAGTTAACCATGATAGTTATCCTATGCTGATACCTACCGCCAGAATGGAGCAATGACACCCACTGAACCAAATACCTATCCCTGGAGGGTTAATATGTAATGTTGCAATCTTTGTTATCTTTGGCTGGTGATTGGTTGGGGCTCAGCGTGCTTTGGAATTAGCAAAAGTTTATTAATGGAAGGCACTGAGTCACTATTCAGACTTCTTTGCTCAGAGATTCCTAAGACTGTGTCTCTGTGTGCTAATACCACAGAAACTGCCACCTTACTGCCCAAGCACCAGAGCAAATGGAGCTCCTACTACCCAGCCCTCTGACCACTTCACTAGGGCTGAGCTACATGACTCAATTCCGTATGCATAGCCAACCAACCCACTGCCTTGTGTGTGTCTGCAGAAAGGGAAATTTATAGACCATTAACAGCTGTTGCCTTGGACTGTGTGCCATTAAAGAGACTGTGGGGGAGTCATAAGTCGGATTTTTTATGTTTGTTTTTTGGGACTTTTCTTGGCTTTTCTGCTGGTCAGATTTATCTTACTGCTTTTCCCTTGTTGATACATGTGGTGTTTGGTCTTAAGTGAAATTGCGACTTTTTAAACCAAAAGTCGAAATTGGCTCTAAGCTATTTTCTACGCCTGGTCAAGGGCAGCCGTAGATTTGTGACTTTTTTGTAGCTTTTTAAAAAGTCGCAATTTTAACATCTGGATTCTGTTGATAACAATGGCGAACCTTGAAAGGAACTTTTAGGCGCAAAAAAGTTGCAAATGGAATGTCTCAAAAATCAAACAAAATGGCAAGCAACAAGTTTGATAGATGTGCCCCTGTGAGTTGTTGTTCAAGATTTACCATATATACTATAAGCCGAGTTTTTACTCTAGTCAAAAAAAAAAAGTGAATACTCACCTTTCCAACGCCCCCCGCATGTCTTCTTTTCTTCAATCCGGCAACAGCAAGTTCGCGTGACACTCCGGCGCACAAGCTGTGATGTCGGTCTCTGCTGTTATCATATTGTGTGTGCCAGGCATTATAGTAGACCAAGAGCTTCAGAGTGGGGAGGAAAGACGAGAGGAAAGCGGCGTCTGTTCATTAAGTTTCCATTATTATAGACAGCTCTGGGGGATATCCTGCATTATGGGTTTGCTGTGGGGGTCTCCTTTATTGTACATCTGTTCTAGGTCTCCAGTATCATCTGGTTGTTGCACCGTTTTTATAGTCTACTCTAGGGTTTGAATTAGTTATTGTACAAAAGCAGCATTTGGTTTCCGGGGTGGTTTTTGTGCAGTACTGTGGTTTATGGCATATCTACGGTTCTGGTTACCAGTTAATGTGGCCCCGTAACTGATAAAGGTTCTGCACTAGAGATGAGCGAACATACTCGTCCGAGCTTGATGCTCGTTCGAGCATTAGCGTACTCGAAACTGCTCGTTGCTCGGACGAATACTTCGCCCGCTCGAGAAAATGGCAGCTCCCGCCGTTTTGCTTTTTGGCGGCCAGAAACAGAGCCAATCACAAGCAGGAGACTCTGCACTCCACCCAGCATGACGTGGTACCCTTACACGTCGATAGCAGTGGTTGGCTGGCCGAGATCAGGTGACCCTGGAATAGACTAGCCCCTGCCTGCGCTGCTCGGATCATTCTGTGTCTGGATGCCGCTAGGGAGAGAGCTGCTGCTGGTCAGGAAAGCGTTAGGTGTTCTATTAGAATAGTGTTAGGCAGGAGTGATTCAACAAGAACCAACAGCCCTTCTTAGGGCTACCAATAACGTTATACATTTTTTTTTTTTATTTGAAGCTAGTACCATATTGTGAGGAAATTGCGAGGGGGACTTGCTACCGTTCTGTTTAGCTCTTAGTGACACACATATCCACCTCAACACCAAAGTGGGACAATTTATTAGGGGTTGGATTTCAATTAGCACAGTCTGCCAGTTTTCTTTTATTTACGTTTTATTTTTTGATAACTCAGCTCATCTATCTGGCATAGCAGTGTGCTTTCATAGTTGGCTAAAAATAGCCATAGGAGAAACCCAAACGGCTTACTTAGGCCTACAATAGCGTTATTTATTTTATTTCTGGTTGATCTGCTGGTGGCTAGCCTTGCTGTAGTGCATCTACTACCCATATTGTGAGGAATTTGCGGGAGACTTGCGACCGTGTTGTTTAGCGCTTAGTGACGCACATATCCATCGCAAAGACCGAAGTGGGACAATTTATTAGGGGTTTGATTGAAATTAGGCACAGTCTGCCATTATTTCTTTTTATTTTACGTTTATTTTTTCATAACTCAGCGTCATCCTCTGGGCATAGCAGTGTGCTTTCATAGTTGGCTAGAAAATAGCCATAGCAATAGGATAGCATCGTTTGGTTTTAAAAACTAAAAAACACACAAAAAAAAACAAAAAAAAAAAACACAAAAAAAAAGTAAAAAAAATAAAAAGTATAACTTTCATTTTCAAAATGTTTAACCCGAATGCTAGGGTAGAGGCGAGGGCGGGACGTGGGCGTCCAACTACTGGCAGGGGTCAGAGGCCGTGGTCCTGGGCGGGGTGAGACACCACCTGCTGATGAGGGAGCAGGGGAACGCCGCAGAGCTACACTCTCTAGGTTCATGTTGAAGTTAATGGGACTCGTGGTAGAGCACTGTTAGCCCGAACAGTGCGAACACAGTGATGTCGTGGATTGCGACCCTTGTCGAGCAATTTGTCCACCAGTCAGTCTTCCATGCAGTCCACCCATGTCACCGAAACGGCACTCCTCAGCTCCTGCACCTCAGCCTCTCTCCCTCCAGTCTGCCCCTCCCAGGAAAATTTGGCATTTGGAACCGGCATACTCTGAGGAACCGTTTTCTGGACCCTTCCCACAGTCACAAACACACTTGTCCGGTTGCTGTGAGCAATTTCCGATGCCAGGTTTTCACCAGTCGCAGTCTGTGGGTGATGTTGACCTTCTTGACGTAGTGGAAGAAGTGTGTAAAGAGGTGTCCGACGATGAGGAGACACGGTGTCAGACAGTGGTGAAGTTGTTGTCAGGGCAGGAAGGTCCGAGGGGGGAGGCAGCTGAAGGGATCGGAGGATGATGAGGTGACAGACCAAGCTGGGTTGAGAGGTCGGCCGTGAACAAGTGCTTCGAGACGGGGGAGTCCTCGACCAGAACAGGTTGGAAGAGGCAGTAGGGGGGTGGGCACAGACGGAGAGGCAGGGCCAGAGCTGGTGCATCAGCGCCAAATGTGTCACGTAGTGAAGCTCCCGTGGCGAGGGCTCCCGCGTGCGAGGGCTAGATTTTCAGAAGTCTGGAGGTCTTTAAGGAAACACCGGGATGACCGACGGACTGTGGTGGCCAATTTGCCAAACCAGGATCAGCAGGGGTTCCACCACTACTAGCCTTAACTACCACCAGTATGCGCAGGCATATGAATGCTTTAACACCCCACTCAGTTGGCACCAAGCCCGTTCACCTCTGGCGTTGCACACCAATGCTCTTCCCGTGTCAGCTGATAGTCAGCCCCCTGCCCAGGACCCTGCCCAAAAACCCCATCGTCGCTCACGATCCTCCACAGCATCCACCAGCGTTAGCTCTCCATACCCCAGACGCTGGAGGCGGAAAAGGAATATAGTGCAACCCACCCGCACGCCCAAGCCCTCATGTCCACATCTCCAGATTGCTTAGCCTGGAGATGCTGCCTATGGCTGGTAGAGACCGAGGCTTTCGTAACAACTCATGGAGGCGGCCCGCCCCTCGGTTATTGGTCCAGCCGCCACACTTTTCCCGATGTGCGTCCCAGCCCTGCACCAGCACGTGTCAGACACATCATCCGTGCCCGACCAACCCGTTTCTGACAAGGTCCACCGCCACGGACACGTGACGAGTGCTGCCGGGCAGGCCACTATATATCGCTGACGGCACATTGGGTTAACTTGGTGGAGGCTGGGACCGAGTCTGACCTGCGGCTGGTCATATTACTGCCGACGCCGAGGATTGCGGGCCTACCTCGGTCAGGTCTTTCAGGCCTACATGCCTCCTCCTCCTCCCCCCCTCTCCACCGAACTAACCATCCGTGGGCATGGCGCCATCAGTCGCTAGCTCTAGGCACAGCAGAGTGCCGTCGCTAAGCGACAGCAGGCGGTGCTCAAACTGCTTGAGCCTAGGCGATAAAAGGCACACCGCCCAAGAACTATTACTGGCATCACGGGCGCAGACGATCTGTGGCTGGCACCGCTGAACCTTAAGCCAGGCATGGTTGTGTGTGACAACGGCCTAACCTGGTGGAGCTCTGCAACTCGGCAGGCAGACGAACATGTGCCATGCCTGGCCCATGTGTTAAATCTGATAGTTCAGCGTTCCTCAAGACATACCCAATCTGTCTGATTTGCTCACGAAGGTGCGCCGCATCGTGCGGCATTTCAGGAAGTCCAGCACAGATGCTGCCACTCTCAGGGCAGAGGCGCCGCCTCCAACTGCCCTGCTCATGACTGTTGTGGGAAGTGCCCACGAGGGGAATTCAACATAACCATGTATCCAGAGTTACCAGCAGCACGCAGGAGTGATTGTAGACTGCCAGATGTCAACTTCCCCCAGAACTGGTAGTCAGGTCAGTCAGCTTCCTCAGTCTACAATGAGGAGGGACGTGGATGTCTGATATCTGTCAGGTGCTGAGTAACTTCGAGGAGTCAACACAGATGGTCAGTGGCGATGCCGCCATCATCAGCCTCACCATCCGCTGCTTGGCCTGTTGAAAAACTCTCTGATCAGCATGAAGTCGGAAGCTTTGCGCTCGTCACAGAGAAGGGGGAAGAAGATTCCCTTGGATAGCAAAGCACCCTAGGTCTGTTTCTCAGCGCATAGAGGAGGTGGAGGAGGATGAGGAGGAAGAGGAGGAGAATGTGGCGAGACACAAAGAGGGACATTGTTCAGTCCTTCACTGTTCAGCGTGTATGGGCAGAGAAGAAGAGGAGTTGGAGGAGTTGGAGGAGGAGGAAATGGAAAGTCAGCCAGTGAGGGGAGTGAATTCTTGCGGTTGGTACTCTGGCGCATATGGCAGATTTCATGGCTAGGTCTGCCATCCCGTGACCCTCGCGTTCAAAGAATTATTCCAGCACCGATTACTGGGTATTCACTCTCTGGACCCACGTACAAGCAAATCTTTCCACTCTCACCCTGGAGAGGAAAGGAGTGTGAGATGCATGAATACATCAGGCCTGGTGCACAAGCTGAAACAGTATTTCCCTTCTGACAGCGCTAGCGGCAGAGTGCGTAGTTCTGCGGGACAAGTAGGAGGGAGAGTAGGCGAGCAGGCAGCTTGTCCAGCACTGGCAAGGGTACGCTTTACAGGCTTTTGGCAGCTTTAGTCACCCCAGCAAGACACTGCACCTGTCCCAGTCTCGGCAGAGTAGGGCTGATCTACAGAAAGATGGTGAGGGAGTACGTATCTGACACATACCATCGTCTCAAATGATCACACAGCTCCCTACAAACTACTGGGTTTCAAAGCTGGACTGTGGCACGAACTGGCGCTGTACGCCTTGGAGGTCTTGCTGCCTGCCGCTAGGTGTTGTCCGAGCGGGTTTTCAGTGCAGCTGTGGCATCACACCGATAAGCGTACACGCCTGTCGACTGACAGCGCTGACAGGCTGACGCTTATTAAGATGAATAAATCTAGATTTCTCATAATTTCCAATCTCCACCAGGTGAAGGAAGCTCAACCTGATAATTTATTGCACTCTCCTACTCACTTTCTCCTTCTCCTCCTCTTGTACGACTAAGCAGAGGACAATGGCTATTTTTTGACAGGGACCACTGGCTCTAGTATAGTACTCTATGCATTTATTTCTGGAGAGGCCACTACACTGTCCTTGTTTTAAACAATTTTGGGACTGCCACATACAGGCACTCAATCTATTCAATTTTTCTGGAGGGACACCTACTGCTCCCTGGTTTGAAAATTTTTTGGACCTGCACATACAGGCACTCCTCTATTCGATTTTTCTGGAGGGCCACCCTACCTGCTCTACTGGTTAAAAAACGTTTTTGGACCAATGCCAACATTACAGGCACTATCCAAATTAAATTGTCTCCATAGCAGGCCTACAACGGTTTGTATCCAGTGCTACCTCCAAAGTCGTCCATATAGCTGCCCTCCAACATCGTCACCTTCATAAAACGATGGTGGTCAGGCAGAAATTGGGTGTTTTCATGGATTCCACATCAAGTTGTTAACTTTGTTGCCACCCTGCTGTGTATCCACAAAATTATATGGCAAACTTTTATGATTTAACTGATATTATTTCAGCGCTTCTTGGCATCTGTGATATCACGGGTGTAATCCACAAAATATATGCCAAACCTTTTACCATTTTTACCGATATTTTTCAGCGCTATTGCGCATCTGTTACATCCCCTCACCGCCATATCCAAACTTGTAAGGAACAGCTACTACAACTTAACTTGGTGGATGGAGGCGTGGGACAGGAGTCTGACCCTGGGGTGGGGTCATATACTGCCCGACGCCGAGGATGCGGGGGCCTACCTCGGTCCAGGTCTCAAAGGCCTACTATTAATCCTCCACTCCCACCCTCCTCCACCTCCTCCTCTCCGAATTACATCCGCGGGCATGGGCTGCCATCAGTCGTTTAGCTCTAGGACAGCAGCAGTTGCCGTCGCTAAGCGGCAGGCAGGCGGTGCTCAACTGGAGACTAGGCGATAAAGGCACATGCCCAAGAGCTATTACAGTGCATTACACATTCAAAATATTGTTAACTTTGTCGCCACCCTGCTGTGTACACAATATACTTGGCAAACTTTAATCATTACCGCGATAGTTAGAGCTTCTTGCGCATCTGTTTTACATTCCCCCTCAACGCCATATCCCAAAATTATACGAAAGAACGCTACTACACTTGATCTTATACAAAGGTTCTTAGAAGTGTGGGGAGTAGCTAGAGGACAGGGGCTTGGATGGCTTAAAGCCGCCAGCTCCATCCAAGATCACGAACATAGTTTTAACGTGAGCACCTGTAATCTACTACTAGTTCACTGCATCCAGACCTGGTCCCCTTATCAAACGAGCTGTGTTCAGGCAGAATTTTCAGTGTTTCACAAGATACATAGTGGAACGCGGCCCATCTGTTGCCGCCTGCTGGAGACCTGAAGTTGCATCTAGCAGCGCAATTATAGATGCCCCATACGGTCGCTCTTAATCATGGAAACCATTTCGTAAAAACAATTATTAAAAATAGAACCACTCGCATTCAATTATCTAGGTGAATATTCAACACGACCCCACGCATGAATTTGAAAAATTATAATTTTTCAAAGTAGTAAAAGTTCTGCCCCCAGGGCCCATTTTGGTGGGGAGAGGACCCGAGAGACAGGGGCTTGGACAGGCGAAAGCTCGCTGGCCAGCGGACGCCAGCTCCATCCCAAGGATTAGGCAGCCTCAGAGGATCCATGCATGCTGCCCATGCTGTTTCCGTCCATTTGCCTCCACCGCGTCCACCAATTGTCTCCATGCGCAACTTTCAACTGTACTATCCCAGACGCTGGAGCACAGAGGATATGCAGTACATTTCTCCCCTTATCAAACGAGCTGTGTCAGGCAGAATTTTCAGGTGTTTACCAGATACATAGTGGAATCGGCGGTCCTCGTCGCCGCCATGCTGGAGACCTGCAGTGCAATAATAAAGCGCAATATGGTGCCCCAACTGTCGTCTTAATCATGGAAGTCCTCTCCAGGCTTGCCTCAAATGTCGTCCCCTTATCAAACGGCGGTGTCAGTTTTACGGGTGTTTAACAAGATACGTTATGGAACTTGGTCACTATGTCGCCACCATGCTGTGTTATCAACTAAATATACCGTCACCCTTTGTCACGAGGAAATAAGGTCCGCGCTTCTTGCTCATGCGCATCCAAATGTCGTCCCATTATCAAAACGAGCTGTGTCATTGTTACGGGTGGTGTTTCACCAGTAGTTAGGAACTTGGTCCACTATGTCGCCACATGCATGTGTTATCAACTAAATCTACGTCCACCTTGTTGTTCACAGAGGAAATAATTTCAGCGATTCTTGCTCACCTCCTTTGGTTCTCT
This sequence comes from Engystomops pustulosus, assembly GCA_019512145.1. NCBI lineage: Eukaryota > Metazoa > Chordata > Amphibia > Anura > Leptodactylidae > Engystomops > Engystomops pustulosus. Next base: position 64,053,757 of record CM033649.1, read on the forward strand.
CTGCCACCCATTGGTTTGAAGCCTGAGTCCATTTAAGGTATGTCGCCATGCCACTTCTAGCCTGCCGCTGTGCCGCGCCTCCTGCAGCCGTCCCTAAGTGTCAGGTTCAATTATTGGATGTTTTAGAGCTATCTAGCTCATTCTGTCACTCTGTACATCCGGCCATGCTGTTGCCCATAATTTTGGCATAATGGTGCGTTTAAGCAGCCTCAGAGGCATCCATGCATGCTGCCCCTGCTGTTTCCTGTCCATTTCTGTGGTGTTTCCATCCTTTTCTGAGGTTTCCAGGTGTTTGGCCAAGCTTCCCTGTGCAGAGCCTTGGTCCCCTTGAAAAATGCTCGGGTCTCCCATTGACTTCAATGGGGCTCGTTATTCGAGACGAGCACTCGAGCATCGGGAAAAGTTCGTCTCGAATAACGAGTACCCGAGCATTTTAGTGCTCGCTCATCTCTATTCTGCACCCCTACTGTGGTATATTATACAGCGGCCACCAGCTGCTAAAACATACACAATATACCTACAAAACTAATTAAGCAAGTATGAGAATAATTAGTGGGAATAAATCTTAGCAAAAAAACACAAAAGAAATAAAGAAAATATATAACATTTATTTCAACCATAATAAGATATAGCACAGTAAAATATGCAGAATAGGGCACCTATGACACCCACAATCAGTGGCAGAAAGTTGTTGTTTTCAGAAGCTAGGGACTAAAAAAAAAAGCAAAAATTATAAAGGTTGAAGAGATTTACACACTGTTTATGTTGCAGTTTTGAGCTTGTATCGTAAATACATTTGCAATATGCTCCCCCTAGTGGAGACTAACAGCAACGTTTTTTCTAAATACATCTTCAAATCAGTTATCAAGTGATGAATTATCTGTTTTCAGTAACAAACTTTCTTTCCCACCCCAATGAATCTCTAGACTGGCTTAAACTGGATACTGAATAGCCTGTGAAGAGTGGGGCAGACATGTAGCGACGGGAGAGGGGGGGGGGGGGTTATGTGGGACAAACAAGTTTCTTAAATTTGAAATCGATGCATAGTTTTCTGAGCAGTTTTCCAAGCAGTTTTCTGAGCAGTTTTTTGAGCAATTTTCTGAGGGTGGAGGGCAATCCACTTCTCACAGGCCACTCCCATGGAACTAGGGACCAGACTTTGCATCCGGAAAGGTAAACTTTGACCTAATTTATCTTTATTTCGTAAAAAGACAGTTTTACTATAAAAACTCTATGGCAATGTGTACACTATTCTCTAATGGGACATGGGGGATCCAAAAAATGGTCTCCCTTTAAAGATGTCATTGTGTTCATGTTGTGTTTCTCTATTACAAAAGATGCCAACGTTTCGGTGTAATGATCGGTGTCCTCCAGGATCCAGGAAGATTTCTATCGGAGGAAATCATCTCTGCTGCTATAACTGTGTCCCATGTCCTGAGGGGGAAATATCTACTACACCAGGTATTTATAGATTTTCTTTTTACTTTCCTTTATTTATGTCAAAACATATCTACCCTTTATGTGTTATGAGCACTGCAGTCCACGTGCCTGGTATAGATACATTGTGCACCATTTATAATCTGATAAAATGGTGCAATATCACTGTGATTCTGTTCTATTATATGCTGAACAACTGGACTAGAGGTTGCTGGCTTATATGGATGTTTACAACCTTGATGAGGATATTTTGACAACTATCCCCTGACCAGACTAAATCCTAATTTTTTTAGACAAAGTAAATCTTCCCAAAGTCACATAAGAATAACCCGTTAAGCTTAATGCCACGATTCCTGAGTCAGAAATCCAAAAAAACTATCAAAAACCAAAGTTGCAGATATGGAGGACAGATTCCGCAGAAACAATGTGAGATTTCGCGGCATTCCAGAATCCATTAAACTAGAATCATTAGCGGAATTTCTCACAGATTATTTTGTCGCGCTAATGCCAGATACCCCACAAGCTGACTTACTTATTGACAGAGTGCACAGGCTACCAAAAGCTAAAGCACTTCCAGCTACAGTCCCAAGGGATGTGATTGCACGTCTACATTTTTTTCACTTTAAAGAGAAGCTCATGAGAGAAGCACGTAATGCAAATGGACTTCCAGAAAGATTCCGGGACATCTCGTTATACACGGATCTGTCCACCACCACACTAGCGAAAAGGAGAGAATTTCAGGAGGCAGCAAGAGTCTTCAGAGCCAACGGTATCCCATATAAATGAGGATTCCCAGTGAAGATGATTATATCAAAAGATGGAAGACAAGTTGTAGCTAATTCGCCTTCCAAGCTACTTCAACTGGAAGGAATGGGGGTTAGCACCTGAAGGAAACACCTCACCGGCGCCAACAAGGCTGGAAGAAGAGTGGCACACAGTTAAAAAGAGCTAACTGATGCACCAGCCTTGTGATATTAAAAAAATAGGTGACTCTTTACCTTTTCTTACCCATGTAAGGGGTGAAACCCTGCCTAGAGCTGATATTTATGGGCTAGGTTACGGTATTATGCTAGATTGAATGGTGTCTAGTATACACACTGTATCCCCCTGTAGATCCTCAAGTGGGATCAAGGTTTAATGTTCCTGGGTAACACAAGTTACCAATGTTTTTATACTATGGTTTTGTTTTATGTTCAATATGTTAATATCAGGCTAGAAAATGAATACGTTCGCACTAGTGTAATTAACGTACAGGAAAAAATGGCATGGATTTACAGCATATTACTCATTACCCCCAATGGTAATTAGAATCACATCAGTCAACGCTAAAGGGCTAAACAGCCCTTTCAAAAGGTCAAGATTATGGAGGGAAGCACAAAGTTCGAGGGCAGCTGTTTTTTGCGCACAAGAAACTCATTTGAATGAGGAAGATATGTACCGCCGTAAACATAGACAGTACCCTCATATGTTTATGTCTCCAGCCATTGACAAAAAACGAGGTGTACTAATAGCCATTAAAAATTCAGTAGCTTGCAATATAATTGATAAACATATAGATCCAGTGGGCCGCTTTATTATATTGGTTTGCTCTCTTAACAACATTACATACACAATCGTATCTGTGTACGCTCCTAATACACATCAAAGAAGATTTTTCCACAAACTCTTCCCTTTAATAAATAAATACAAACAGGGATCTTTATAGGTGGCAGGTGATTTTAACATGGCCATGTGGCCCGCTATTGACACGTCCAAACTTATCAGCCAGGACATTCCCTCAGATTTGTTTCAATACACCCATAAGGAAGCTTATATAGATGTTTGGAGAGCACAACATCCAGTGGATAGAGATTATACTTTTTTCACGCATCCACATAAACATTTTTCTAGAATTGACATGTTCCTGGCGGACCACCAGCTTTTTAGTAGAATCATCTCATCAAAAATAGATGTGATTAGCTGGTCTGATCACGCGCCAATTCATTTGGAGATAGAAGAGAAATACAATCTCTCTCGTTCCTCGACATGGCGCCTTAAAAATTTCTTGCTACATCTTCCAAAATTCCATGATAGGTCAGTAGAGACTATGAAAAGGTTTTTCGAAGAAAACAAAACAGATGCCTCTTTATGGTTTGCCCATAAGATGTTTATGAGGGGACACTATAGAGGTCTGGAGGCGGCACACATAAAAGCAAACAATGAATTACGCATTCATATTCTGGATAGTCTTTCATTACTGTTAGCTTTAAATAAGACTTCATATTGCGCTCACAGAGAAGGTATGATCTCCAATCTGCAGCACCAATTGAAACAGCTAAACGCACAGAAATACGAGATAGCACTGAGAAAAATGAAAGCTAGACATTATAATTAGAGATGAGCGAACATACTCGTCCGAGCTTGATGCTCGTTCGAGCATTAGCGTACTCGAAACTGCTCGTTGCTCGAACGAATACTTCGACCGCTCGAGAAAATGGCCTCTCCCGCCGTTTTGCTTTTTGGCGGCCAGAAACAGAGCCAATCACAAAGGCACAGCAGCACTGCCGTCGCTAAGCGACAGCAGGCGGTGCTCAAACTGCTGAGCCTAGGCGATAAAAGGCACACCGCCCAAGAACTATTACAGGGCATCACGGCGCAGACTGATCTGTGGCTGGCACCGCTAAGATCACAAACGGCACCAGACAAGGGTGCCCTTTATCCCCCCTCATCTTCACTCTAAAAATGGAACCATTAGCGGAGAAAGTCAGAAGCACCGAAACAATTTCCGGTATTAAAGTGGGTCATACACATCACAAGATAGGGTTATTTGCAGATGATGTAATTATTTCAGTAACAAATCCAGAAGCATCACTGGTAGCTATAACAAACTTACTTGAAGACTTTAGCAAAGTGTCATATTATAAACTCAATGCGAGCAAATCCACGATTCTAGGTATGAATATACCACCTCAGATTAAAGATGAGCTACAGTTGAAATATCCTTTTATATGGGCAGACCAATCTATACCTTACCTCGGCATTAATTTGGCATTTCCAGTATCCAAATTATATCAGGTGAACTATATCCCCTTGTTAACGTCTGTAGAAGCGGACCTAAAAGATTATGCAAAACAACAAATTTCCTGGGTTGGAAGAATTGCTACCGTAAAAATGATGATACTTCCCAAGATTACCTACATATTTAGGAACATGCCAATACCAGTCTCTAATAATTTCTTAAACAAACTACAACAATTAATAAATAGACATATATGGTCAGACAAAAGGCCCAGGATAGCTGCTAACGTCCTATACCTTCCACAGGAAAAGGGCGGCTTGGGGCTTCCTCGAGTTTCTAGCTATTATGAGGCCATAATCCTAGAACATGGCTTAATCCTAAAATCACAAAGACATGGATAAAAATAGAAAATGAAGACACTGTAGAATGCCCGGTTTTGGCAAAACTATGGACCTTAGCATTGGGCAACAGTATTACAACCCCATCCTTGTTGACTGTCAGAGCAGGTCTAAAGATATGGGATAAACAAACAAAAATAAACAAAATATTAGCCCTGAGGCTTTGAGACCTTTCAATATCTTTAATTACAAGGTTAGTGGAAGATTTAGATCTGTCTAACTGGGTTGTGTTGGGAATACAAACACTTTTTCGGACATATGGCAAAAAGACCACTTGATAGCCTTTGCAGAAATCTGCAGTAAATTTAAAGTCCCAAAAAGACACTTCTATAAATATCTCAGACTCTCAGACATTTTGTGACCGCTAACCTACCAGGTAACTCGTCTCCCGAATCTACTTTCGAAGTGGCCTTCCTACACCCTACTAAATATCTAAAGGGAATCTCTTTAGCGTATAAAGCTATAGAATCAGCCTTTGAAATTAAAACGCTACCGTGTACAGAGAAATGGGAAAAAGATCTAGGACTACAGATAGAATCAGAAGAATGGGAATTTGTATTTGAGTCCCCCAAGACACTCTCCAAATGCGCACTTCATTTAGAAACAAAAAGAAAATGATTATACCGTTGGTACTACACCCCAGAAAGGCTTAGCAAAATTTATCCCAATGTCTCCGGGTTGTGCTGGAGGTGTTCAAAGGCTAAAGGGAGTCTATTACACATATTCTGGGAATGCGAAATCTTAAAAGGCTTTTGGATGCAATTAGAAAAAATGCTAAATAATATAACTGGCACCCACATCACACTAACACCAGGCCTAGCATTACTAGGTTTAGGATTGGCAAATCTTTTTCCAAATTAAAGAATAGTAGTGTTATATACCACAGTAACAGCAATTACGCTTATAGCTTCTCTGTGGAGATCTGATAAGATTCCATCATTTATGGAACTTACCAGAAGGGTAAATAATAATTGTACGCTGGAGAGATCCTTATAATGAAGGATATCAAAATAAATATCATAAAAATTGGGAGCTCTGGATGAATACTTCCTACTACAAGGCATCTCCACATTACATATGTACAGAGTTAGAGCATATACACTAATTCAGAATATTACTCTCATATGGGAAAATTACTTGAAAATGTCATTTTTCTTGATGTACTATTACTATACACTCGTTAACCAAGATCACGATAAGTCTGATAAAATGTTTGTAGTTTTGTTGTTACAGTTATGATTGTATAAAGAAAAAAAAAATGGATCCTATCTTTGATGTACATTGTGTCGATAAGACATACACGCTGCCATGTTTTACTTGTACATTTGGACCCAATAAAAAGTTGTTATAAAAAAAATAAATAAAAAAAAATAATGATAAAAACTTGGCACACAGGCCACATACAGAAATTTTGGGAATCACTACACTTTATATTTTAAACACTAGCAGATTTCTGGGAACAAACTTAAATACCAAATTCTTCCAATAAATGTGCAAAGAGAAACACTGGACAGTTTGAATACGGCATAGACTCTGGAAGGGCAGACAAACCATATTATGTACCCGGGATTGAACCCTCATTTCCATCGATAGGCCTATATCGCAACAATTATCTTACACTTATAGATAAAACAAAGAGCTGACTGACTACTCTAAACTTATTCTATCATAGCGTGGGAGAGTGACGACCTATCTTAACAAAACCAAAGAAAATGGGAGGTTTGGGCGTCCCTGATATGAAAGATTATTATCCAGCCTCAGTTCTAGGTCAGACTCGTCACTGGTGGGACAGCACAGCAGACACTTAGTGGCTTAACATAGAAACGGTTGTTATAAAAATTTCTCTCCTCACCTACATATAATGAATCAAATCTGAAAACTGACACACAACCAACAAAATTACTTACCATACAAGTGACAGTGATAAAGCCTGGAAGATTTTTCTATCGGCACCAACGGAAAAGACCAACCTCCCAATATCACTGGAATTTCTTGAATATAATATACCGGTACCCAACATTAAGTTTTCAAAATGGCGAGCCTTAGAATTAAAACATTTATCAGACAAAACCAAAGAAGGGAAACTTAGTACAGTTATACATCTCACCACATCCAACAACTCCCCCAGGAGGGAATATCTATCTATCTAAAGATCAGGAGCTTCTTGTATAATAAAATCCCAAGTGATGTATCCCCGAACAATGAGTCCTTCAATTCATACAGCAACGTCCACATTGTAAGAAGGGGACATCTTGGCTTTACAAGAGTTTGGGGGAGAGGGATGATAACTAAGTTCCATAAATGCAAGCATGGGAAAAGGACTTGGCACAGAACTTTCCTTAGGGACAAGCGTCAGCAGCGACACATTCCTTCTTTAGAAGCGTATAAAATATTCCCCTACACCCTTCTGGGATGTCGGAGACTATGTGGCCTAAAAGGTACTTGGTGCATATGGTATGGGCTTGACCAAAAATACAACCACAATGGAAATTCAGGGTCATATCAAATCTAAATATCCCCAATATTGCATCCACACCAGAATTGACATAACCCCCTCTTAGGTTTTAGTAAAGTAAGGTCATAGGTAAGGTCATAGGTATAGGTAAGATACCACACAGAGCACCATTAATAATAGCTCATATACTCATGTCCACAAAGCTAATTATAACCAGACACTGGAAAGAAAAAGGTTTTCCCGGGAATCCAAGAGGTACTCAAACAATTCAATACCAATTGTGCATACAAGAAAGCTCTTCAATCTAACAGATACTCTTTTTTTAAAAAAAAAAAGTTGGGATTGGGTTACAGCTCATACTTCATAGAATAATAGTAGGAGAGGCCCTTATTCATAGACATGTTCCTAGCTATAAATTACTCTGCTTCATCGCCTTAGAAGTTGTATCAACTAATGTTCCCTAATAAGTTTATGTACTGGACTGTGTATTATCACTTCCTTGTTTCATCCTTGTATAACAGGTTTGATTGCTCAGCAGGGTCATTAGTCTGGTGTTGACCCAACATGCCCAATCCAAACAGTGTTAAGCCTGTTACCTTAAAATTTTTGCAGTGTTTTTTTCAGGACACATTGAGCTAGTAAAAACCATGATAAACGTTTAAAGTCTTTTATTATTTTTTGTTTTATTAGCAGATAAAGTGGAAAAAAGGCTTTATCTGTAATTTATAGTATAGATATATTTTTTTATTTTGAAAATGACTCAAAATGAACATTATTAATGAATTGCATATTTTGTTTTGGTCGGTTTCATATATAACATGTATAGTCTCTGGCAAGCGGGGAGACTTTGTAGTGTAGTCTGATATTTTTTGTATTATATGGGGAAATGCAAATGTATTTTAATGAATAGAAATATATATTTTGTGTATGTGTGTGTATGTTTTTAGTTTGTATGTCCCCCATGATGGGGACATACATGAGGTTTTTATTTTATTTTACAAGTTTTCCCCTGTAACTGGGGCCTTAGTTACAGGGGAAAAAAACACCTGTGACTGGTGGTGCTGATCAGAGCTGTACTGGGTCTGATAAGACCCAGCAGCTCTTATTATCCCCTTTAGACCTGGTAGTCATGTAACTGTAAGTCTATAGAACCAGCAGCATTGCCAACTCTGTTTCTCTATGCATCGAGCTAATATCGGTAATAAACGGCATCTCCCTTCTCCCTAGACTCTAACAGTGATGTCTAAAGTCATTGGGCGAGAAAAGAGGATAAGAAATTCTCCTTAGTTTGTAAAGAAACAGACTTTAATGGCAAATCTGTATACAGGATGGAAGACAGGTTTCTCTCTCCTCTCTTCTAATGCTTGTGCAACACCCTCGCCGATGCAAGGCAGAGGCGTTGTTGCGAATATGTCCCACCATGTAGCTTGCAGCCTGTGTAGGGTCTGATCAGCCCCCACAGCATGTCACTACATAGTCACTAGATAACACAGTTGAGCACTGCAGTGGTAGAACCTGCCTGGTAAGGCAGGAGTTCATTGTTTTCTGTGATGCAATTCCAGCAGCCAATCACATGTGTTACACTCTGTTTCTGTGAGCTGAGATGTAATTGGAGGAGTAGCCACCACCTGACCAGTGGGAGTAACAAAACCCCTGGTCAGGAAACTTCTAGAAGTCAGTTCTCTCAGAGAAGAGAATCCAGTGTGAGGAGAGAGTTCACTCTCTCAGATCAGAGTAGAGACCCAGAGGAGTCTGTGCAGCAAGCACACCAGACAAGAGCAGGTGAGCCCAGCTCCCTGCCTGAGTGTAGTGAGTTAGTGAGTGAGGAAAGGGGTATTATCCTACCTTCAAGGGTGATACCTGAAGCAACCCAGGACAAGCTGAAGCCTCCTACTAGGACACAGCTATCTCCCAGCCTGCCATTGCATCCAGGCTGATGATCCATCCTGTGGCTCCCTCCAACTACATCTCCAGCATTCCACCTACCTGTTAAAGGCACGTTGCTACGGTTCCTGTCAGTTCCAATAAAGAACTGTAAGTTGTTTTTGTTCAACATCTTCCTCCGTCTGGTCCCTGCTACTACGGCTGTCACCATCACGGGCACCCTATCCACTACACTGGGACTCATACTCCAGACCCCAAAGGGTTGCCCCAGGGAGATCCGCTATAGCAGCCTCACACTCATCATTTCTTGCCAACACCACCTGCTGGAGACCTGCCAGGCTGTAGGACAGCCCTCCGGTTCCCCATACCAAGCACCGTGACACTAGCATGCCTAGGCCACAACCGCCAGCCACTCAGGTACTGTGGGCCCCGGCTGACTCCAGGCATCAAGAAAAGGCTAGGCCCTGGTGGGGGATGTTGCACTTGTTACGCAGTTGTGAGTTAGTGTTAACCCTTTTTGCTCTCACTGGCTGTAGTATGCAATGAGCACCATGTTAAACTAAAGCTAAAAGTGAAGGGGTTAATTCTCACTGCCAGCCTCAATAAACTAAGAATATACAGGCTGGAATACACTTCTCTCTTCACTTCTTGTTACTCAGGTATATTAGAAAAATATTCACCACATCTCCCCAAATACATTAGAAAAATACCCTCAAATGAAAGTTACTTTAATGTATTTGACATTTCTGATGCTCATTTGTTTATAGTGTGTTTTTATTTGAAATTGTTGTGGCAAAATAAGGGTCTGGAAACTAGAATTGCAGGAGAATTGCTGACAATTTCTGTACATTGATATTCATTTCTTTTAATGACTTGTAGACAGTGACACCTGCCATCTGTGTCCTAAATGCGTGGCCTGACAGAGAAAAAGTGAGGTGCCTTCCCAAGACTACGAGTTTCTATCCTATGAGGACAGTTTGGTTTTGTATCTTTTAGCACTTACTTTATTTTTTTTCTGCTATTAACATTGTAAGAATAATATGTTTCATCTACACTGGGCTCTGGACACTCCTATTGTAAAAGCCAATAACCGGACTGTGAGCTTCATCCTCCTGGTCTCCATCTGTTCTGAGCTTCCTCTGGTCTTCTTCTCCTTGGTCGTCCAGTGGACATCACCTGCTTACTGAGACACGTATCATTCGGGATCTTCTTTACCAATTGGAGTCTCTTCTGTTTTGGCACAAGACCATCACAGTCTGCATTGCCTTCAAAGCCCAACCAAACCTGGAGTTCCTGGAAGAAACTTATCTCATTTAACGTCTCTAACTCTGTAGTTTTATTTGTTTCTTCTGTCATGTTCTATTTGTGTTATTTGGCTGTTGGTTTCTCCTCCTTATGTCGAGTATAACCATACACTATCCTGGGAGATCATCATCAGTGTAATGAGGGGTCATATATTGCTTCTACTCCTGTTGGGTTAATATGGGCTCTGGCGCTGTGAGCTTTGTTCTGGTCTTTCATGGTGAGGACATACCGACAGTTTAATGAGGCCAAGTACATCACCTCAGCATGCTGCTGTTCTGCAGTGTCTGGATCGCCATGATCCCGCTTATGAGCACCAGAGGGAAATACATGGTGGCTGTGGAGGTATCGCCTCCTGACCTCATGTGCTGGAGTTCTGGGTGTATATTTTTACCTAAACTTTATATTTTGCTTTAAAACCTGAACAAAAACCAAGAAACGTCATTCTGGAGAAAAATAATTTATAAATAGTTCATAGAAATATGAAATCAGATAATTGGTGATTTTAACCCCAAGAGGTTAAACCCAGTTTCTTGTTAATACATCCTTCCCAAAACCCTAACACAGCCACAATGCAGTTATTTTTAGTCTACCGAGATGCCGTGTATGGAGGATTACTTTCTGATGGACACATTGCACTTTGTAGTGACACCATCTGTTTTTCTATGCAATTTACTGGAGAGCTGGAAAAATCCAAATTTGGTGGAATTGACAGTAGATCATGTAGATATTTATGTAGTTTCTTCCTATCTTTAAGCTGCTTATTTAAAAAAATATGTTTGTGTTGCCCTCTTCTGACAGCAATAATTTATTTGTGGAGAAAAAATAGATTCAGTTCACTTGTACGAGGCATAAGAAACTTTTCTCTTCGCTGCTGGGGGCTGTGGGAGCCAGCAGTAAATTATCCAGAAAATATACTAATCCTTGCGGATTCCAGCAATGATATTGAGAATAAAATCTCACTTTATTGGTATGCAAAAGAAAGAAGCATTAACACCTTTTCGACAGTGAGACATAACACTAGTAGTGCGTCATGGGCGGCATCGTGATGTAGTACTACTCCTACTCTCTGTTCTGGCACCGTCTGCTGTACGGCATGAGGGGCGTAGCTTGTAAATTGGGTAATTTATGGGGTTTTACTATTATTGAGGTTTTTTAAAGTAACTTGAAATCTGAGCAGGTACCTCAATAGCAGGATTTTATGTTTTTTATGTGAAACATCCCCCCTAAATTCAAAGTACCATAACCGCCTAAAAAAAGAGAAGACACATAAAAAATCAAGTCAAGTCTACAAAAATCAACACTCTGGGGCACATTTACTCCGGCCCATTCGCGTCCAGCGGCGCTTTCTCTGCACAGGTTCAGGTCCGGCTGGGATTTAGATTGTAGTTTTTCGCCTCGGCCTGCAGCGCCGAAATAGTACTCTTAACGCCCGATGCACCATCCATAGAAGGTGAGGTGAGCGTCTCCCCCAAGCGACACATTTTCGGTTTTTAAATTGCGGGCGTTTTTTCGAATACGTCGGGTTTTCGTTCGGCCACGCCCCCCCGATTTCGTCCGCGCGCAGCGGCCGATGCGCACAATCCGATCGGTGCGCCAAAAACCGCGGGCAATTCATGTACAAGCGCGCAAATCGGAAATATTGGGTAACACGTCGTGAAGGGTGGCATGTCTTATTTGTGTTATTTTGGCTGTTGGTCGCCTCCTTATGTAGAGTATAACCATCACCACGTATCCTGGGAAGATCATCATCAGTGTAATGAGGGGTCAGATATCTGCTTTACTCTGTTGGTTATATGGGGCTCCTGGCAGCTGTGAGCTTTGTTTGGCTTTCATGGTGAGGACATTACGGACAGTTTAATGAGGCCAAGTACATCACTTCAGCATGCTGCTGTTCTGCAGTGTCTGGATCGCCATGATCCCGGCTTATTGAGCACAGAGGGAAATACATGGTGGCTGTGGAGGTATGCCATCCTGACCTCCATGTGCTGGAGTTCTGGGTGTATATTTTTACCTAAAACTTTATATTTTGTTTTAAAACCTGAACAAACTCAAGAAACGTCATTCTGGAGAAAAATAATTTATAAATAGTTCATAGAAATATTGAAATCAGCATAATTGGTGATTTTAAACCCCAAGAGGTTTAACCCAGTTTTGTTAATACTCCTTCCCAAAACCATAAAAGACCACAACAGCAGTTATTTTTAGTCTACCGAGATGCCGTGTATGGAGGATTACTTTCGATGGACACATTGCCTTTGTAGACACCATTGTTTTCTATGCAATTTAGGAGAGCTGGAAAAATCCAAAATTTGGTGGAAGTTGACAGTAGATCATGTAGATATTTATGTAGTTTCTCTACTCTTTAAGGTGCTTATTAAAAAAAATGTTTGTGTGCCCTCTTCTGACAGCATAATTTATTTGTGGAGAAAAATAAGTTCAGTTCACGTTACGAGGGGCATAAGAAACTTTTCTTCGCTGGTGGGGAGTTGTGGGAGCCAGCAGATAATTCCAGAAAATATATAATCCTTGCGGATTCCAGCAATGATATTGAGAATAAAATCTCACTTTATTGGTATGCAAAAAAGAGAAGAAGCATTAACCCCTTTTCGACAGTGGACATAACACATAGTAGTGCGTCATGGGCGGCAGATCGTGATGTAGTACTACTTCCTGGTTCTGGCACCGGCTGCTGTACGGCATTGAGGGGCGTAGCTTGTAAAATTGGGTAATTTATGGGGTTTTACTATTATTGAGGTTTTAAAGTACTTGAAATTGGCAGGTACCTCAATAGCAGGATTTTATGTTTTTATGGAAAATCCCCCCTAAATTCAAAGTACCTAAACCGCCTAAAAAAGAGAAGACACATAAAAATCAAGTCAAGTCTACAAAAATCAACATCTGGGGCACCATTTACTCCGGCCCATTGCGATCCAGCGGCGCTTTTCTGCACAGGTTCAGGTCCGGTGGGATTTAGAGTTGTAGTTTTCGCGTACAGGGCGCCTGCAGCGCGAAATAATCTTAACGCCCCGCGAATGCACCACCCATAGAAGGTGAGGTGAGCGCTCCCCAAGCGACACATTTTCGGTTTTTAAATTGCGGGGTTTTTCGAATACGTCGGGTTTTCGTTCGGCCACGCCCCCGATTTCGTCCGGCGCGTGAGGCCCGATGCGCACAATCGATCGGGGGTGCGCCAAAAAACCGGGGCAATTCATGTTACAAGCGCGCAAATCGGAAATATTCGGGTAACACGTCGGGAAAACGCGAATCGGGCCCTTAGTAAATGACCCCCTCTGTGTTGAAAAAGTAGAACAATTTTTCAAAATTTACACCAAATATCAGTTTGTTTTATGAATAAGAGCAAAATATTACACAAATTTTTTTTTAATGAACATGAACTACAAATTGTCTCAAGAAAACAATTTCAAAATCACTTTAGCATGTTGAAGCGGGACACAGGGCAAATTTTTAAAAAATGGGCCATGTCAGGAAGGTGAAAAGTGGCTTTGGCGGTAAGGGGTTAAAAATACAAAAATTGGGGTGTCGTTATAAGGGCCCGATTCGCGTTTCATGACTGTTGACCGAATATTTCCGATTTGCGCCAATTGTACCTGAATTGCCAGGGGATTGTGGGCACGCGACAGTTGATGGATTGTGGCGCAATCGGGCGCGCGTGGCAATGGGCGACGGAAATCGGGGGGCGGGTCCGCGACGAACGAGAAACCCGCTGATATCGCGATTGACTCCACTATCCGGTCACTATTTTAGGAAGCATTGCGGTTCCTGCCAGTTCGAGTGGATCTAGCTGGGCCTTATGCCTGATAGACGCTCCCGCTCAGGTCCCGAAGTTCAATTCCGTGCTTCTGTCGCATGTAGGTGCAGTTGTCGTGTATCTAATGCGCTGTGCGGGGAGTCATTCAAGATCTGCACCTGTATATCTGATATGTTCTGACTGAGTCCCGCTCAGGTCCCGGGGAGTTCAGCTCTCTTCTGGTGGTGATAGTGATTGTATGTAGTAATGCTGCCGATGTGCCATGGGAGTCTATAAGATCGTGCTCCACTGAATTCCTGGCTGCTGCATTCCCGCTCATGGTCCCGCGGTTCCACCTTCTTCTTCCTGGTGCATGTAAAGTGCATTGGTCATGATTAATGCGCTTGGCAGGGGGAGTCCCTAAGACGCTGCGCCGATATCCTGATGTGTCGCTTCCCCGCTCAGAGTCCCTGGAAGTTCACCTTCTCTAGACCTGCTGAATGTAAGCGCATTGTCCCGTGTATATGCGCGGTGCGGGGAGTCACTAAGATCCTGCGCCCGATATCCTGCATGTGTCGCTTCCCCGCTCAGGTCCCCGGAGTTCACCTTCTTCTTCCTGGTGCATGTAAGTGCATTGTCTGTGTATAATGCGCTGTGCGGGGAGTCCCTAAGATTGTGTCCTCGATATTCTGCATGTGTCGCTTCCCCGCTCAGGTCCCCGGAGTTCACCCTCTTCTTCCAGGTGCATGTAAGTGCATTGTCCGTGTATAATGCGATGTGCGGGGAGTCACTAAGATCCAGCGCCCGATATCCTGCATGTGTCGCTTCCCCGCTCAGGTCCCCGGAGTTCACCTTCTTCTTCCTGGTGCATGTAAGTGCATTGTCTTGTGACACAATTTGAAGGTTAAATCCTGCGCTCAGTCCGAATAAGTCGGATGATCCGGCACGGCACGTCCCCTGATTTGTGTCGCATGAAAGAAGCGCACCTGCGCCACAATCTGATCGCATGCGACACAATCCCAGCACATACCCTTAGTAAATAAGCCCCGGTATGTTTTATTCTTTATGCTTCTTCTCTTTTTTGCATACTAATTAAGTGAGATGTTATGATCATTTTTTTTCTCAAATATTGTTGCTGGAGTCCACAAGGATTCTAGGTTATCCAGGATAAGTTATCTGGAGCTGTGTAAGGTGTTTTCTGGAGAAGCTGCAGTTTTCATTAATGTGAACTGCACATTTTTTAAATCAGTTAAATCTGAAAATCGTCATCAGCATAAAAATGGCAAAATATTACAAAGTTTTACTTTAACTCTATAGCATGGTTATTTCTTGCTTAGGGACTGGTGTGTAATTGGCAGGTGTTTTGTCTTCTGCTTATGGCTTTACAAATCCAACACCATTGAGCTCCCTCAGTCCCTGAGCACGATGAGCGGTAGCAGGCGACATAGTGTGTATGGGCTGCCCACTGCACCTATCACCCGTCCACATCTTCTGCTGGATGCCTGGGGCTTTGTGACCACCACCTCTTCCTTCTTCCTAAGATCCATGTTGTGCCAAGCAAACTCCAAGGAAGGAAGCAGCCCCAAGATAAATAGTGAATGTTTATTCCACCAGTGGTATGTGCTACGTTTCGGCTGACTCTATGCAGCCATTCTCAAGCATAGTGAAACAGTGATACAGGGCGGGTTTAAATCCCCCGCAGGATGTGACATCATGATTACAAAAACAGGTGGCTTGATAATGAGTTGTTAAACATATATAAAGGTATATACAGCATATCAGTGTGCAATATTATTACATCATATGATCATAACACAGTGTCCAGTGTACAAAAAACTGTGCAGCCGATCGATAGTCCCCTGCACACCGTCTAGCCACAGTGAGTAAACATCATGTTAATGCATGTGTAAACATCATGTTAACACATGTCCTGAACCCGTTGCTAAGCTACATGACACTGCACAACAAATACAATTAAAAAAATTAAATAAAGAGAAGCGCGCTCAGTGCCGGAGTACGACTTACCGCGCCAACAACAAACGAAGGCTCATCCTTACCAAGGTAGAGGAGATCCTGAGGTGACAGGCCAAGGCGGTGTGATCGCTACGCAGGGCTGTGATCAGCTCAGATGTGATTCACCATGTCACATGGCTTTGTCAAACTCTCAGGGATCGGATCCGCTATCGCGAGAACTACCAGGTGGGGCGGCAGACATCTTTGAAGTGGGCAAGCGCACATTTAGCTAATGAGCTATAGAGCTGTCACAAAAACTATGGTATGACTGCGCTACGACAGGTAAGTAATAACTTTAGGTGTATTCCCAAGGAACAAAAAGTAGTGATTCCAGGCGAATTCAGCCCAACATGTGGTCAGGCGGCGCCCTGGAGGAAGCTGTCAGGTCAGATGCAGGTCACATGCATGATGTTAATGTTGATAGAATACACAATGTGGGACTCCTTAACCGCGTACTGTCAGGCGGACCCGGGAGATCCCATGAGAGGAGAAGAGAAAAAAATATAAATTAAAGTAGTGGCTGGCGGGCGGCGCTCTGGGCTGATTATCAACAGGCATCATGTGAATAGTGATCTAGATCAAAAACAGAAGAAAAGAAATATTATTTAATGCAAAAAAACATATGTCAATAGAAAAGGAATCCATCCATGAATAAAAGGTACACAATACATCACTAATGGCCACGACTCCCGGGACCTTCTGCAAGGTAAGCGGTACCTTTTGGGGTGATTAAAACTGGGCCTCTACAAAAAAATTTTTGGGGGGATTTTGCCATCTTCTGGCGCTAATAACTTTTTTATACTTTGGAGTCTCCATTCACAAGACACTTGTTATAAACAGGAGATTCAACTCCAATTAATCATATGGGACACTTACTTGTGGATCACCTACTGTATAAATAGAGACATAGAGACATTGCCTGGATCTTGCTGAGTGTATCTTATTATTCACTTTAACCTTTAACCCCTTAACGCCAAAGCCACTTTTCACCTTTCTGACACGGCCCATTTTTTCAAATCTGACATGTGTCTATTTAAGTGGTTATAACTTTGCAACGCTTTAACATATCCAGTTGATTTTGAGATTGCTTTTTTGTGACACATTGTACTTCATGTTGGTTGAGAAATTTAAGCAATATGTTTAGTATTTATTTATGAAATAAATGGAAATTTGGTGAAAATTTTGAAAAAAACAATGTTTTCCAAATTCAAAATGTTCTACTTTTTTGGAAGTTGGTCATATCACTAAAATAACTTGATAACTAACATTTTCCATATGTCTGCTTTAACTTAACATCATTTTTCAAGCATTTTTTCCTTTAGTTAGGATGTTAGGAGGCTTATAACTTTAGGTGCAATTTTCTCGAAAATCATCAAAACCTACTTTTGGAGGGTCAATTTAGTTAGAAGTGACTTTATAAGGCCCACATGACAGGAAATTCCCACAAATGACACTGTTTTAGAAACTACACTCCTCAAAATATTCAAAACAACCTTTGGGAATTTTGTTAACCCTTTGAGCGTTTGATGAGGGTGAAAAACAAATGAAAGTGAAATTAGAGAAATGTAATTTTATCTTACAATAGATTCATTGAACACTAAAATTTGCACCTTCACAATGGGTTAAAAGGAAAATGCATTTTACAATGTTGAGGGCAATTCCTCCTGAGTATGCCAATACCCATTTTGTCACTGTACCCTGCTGTACGGGCTCAGGGGGGCACTTGGAAGGGAAAGAGTGTTGTTTCGGTTTTGGAAGACAAATATGGCTGAAAAAGTTTTCATGTGACAGGATGCATTTGGAGAACCATAATGGTACCAAAACAGAGGAAAGCCCCAACAAGAGACAACATTTTGGAAAGTACACCCCTTGGAGAGTTTAGCAAGGTGTAATTTGTGTATTTGTTCCAACAGGTGTTTGATTCAATTAGGCCCAAAAAGGAAAAAGATGAAAATTTTCTCAAAAATGTCACTTTTCCCCAAATTTGGTACCAAACAGGTACCAAAACAGAGGGGAACCCCAACAAGTGTCACCATTTTGGAAAGTGGACCCTTTGGAGAATTTAGCAAGGTGTAATATGTGTATTTGTCCTTAAAGGTGTTTGATTTACTTAGGACCTAAAAAGGAAAAAGGTGAAAATTTTCCTATAAAGGTCAGTTTTACCCCTAATTTTTTATAGTCACAAGGGATAAAAAAATGTAATAACCCCCCAAAATGTGTAAACCTATTTCTCTCGAGTGTAGAAGTACCCCACATGTGTATATAAAATGTTGTATGGGGGCACAGTGGGGGGAAAGAGGGATGTTTGCCTTTTAGAAGCCAAATTTGACAGAAATATTTTGCATGTATTTGGAGAACCCTAGTCGTATAAAACAGAGAAGAACCCGAAAAGTGACCCTAATGTTTGAACGCAAACCCCTTAGAGAATTTTGCAATGTGTAATATATGTATTTGCCCCTACAGGTGAATGATCCAATTAGGCCCTGAAAATTAAAAAGGTGAAAATTTTCCTATAAATGTCACTTTTACCCCTAATTTTTGTAAGCCACAAGGGATAATATATTAAATAACCCCGAAAAAGGTGTAAAACTATTTCTCCCGAGTGTAGAAGTACCCCACATGTGCATATAAAATGCTTTATGGGCGCACAGTAGAGGAAAAGAGGGATGTTTGTCTTTCAGAAGCCAAATTTGACAGAAATCCTTCTCATGTGTCAGGATACATTTGGAGAGCCGTAGTGGTACCAAAACAGAAAAACCTAAAAAGTGACCCTAATTGTTGAATGTACACCCCTTGGGGAATATAGCAAGGTGTAATATGTGGTGTAGTGTAATACACGTGGTGAAATGAGCATTTTGAACATACAGGTGGTTTTCAAATATCATGTGCAATGGAGTCCGAGATGGAAATTGCAATTATTTCTGGAAAGTTCAGTGCCCGTTATGTGGTGCCCGTTATGTGAAGCCCTTTATGTGGCGCCCGTTATGTGGCGCCCGTTATGTGATGCCCAGTTTGTGTCACTGTAAAATGTCAGCTCTCTGATTAGGAAGCCATGTTTCCTGATGCGAGAAAGACCCAACATGTGATCCTAAATGCTAGCCATAAAATCCAGCAGGGTCCGGAATGATAAAGCACTTGGAATATAAATAATAATAATAATAAATAAATAAAGGAGAATTACAAAGCATCTGCTAACTAATCCAGAGACTTAGAGGGGAAATAGAAAACCTAAATAAAAAACATAAACCCACAAGGGCCCCTAGTTTGCAAACTACATCCCGCAATGAAATAATGGAGGGGTATAGGGAGCAACGTTGTTACAATTATTCATTTTACCGAAATGAATTCACAACAGGTTGGGCGTGAATTGTGAATGTGTTGCGTATAAGGAGGTGGAATATACCAGGGGACCAACTAAACTTTTGTCACTCTGGAGTTGTCGCAGGTCTCTTAGTACATAGTGTCCATCCTAACTCCTCTTTTGGAACAGACTCTTTATTGAGTCCTACCTTTAGAAGCAGCAGAATTCACCGGGAAAATGCTGCCCTGGCAAAACACGGGAACATCTAATCCAGAGGTACTGGGGCCCCGTCCTTCTTGTCCCAATATTAGTCTCCTAAAATCTTCCTCTGGAAAATGGGGAAATGATACGGCAGGACCTGCACATTGGAACAGCTCGCAAGAGTTGTACAGCATCATCTGTACAATGTATACGGCCAGCACTTTTATACCATATCTTCGTTTTCTGTAGGGAAATTCTGTAGGGAAATTATTATTCACCGTAGCGATGCCCATTGTGACGAATATTGCTGCTTTTGGCTGAACCAAATCGACCAGCAAATAGCGGCAAACATGGACAGGGGGGGCAGTGAAACCCCTCTGGACCACAAGGCAAAATTGGTGGCTGTCAGGAACAGCCGCCACCGTGCCCCGATCACCGTGTCTACAGACATGGTGATCGGTATTACTGACGTCATAAGTAAATTCGCTGCTATTGGCAGTTCTACATTGATGAGCCAATAGCAGCAATCATGAACTGGGGTGGGGGGGAGGGGTGGGAGGCAACCCTTCTAGTCCATGGGGCAGGATGATTGGCTGTCAGGAACAGCCGCCATCTTGCCCCAATTACTGTGTCTGAACCATGTTGGTAAGTCACTTCCCGCTGCACCGTTCTACGACGCGCGTCATAAGGGCTTATTTTTTTCGAAACAAGATGCACTGTAAAAAAAAATTCATTTTAGTGGGTTCGGTGTAGTGGGTTCCTGGGGCTGCGATTGGAACCACGCCCCCCCCCCCCCTGTAAGCGCCGCGGGGGGGAGGGGGCACCGATTTTTGTTAAATGCCCCTAGCACGCCGCGGTCAGCGGCGTGTTAGGGGTTAACACCCACGATCTGAGAAATTTCCGATCGCGGGTGTTAGAGGCGGGTGTTGGCTATAATATATAGCCGACACCCTGAACGGAGGCAGGAGAGTTTTGTGCCAAAGGGTGGGGCTTGAGTCCTTTACACCAGGAGCTGTGGAGGGCTGAATTTTTTCCTGCGCCAAAGAGCTGAAGGTGTGCTGCACACACTGTCTCTCTCTTCACTCTAACTGAACCTGGAGACCATGTGCTTCCACCCAGCAGAAGTTGTTCAGGTGGTAGCACCTCTCCAATCACACTCCAGCTCCACATCATTGGATAGTTACTTTCACCAATTTAACTGGTGCCTTTCTGGGCTTTATTTACAGATGCAATTACATCATACTTAGATTCCAGAACCTTCCAATCTCCTGAAGACTATTCACAAATAGCAGCCTGCCTCTGCGTTGGCAGGGGTGTTGCAGATGCCTTCTCTCGCATGAACAGTGGGGCAGTGTTTACTATGTGCAGTTTGCCTGTGTAGTGGGCATAGTTCTCCAGATACAGGATTTCTGGCACCCGTTCCTCATGAATCTGGCAACCCCTGCACTGCTCCAACCGAGGTAACCATTATTTTTTTGGTGCACCTTTAACATGGGCTGTGCATGTTAACTCTGGCGCAAGTTCCGGAACGCCCATTTCAGTACAGAAATTTGTGTTCCATGAAGAATAGCGCAGCTGTGCCACTAAACAGTCATGTGTGACACAACTTCTTAAATACCTGTGCAAACAGTTTGCACAGAAAACTGGCACAAGGCCCTTAGTAAATGTGGGCCAGTTTGTTTTTACTTCCCATACTGTCTTCTGTAACAAGTTAATGGCTCATCTTACTCCGTCTGAGAAGTTTACTATAGATGCCCAGCAGGTGCACGTGGATCAGCCCTGAAGCTTCAGAGATACACAGTACACATGAAATAGCAGCCGTTCCAGCACAAACTCTGGTAAAAAAGAGGTGAAAAATATCCATATTTTTTATATCCTTCTTAAAATAGAAACCATATCATCATAGCCGACAGGAAAATGACCGACATGTTTCAACTGTAAAACTCTTATTTCTTTTCTATAGATGTGAACATTCCACTTTTTTGAATACCAGCCCCCAAAATTAATGGGGCGTCAACATTTCATCTCCATGGTCATGTGACTGGTTTACATATGTTTACAAATGGTCTTGTGACTGGTTTACTGATGCTCAGTTAAAAAGCATCACAGACTGAGTAATCACTGAGTAAAAAAATACACTGAATAATCACCATTCCGATGGCCCGGGCAGCTCCTCTTCTATCTCCATGTTGGTGGTGGGTCCACAACGGCACCTCTTCTTTCTTCTGGCCGGCACCACGTCTGCGACAGCTCCGTACACACGGCCTGGCCAGGGCACACAGAGTGTGCATGACTGAGCTGTAGCAGACTTGGTGCCAGCCTGTATTTTTTTATATACCCGAGTATAAGCCAAGTGGGGAATTTTCAGCACAAAAATGGTGCTGAAAAACTCGGCTTATACTCAAGTATATATGGTAAGCTTCTGTTTGTTGTATTGAGTTGTATTGTGGAACTTTGTAGTGTAGTGTTTTGAACAAAATTATGCAATGCAATGTATTAATTACCACAAGGCACTGGTTCGGCCTCACCGGGAATATGCCGCCCAGTTCTGGGCACCGGTCCATTAAAAGGATTCTCTGGAGCTGGAGAGAGTAAAACTAAAAGCTAAAAAAATGATAAGGGGTATGGAGGGTCTCAGTTATGAGGAATGATTAAAACAACTAGATTTATTTAGTCTGGAAACGAGACGGCATGAGGGGACATGAATAATTTATATAAATATGTGAATGGTCCATATTAAAAATATGATGGAAAGTTGTTCCATGTCAAATCAAATCAAGGGGTCACTGTCTTGAGAAAACAAGGTTTAATCATCAGAGGCGACAGGGATTTTTACTGTGAGAGCTGTCAATCTCTGGAATGGCCTGCCTCAGGCGCTGGTCACAGCAGGGACAGCAGAGAGCTTCAAGAAGGGTCTAGATGCCTTTTTACACCTGAATAAAATTGATGGTTATGTTTAGAGATGAGCAAGCACTAAAATGCTCGGGTGCTCGTCTTGAATAACGAGCCCCATTGAAGTCAATGGGAGACTCGAGCATTTTTCAAGGGGACCAAGGCTCTGCACAGGGAAGCTTGGCCAAACACCTGGGAACCTCAGAAAAGGATGGAAACACCACGGAAATGGACAGGAAACAGCAGGGGCAGCATGCATGGATGCCTCTGAGGCTGCTTATCCCCTTAAGGACGCAGGGTTTTTTCGCTCATTTCTCGCTCTCCACCTTCAAAAATCCATAACTTTTTCATTTTTACGTGTACAGACCTGTGTGAGGGCTTATTTTGTGCGTAACAAATTTTACTTTCCCGTAATGTTATTTATTTTAACATGCCATGTACTGCGAAGCTGAAAACAAATTCCAAATTCCAAAAAAAACGCACGTCACGTTCTTGTGGGCTCAGTTTTTACGACTTTGACTGTGCACTCAAAATAACACATCAGCTTTATTCTTTGGTTCGGTGCGATCGCGGTGATACCAAATTTATATAGGTTTTATTGTGTTTTAATACATTTTCAAAAATTAAACGAATGTGTACAAAAAAGAAAAAAAAAATTTTGCCATCTTCGGTGTAGACTACAGCCAACTTTTTTCTTTCCCAAGTCCAGAGATAATATAAATTCTTTAGTAGAATATAGCGCACAACGATTACTCACGCTGCACATAGCTTTGTCACTCCTCCTCTTTAGAGAAACTAAATTAAATGTTAGTCATGTGGCCTAATTACACCCATAGGCGGCCTGCCTAATCTCATTCACCTGCTCGCAATTTTATTGTGTGAACATCACTACCTAGGGAATTGAATCTCAGAATTTTCTTTTAGCGCAAAAAACCCGTTTAAGGGTATTAAACAAGATCAGAAAAAGACATACAACAGATCTAGATTAACATGCAGTTATTTCTAGTTTTATAATCAGTACTTTTAGGGGTTTCTTGTATTTAGTATCCACTTTTTCCCCTAGATGTCTCTGGTGATATTCTGTATGTTGCTGGCATATATATTCAATGACGTACTGAATATCCTTTGTGACAGCCTTACTTCTCCCTGGTTCCTTACTCCCTGGAAAAGTGGCATTATCTCTCCTTGTCCATACATGACTCACCATTATGCTGGTTTGCACTGTGCAACCCCTGACCAGACAGTAATGTTGTCTGATCTCATATGCACAGACACTGCAGCAATCGCACAATAACATTCCTTACAATACCAGCTTGGTCAGTTCGTCCATCAACTGGAGTGCTTGCAATCATAGTGCACAGTATGATACAAGTAGGGTTTTCCATCCTATGTCATGTTTGATTCCAGGGATCAGACCAAGATCATGTCTGCAGGAGGCTGCACTGCATTCACTTGCGATCATCGTATACTTGTGTAGGAGATAGATCAAAGTTAAGCTGTTCATATTTAGAATTGTATATGATATAGTAACCTGTATTATCAGGTACCAGCTTCTCCAGTAAATATAGAACATACTATAGTAAAGTGCAGCTCTTTGGTCCTGGTTCATTTAAAATAGATCCTGAGCATTTATTATGTCATATGCCCTTAGGAATTGGGCTCTGTCCTTAATTTCCAGTGCTTACGGAGTATACTGATCATTTTCATATTAAGGTCACAGTCATTGCTTCAGCAATTGGTCTACAGGACTGGATGCCACTTCTCATTTAGGTACCAACATAGGAGCCTATTTATAAACAGTCCACCTCATTTGTAGACAATCACTAACTTTTATATTGCCAACCTTTTTTTCGGATCAGTTATTTATTTCTGTGGTTGTCATTGAGGAGGCTCAAAAAGGGTGTTCTCATTCCATTTTTCACAACTCATCACCTTCAAAACTTTTTTATTTTTCCGCACGGCAATACTCTGTAGGTGGCTTTTTCCCTGCGTACAAAATTACACTTCTAGGGATGTATTGGATATTCCATAGCATTGCTGGGAAGTGGTCAAAAAAAATGTTCCAAATGCAGTGAAAATGGTGAAAAAAACGCAAGTGCGCCTTTTCTTGTGGGCTTGAATTTTACGGATTTCACTGGTGCCCAAAAATGACTGTCTGCTTAATTTCGTTGGGTCGGTACGATCACGGGGATATAAACAATTTTTATAGGTTATAATGTTTTTATACATGTACAAAATGAAAACCTCCTGCTACAAAAAATTTTTTTTATTTTGCTCTTTTCAATTGCTAATCATTTTTGGACTCTACAACCGTTTGATCACGTTTTATTGAATTTTTTGATATTTTTCAACTGGCAAAAAAGTGCCATTTTTGACTTGGGGGTCTATTGTTTCATTACGGGGTGAACGCAGTGAAATGTTTTTATTATATGTTTAATACCTTGTGCAGTTTCAACATGGCAATACCTATGTGTTTATTTTTTTACTGTTTATTATATTTAAGCAGTTCCTCAAAGGGAAGAGGGGTATTCAAGCAGAGCCAACTGAGGTATGTCCATGATCTGTTTTAGTGGATCCTCTGTAACCACCCGCGACAGAAACCTGGGACCGAGTCTAAGTTGTACCCGGTTTTCACCAGAGCCCTCCACAATAGCGGGTTGGGACTTTTGTGCGGCTGGTACAACCAGATCATTCCACAGGTGTCTGCCGAAGTACAAATCGTCAACAAACTCGTGATCGTTATAGGCAGGAGTCGAGATAGGTAGCACAGATCAGAGCGGTCAAAGAAGAACCAAAAGCAAGCGGAGGAGTGTAGCCAGTAATGGAACCGGGTCACAAGGGAGAATACCAATCTCAAGGCACAGGGCTTGATACCAAAGCTTCAAAAAGGCACAAGGCTTGAAGATCCGTCCAGGGTGTGCAGGAGAGGCGATTTTTAATAGAATTCGGGGGAAATCGAGCTGGGAACTCGTTCAAAACGACTACCTGAAACAGCCATACTTTGTCACCTGGGAAAGGACTGGAGGAGACTTTGCGCTTCTTGTCCGCCTGTATTTTGGTGTGGGCGATGTCCCGGAGTAAAGCCTGACATGGTTTCTTTCTTCCCGATGGATCTGAGATCTTGACCAATTCGTCCATGGCAGGAGCAGTGAGCTTCTCAACAAGATGGAGAGAGAGTGGACGAGGATTTGTCGCATACACAAAAAAATGGCGGCGAATCCACAGATTCAGAGTCCAGAAGTTTGTAGGAGACTACTTCCCTCTTCCGCCCATTGTAGCAGGTTGACTTGTCGTCCCTTGCGGCGGAGATCAGCACCTAGGGTTCTGATAACCCTCTCACCTGTGCATTGACTGTATCTGGGCATGATAAGGCATATGAGAATCCACCTTCGACTTGTAGTTGACTGCACAGGATGCCAGAATTGGAAACAAACTGGCCCCCACGTCTGAGACAATATAGCAGGGGAAGCCATGAGCCCGCAAGATTGTAGGAAGAACAAGCTGGTAAGGCATGGATCCGCCGTCACAGGCCTGTCAAGAGGACGAAGTGGCACAAACAAATACTTAAACGGTGGAGCTAATATTAATCTGTATGTGGTCTAGGACTGTGAGCTCTCCTTCACTCCCCCAAACGCATCATGTTAATAGTGGTTCCACGAGCAAAACGGACTACCAAGTTTTTGATAAATCTTCTTACTTCAGAATTTTCTTGTACAACTCACATTTTTTTGATAAATTGGACCAATATCACTATGTGTCCTGACAGCACGTGCATGGGACTTTGGCACTCTGTCGATACAGGAAGGGCGATGACACCGCCGTAAGTATACTTCAGAGCCTGTTTTGTTGCACTTATCATTTGATAACATTGAATCTAAGCATAGTCACATCCTTCCTTTGAATGTCCTTTTAAACAACTCACGCGAGTAAGACCGGGTCCCGCGCTGTCCCTTCCTCAGGAGATACGGCGAGACCAAAATCTAGTCCGCCCAAGCGCTTGCGTAATACTCCCCCACGCTCGCTATCACACGAACGCTAACGACTCATCTGCACAAGAACACACATGCTGGGAATCCTAGCACGCAGAATCGTGAGTAAATCCTGTGGGTTTAACATTACCGAAGAACAACCGCGACGCTTCCTCTTCTCTGGGTCCACGCCCGACGAAGTGCCTTGAACGAGGAAGGAAGGAGCACGCTCTTGAGAAGCAGGGGGATCGGTTTACCCCACACCCAATGGCAGTATTTACCCCAGAAATAGAAGATCGTGAAAATTCCCATTGCCATGTGTCCACGGGCAGAGCTGGTATCGGTAACGCAGAAGAAGAAACAGCAGGTTTAAGACTAGATGGCTCGTTTCAGCACAGGAGTGCAGAGCCCACAAAATCCCCATACATCCCTGACGCAGATCTGGCCCCCAGGGCAGGTCGGACATATTCTTGCCAGGAGGGACGTTGCCGAAGGTCGACAGAGCAGCAAGACCAGCCGTTCAGAGTAACAATATGTCTTGGACAGGATCTCCCCATCATCCAGGCATTTAGAGAGAGCCATCGGCCTTAACGTTCTCTGCAGACGGGATTCAGAAATAGTTGAACTGGGAGAAGAAGAGATACTGACATCAGCCCTGTATTTGATTGAGATTCTGGGCATCTCGGATGTACAGGAGTTTTTTGTGATCAGTATAGATACTACTACTGGCTGACGATCTCCTCCAGAAGATAACTGCCATTCTTCCAAAGCAGTTTACATAAATGCCCGCAAGTCTCCCAATCACCAATAGTCAGCTATTTTCTTTCTGCACGGCTGAAAAGCGTCTTGGAGAAGACCCCACATGTGAGAGTTCGGCCCTTAGGCCCCTTCTACTGAGAAGGCTCCAGACACCAAGGCGGAGGCGTCAACCTCTATTCAGTTAAGTAACGGTTTCCTCATGGCGGGCAAGTAGAACGGGAGCGAGCTTGAAAGGCAGATGTTGCTTCATGCAGTCGTCTTCATGCCGAGGCCAGAGTTAGGTTTGGCTTTCTTCTTCTTGGTCACTGCCACACAATGGCGATACCCGGGGTAGCGAGATATGTGGGATGAAACTGCCAGGAGTAATTGGTGAAGCCAAGGAATCTCTGTATAGCTTGTAAGTCCTACTGGATGCGGCCATGAATTACTGCTACACTTGCAGGATCCAATGTAGTCCCCTTGTCTGAGATAATATATCCAAGGAATGGGACCCTCTTCTGATGAATTGGCACTTCTCGCCGTTCGGCAGTCTAGCATTGGCCCTTTGAGGCGCCCTGGAAATTTGCTGTACAATGGTCCCAATGTGTACTCTCACAAGTGGGCCGATTACTTACCCCGTCCTGTTCGCGTATCCACCGGCTTTCTGTGTGGAGGAATTTGGTGGTCTTCCGGATTCCATTCACTTAAGGTGTGTGGCCCGTTTACAAACCAGGTGTCGCTGGACTTTTGCGCTGAATTCCTTCACTGAGTTCTCACCGTCCTACTTGGTTGCAGGAAGCGCGTGTCCAAGTGACCCACTTTTTTTTTTAAAATGTGTCAATTTTTTCCCGATCCATCATTTTTCTCCTACTGCCAGACGCCCTCCGATTTCTGTCACGTGCATTGCGGTCGCCATGCGCCCCCATCTGATCGCGTACATCCAAACAATCACGGAATGCAATTCCATGGAAAATTGCGCAATCCTAAATATTCAGTGTAACTCACCGAAATATGTTCTAGGGTAGACCTCATTACCACAAGGTACGAATAAGTCTTACAATGTGTTGACAAACTCCGATACACATAGTCAAACACAAGGGTTATTCGAAGTGCCTCTTGGATATTGACGGCGGTTTTCCACATTTCATCTACTCTCTACCTCATGCCCTCCTTACTGTCACCTTGGGTGCCATCCTGGCACCCAGCCTTGTTTAGACATCAATACAGTTTTCCATTCTGAGTGTAAGTGGTAGCGGTTTTCACCTTGTTCACCAGTGACCTTATTGGACACGTGCGGTATCGATGCATGGAGGGATAGAACCCATCCTTTTTTTGGCCACAAAGAGAAGCCTGCAACGTCAGGGGATGAAGCGACGTGCTATAAAGCTCTTCCAGGTTCCCATTACTCGGCCTACATGCCGCGGTTTTCCAGGAACAGATAGGGGTACACTCGACCCCGTGGAGGAGAATGGTGCCCAGCATCAAGTCTCCTGGACAGTCATAGGTCAATGTTGGTGAGCAGACCCTATCTTTCTTCTCTGCAAAAAACTTCGGCAAAGTCTGTGCATATGGACAGGAGCACCACCAAGCTTGGCGGCTTCATTCCAAGTGGAGAAACCCGGAGAGGCCGACAAGGCGGTTACCAGACATGTTACAGGATCTGGTCCCAAAGCAGAGAACCCACCCTTCTGCCAGTCGAGCTCCGGTGTGTGTGAGCTGCAACACGGAGAGGCCCAAAGACTGCGACAATGCACTAGGTTAGCAATGCAACGGAAAGTCTCTCCTTGTGCAAACCCCCCCGCTCTTGAGGCTCGGGTTCCTGCGTAATCGATCGGGTTCTTGCAGAATCGACCCACTGACGTTATCGAGATGACACCAGGTGGCCTTCTACACTGTCGTCTGCGGACCCGCCTACCAGCGTTGTACTCTTTTCCGGCTAACTCATGCGAACTCAAGGCAGCTACCCGCTCGGCTTAGTCTATCAATTTCCTTTGTCCTGCCGAAAACATAATCCAGGACATGTCTAGTAGCCGTCAACTATTAACCCGTCCCGGATCTGAGTAGTGCAGCCCTGTGCCGACGCTTGGAGAAGCTTTTTTTCTCACCTATGGAACGCTTCTCTCCCGAACCCTATGTGTGGCTCTCCCCAAATGCTTACTTGTCTTACAGAGTCGGATTGGTTTCCTTCGGGCCTGGCCAGTAGAGAGCATGGCGCAGGGATGGTCTATCTCCTGAAGGTCGTCGCTCCATAATCATTCCTGGGAAGAACAGCTGGCTCTGTCCACCTGCATTGGTTCCTATGCAGCAATCATCGGCCTGGCAGCTGAATCGAGTCTTTTGGAAGTCAGGAGCCAAACGAGCCAAACGTCGACCCAGACTTACCGATATTGCTCCGTAGAGTCCTCATAGAACGGATGAATCAATCGGGGAGTGGCCAGAGTATGAGGTAAGTTTCTCTCCCTCACTACGTGTCGACCAGCGATACGTTTCAATCGCGCATCTTTTTAACAGTCGCGCAGGGCTGCATCGTTCCAGCCAGCTCAGATGGCCAAAGTCCGGAACCCCGGATGACATAGGCACCAACAGAATGAGTCTCCTGACTCAGTCGCAGTGTGGTCTCAGCTGAAGATGCTCGTGCAGAGCTCTTTAAAGCAGACCGAACCCCCCACAAAGAAGGAGGTGAAGTCACCTGTACCTGAGCCCGTTCTTTCCCAGAGGGGAGTAGCCATTCAGGGCTTTCCATAGAGTAGGCTGATGGATGAATGCCACTCTATTACGACCGTTCTGTATGAACGTTCGGCCATAAATCATGTTGCCCGGGAGCACTGGTGGTTGATGTAATCCCTGTAAAAAGCGACACTTTGATGCATCCCATCTATGTGAGACAGTCATGGATAATCCTAGTCTAATTTAAGCGGCAGGGCAGGCTAACCGGAGTAACATGACTTGCACGCTGTCGCTGAGGTTTTGCCATCAATTGCTGCACTACACATGGGAAGGTGACTGACCAAGCTGTTCGCCTTTTTCGCAATCGGGTTCTGTTCTTGCTGCGTGACGACTGGGCCACGACGGTTATGTAGTCAGCCGAAAAGGTCAGCGGAATCCTCGGTTTGCGGTCTTACTGTCATGATCTGGGGTAGTGGATCCTCTGAGCCCACCAGGGACGCTGAGGTAAGCCGTCCCCCATGGTACCCTGGGAAGGTCTAATGGTACCTGTCGATTTTCACCAGAGTAGTAGCCGTTGGACTTGTGGCGGCCTGGTACGCAACATGTCATCTCCCACAGGTTTGGCTTGAGCCAAGCG
The DNA here is from genome assembly GCA_019512145.1 of Engystomops pustulosus. Lineage (NCBI taxonomy): Eukaryota > Metazoa > Chordata > Amphibia > Anura > Leptodactylidae > Engystomops > Engystomops pustulosus. The sequence goes on from CM033649.1 coordinate 64,084,399, forward strand.
ATCCCTACATCGGCATACATAAACTCTGGGAGCCGGCAGGATTGTATTCGATTAATGCTATGCAGCACGGGCTCAGAGTTTGAATGTACGCCATAGGTCAATACTAGCAGCGGAGAAGCTATGAGTCCAGTCAACTGAACCCGATGGCTCACAACGTTAAATACACAATATCAAGCAAAGGCACAGACACACTTTTCTTAAGGCACAAGTCACGAGTCCTGGCGAGTGTGCCCGTAGAGGCAAATTGGATATAGAATTCTGGGAAATGACAGCGCCAATGAAAACCAGTTCCTTGGCCTCTTTAAAATTTTCTGGAAAACCCTGTTGTGTGTTCACCTAGGAGACTATGCCCTCATAGCCCGAAGGTCCAGAATCAAGTGCGGAGAGAGTTAGCAACCCATATGTCCACGACAGAAGGGGCCGGGGCGATCCAACCACACGCCGACATAATGAGGTTGCCAGTGAGCACCCGAACGCCCGGTACTAGTAACCATAAGTACCTTTTGAAAAATTACCCACCTCAAGAATTTTCACAGTTTTACACGTGCGGCACTTTAAACCCCCAGTTGCTTGTCTCATGTAATACTACGTGAATGGTTTTGAGAGTCACAATTGTTATTCTCTATAAAACCAATCCCATTTTTCAATGCCCGAATATATTTTGCCCACTGCCGTCAACAAAGCCACTCTTACAAAAATCACTTATGAAGGTTTTATTTGTTTGGCCTCGTGTACGTGTAATATCCAAATTTTGCACTCATATACAGGTCTGTGGCACATGGCAGGGCTCCAAATATATATACCACTTACAGCGAGCCTAACCTGTGGTCATGATACTAAGTTGTTAACACTATTTGGGTCATATTACTCAAGGCAGGGCTCCGATTGCGTTTTCTTGCTCCTCTTCCGGCGTGTTCGCCCCGTATTTTTCCGCTTGCCATCTCAAGTAACACCGATTTTCCCTAAATTGAGATCTTCAGGGATTTGTGCAACTTTTACGATCAGAATTTGGCCTATCGGCGCCGCATGCAGCGCGTACGATAATCTGCTTTGGGACGTGGCAGTAAAAAAAAAAAGACGGATTCGGAAAACGTCTGCATTTTAAAAAAACAATAAAAAAGTGCTATAGCTCACGCGCTTCTTACCCTGACCTTAGCAACAATCATACTGCCCTCCGGTGTCCTCTGGAGGACTTCAGCGTCAGCATCTACACCTGGTGTGACTACGGAGTAACTGTCTTAGATGATCCCTGCCGACCCGAATTCCTCTCCGAGAACTCGCCGCTGGATCGCGAATGACCGGTAGTATATGCTTCCCCATTTTTGTGCATTTCTGTACATCGGTGCACCTAACCACCAGATCATTAGACTGTGCACCCGTGCACAAAACTACAGTGGACTTGATAAGTGTTCCACTGTAAATATACTAGCACATAGATCCGTCAACACACCGTAAAAAGTTTGGTTTGGTTTGCAGAAGGGAGGGACATATGATGGGACGATAGAATTTACTGACATTAGTGCTATTACACAGGAAGACACAGGACGATTTGATATCAGAATAAACTATCAAAATGGTGGAAATATGATTCCCATCAACACATCTGCTTTAAAAATCTCCAAAAATATAGGATCCTGTAGATACCAGAGTATAAACTGAATGAAAACTGGAAAACTGAAATGCGTGACCTGAAAATTCAGTGGCATGATCACCCCTCCTAAGGTCTCCCGAACTATTGTATAAACGTGTGACCTGGATGGAGTTACAGAACGAAAACACACAAGACTACTGATGTACCAACAACCTTGATTTGTCTTTTGGTATTCTCGTGCGCAAGTCCAATACTAATCTTGACGATCACCCACCATATTCTCTTTGTTGTTTACGGTTTCCTTGTGGGTAGGTTTGGCAGGGGAAAACATTGAATAAAAACAAAAAAGAGGAGCACGAAAATAGAACAAACAAGGAACGACACCAAGACAAACAAAAAAAGAAAGAACAATAGAGGCAAACCAGATCAACCATGGATGGAAACAGGCAGACAACCACACAGCGGCCGCGTAAGATAAAACAAACTTTTCAGACACAACAACCACTAACAAAAACAATTATACACATCAAATTCTGGTGAACAAATTAATAACCCGTGCCTGGATTTAGGATTCATCCAATACCCCACTCCACGGTTCTTGAGTAAACAGAGACGGACAAGTTGGGCCCTCCTTCACCCACCTTCTGCAATACTTATCCTGAGCTCCTTTCTCTGTTCTTTTCCTTTGTCCTTCGGCTTCTTGTTTGGTTGGTTTCTACAAAATGTGCTACCATCCTTAGGTGGGACTGGTACTTCCGACTGTGTGCTGGGAGAACTACCTCTACGGCCGCTCGTGTCTTTCTCTGGTTTTTTCCTTTATCTTCTTTCTCTGTTTTCCATTACTCGAAGTCATTTTTCTTTCTCTTCTCTCTTTAGTTGTTTTCGCCTATTAGATTTAAGGTGTATACCTTTTGTATTTCTACTTCTAATACTCGGCTGTCTTTGTGGCTTAACCGCGACCTCCGTGCTGATTTCCTTCCCCCTTCGTTTATCATTTTCTTATTTACACCTATTCTGCTTCGATTGAGCTCAAGTACTGCTCCGCTTCCATTTTCGTCGTTCTCTTCTTTCTCTGCTCTTCTCCCCACCTTGCTTCCGCTCTTCCCCGTCCCTTTTGCATCCGCCTTTCTCCGCTCTCTTTTCCCCTCCGGTCACTTACCTCTAACCTCTTCCTCGCTTGCCGTGTCCATGCGTTTGATTCTCCGTCGTAGTTCCTCGGCCCTTTGTTCACTTTCTCCTACCTATTCTTATTACCCCTCCATCATTCCTGTTCGCGTCCCCGCAGCACGGCAAAGACATGTGCCACCATTCGCGGCTCGTCGCCATACCCGTGTCAAGATTTGTTTCATCCTTGTGAAAGTTTATTAGATGTGAGCCTTCTGTGGTTATTTGATTTCTCACATATGTCCGGAGAGCTGTCTTAAGATCCTGTGCGTTTTGTGTCGAAGCTTCGTGTGCGCTTCACAGCGACATCGTGCTGTACCGTGCGATGATGGTTCTTTCTACGAGTTAGCGGTTCGGTTCGTTAGGGCGTTAGTTTTTGTCTCCGGGCTTACCTTGCATTTCCTCTATTTCTTCCTCCCGTGTCGTCTGTCGCCTACTTTCCCTCCTTCCCCTTTCCACCCCACCCCTGGGACCCCCTCTTTTGACTTCCGTTCTTCTCCGCCTCCGGTCGTCCCTGCCCCGACATTGGGTCCCGGCCTCCCCCCTTCATCCGCTCCCATCCTCTCTTCTCCCTCTTCTCTGTCTTCCGGCCTCTTGGCCTCTCTTCTTGCCCTCGCGCGTCCGCCAATGGCCTCTAGTATATAACCTGCTTTCCCAGTCCCCCACTATACAGCAAGGCAGCTATTTGCCTCATAGCCAATTACGAGGGCATCAACCATGTCCCAGTAGAAAGCAAGCCAGCCCATCCCTCTTTTTATAGCCAGCCAGCCCATGCCCCCCAGTATTAGGCCTGCCGACCATGGCCCTCTGATATATGCCACAGCAAGCGTGTCCTGCCTTTAGTATATAACCCAAGCCATCCTCCTGCTTCCCATTCGCAAGTATGTTTCACAGCACCCCTCCCCCCCCAGTATATTTGCCATAGCCCCCCCCCTGCCCCCCCGTATATTGCCAGCCAACTCCTGCTCCCTCGTAATACATCCCAGCAAACCTCGTCCTGCCTTATTCCCCTGAATTGCGCAATTCCTAGTGAATGTCAGAAAATCGCTGATGTCATGTGTGTGCGCCGCATCAAGAGGGGCTTGCAGCGACCGGATCCCACTGGAAGATAGAAGAAGACCTGCAGGTGGCGTCGACAGGTGATTACATTTTTTTCATAGACTAGAGTATAGCAGAGTTAGGTTTTTCAGTCACATTTTAGTGCTGAAAAACTTGGATTTATACTCGAGTATATCTGGGTGGCCTAAGTCTGGGCTTCTTGTTTATTATATTCAGTCGCCCCACATCACCGAAACATCTGTAAGTCCGGTAGGAACTATTGTCGAATCTATAACTAATAATGGTATGTGCAATAAGTTGTTTCTGAAATATATTCGTGCTGTTTCATATTCTGCTGATATAGTATGTAACGTAGTTACTTTATATTTATAACAACAATAAGTGACCAAGTTATGCATAATTAGCATATACTTGATAATTTTGATACTTTTCGTAGGTGTTAAATTTCTTTCATTACAAAAAGTAAAATCAATATTAGCCATATTACCATAGTACCAAAGATAGGGTGGTGTCATTTATTTCGACGTACGTGACAATATTAAACAATGCCAAATGACAAACAGTAAACTACATATTAAATGCAATGTGCATTACCAGGGCTTGCAAAGGTATAAGGATAATTTCTTGATGTCATGTAATCACATAGTCCATGATTGTCACATAATATGTGCCCTCAAAATACAGGATCGACCAAGACGTCTAGACCGACGCACCCCCCCTTTCTTAAGAGTCGCAATCAAGCCTCCGACTTCCAAAATCAGCTCAGAGTCAACGTACAGAACTTGACCCGCGTCTCCAACGAAGAGTCCCTTGTGACGCAAGTTACTAACATGGCAGTCTCAGTCCGCAGACGCCCAAGGCGGTTCCTAAACAGATGGACCGATTCAATGAGGAACATGGTAAGCAGTACCGTGAACCCAGAGTTCCCCGTTCGCTGTCCCCGAGGAGAATAGCCCCTGTAGCTGGTTATTCCTACCGAAGAACAACAGAAATTTGAAGATACTGAACCAAGCCCTCTCAAAACCATGTGCGTGAAAGTCCATGGATCCCTTTTGGAGGATTTGGTGTGAGAAGAGACTGGCAAGCTCGGAGAAGACGCAACAAAGACAGAGGGACAACTAGAACATTTAGGAAAAAACGTCTGTCTACGATGTTTACCAGCTCGATGACGGTAATTGTGCCTGAAGAACGGCGGAAGATGTCCTGTAACTGAATTCATAGCCACTGAGACTAACGGGCAGCTGGGTTCGGCACATTGGCAGAAGAGACCAGATGCTTGAGACCATCAGCTTATTTAATGCTGGGCAACAGGAATTGCGGAACCCCCAAAGACCAGAATATCTTGAACAGATCTGCCACCATAGAACTTGGGCATGAGTGCGAACAGAGCACTGGCAACCCCCAGGGTGCCCAGCCACTCGGAGCAAGTCCCAAGTCAGAATTTTCTTCCGTAGAGCCAGTCTGCATAGTCTTTTCCAGGAGGGACTAGTTTGACGAAGAATCCCACTGGGGCAGCAAACAATACAGGGCTTTCAGGAGTATACATATTGTGCCGGAAGATAGTCGTTATTTCTCTTCTATAGTCTGCTACTATACGCCACAGTTCGAATCGTCTCACACGATGCCCATGAGTCACATAATCAATTGGTTGTAAATTGATGTATCTTCTCACCCTTGATATTCTTCTCTACAAGATCTGAATGATGGTCAGGAGTGTTGAACTGTGAGAAGAAGAACCCAACGTGGCCTTCTGGCCCGTTTTGGCTTGTCCTGTGAGCATACAGAATTCTTAGGTCCCCGTAATTCACTCAGACTGATAGCTCCATTCCTTCCAGGCAAGGTTTGATGGCCGAGTTCCCGATCACCTATGTCAACATTATTCTCTCTGCAAGAGAAAGTCTTTAGAGAATAAACGCAGGAGGGTGGCCTTCGGGATCACTCGACCTTCTACTCTACGTGAGCACCGCACCGCCCCCCACTGAGGAGCTCCACTTCCAGATGAAAGGTGTCTCTCTATCGGGATGTACTAGAACTGGGGGCTGAAGCACGCCATCCCTACACAGTTTGTGTCAGTCTCCAATTATTGTCTCGGAAAAGCAATCGTCAACACATTCTCAATCCGATCGGCTCTTAGCAACCAACTGGACATGTTTTTACCATATCTATTTTTGCGGTTATCCACTCGGAACTCTAAATAGGTATACTTCCTCTTCCGCCAATAAGAGGTGATGGCATAAAATAAAGAGCTCACTTTTGGCCGTTTTTGGGCCGTTGTTAAGCGTCCGTCAAAAAACGCGTTTTTTGACAGGTTTTGACCCACTCTATCTTAATCTGAAACTGTCAAAAACCATGCAATTCTTTCGAAAATGCATGCATTTTTTAAGACTTGTCTCCCTTACTAAAACGCGATCCCAAAAACGCCACTGGCCATCACCCTAAGAAAGTAGTTTACACATATTTAGTCATAAGGTGAATCAGTGCAGCCGATACCCACAGGATACATTGATGTCTAAAAGTTCTCACAAACCAAGGAGCGCATCTCTTCATACCATTTAGATCACTTACCTATTCCTAAGTTATTCCATAAAAAAAATATATCTTATCTATTGCCAGTCCACAACCCTCCGACACTTGACTATAGCAATGCCATGAACATGGAGAGATGGAGAGGACCACGAGTAATAGTGATAATGTGATAAAAGTTTCTAGAAAAATCGAACCTCCTTTACTCAAATCACAGTAATCATATATCATTACTGGTACATACTTTAAGTTTATACAGTAGAAAGTCTACATAGACGTTATAAAATACATATACGTAGCGTCGCTGCAGAAAAACTTGGTCATCGCATCTAGATAACACCAGCCCACGTCGCCGATCTTCTGAAAGTCCCTATTTAAAAGCCCTTGGTTCTAGAATATCTAGTTTTTGATCCATTTGAGTTTCTAGCTTTTTTTCAAGCTCTTTCCCTGTTTCCTGCACCCTTCATGGCACTGTATTCCATCGAATATGCAGAAACGAAATTGAGAGATTGGAGTTCCTGTTTTTTTGAAAATTGTTTAGAATGGGTCAATTCTTGTTTTTGTCCAGTTCTAATCGTAGATTTATATGTGGTCTCTCAATCACCCATATAGGTAGCTACACGGACACTGTAATCAAATATATACACCTCAGATTGGGTGCCATGTAAAAAAATTTTGATTTGCAATCTTGTGCCAGTTCTTGGGATGGAAGAAAAAGTAACCGTTAATCATATTACTGCAATTACCAACAGCCAGGCACGGATAACAGCCGTTTTTGCTCACAAATCGTTTTTAGAGATATATCTGCAATGGGACCACAAAATGGTCACATAATTAGTAGCTCTTCTATATTCCATCACGGTGATTGTTCGAAATTCTGGGAATTCTTATTATCTTCTGAAAGAATCAGATAGAATAGACCATGGTTCTTTTAGGATCCCACAATTTTTGTTGCTTAATCGGGCAGAATGTGGACCCAAGGGTTAGTCCTAGTTTCTCCCTTATATTTTTTTGTGAGTGCAAGAGAGTTTCTCTTCGTATAGTTATTTAACCCTAGCTTTTTTACATGTGTAAAAGTAATTTTGATGTTTCCTCTTCTCTCTTCTGCATGAATTTCTGCTGCACATGGTGTTAAGTTGAAGGTCCAACCTCTTCTTGCCGCCCCACAATTCGTGTTTACAATAACCCTCACCAAGGTGCTAACCTAAGGAATCTATCAAACATATTTACGTCTGTGATCCGCTATTAAATTTAGTGACTGTTTGTACTATCGTGTCTTGTGTAAGTAAATCGTAACCACGGTACCCTCCATGTATACGACCCTAGTGCCAGAAATTACAGGACTCGTCAAAATCTGCTCTGGTGAATTGTAGCTCAAATATATGTGAGTTAATTTCTTGTGTCAATAGTATAGATTTCAGGGCTGCCTCTCCAAACAAAGAAATATCGTCTATGTATCTCACTATCCAACCACATTGTGGAACTTGGTGCTGGATGGGTACACACAAACGTCTCCTCAACCATGTTATAAAAATTTGGCGTATGTGTGCGCCCCACTAAGACCCTATGGCAACTCCCGTTTCTGACTAAACGAAAGTAATTACCTGGTAAAACAATCTCAAGGAGAGAATAATAACTCCTTACAACGCATTTTCCATTTCCCATACGAATAGCCTCAACACCAACCGCTGCTATCGGATCCCCTTTTTCATGTTCTATGCTGGTATATAAGCTTGACCACGTCAAGACACCAACACTTCCCCCTTATGCACTCCAATGTGGACAGCGTTGAGACATCTGTGGTGTCCTTGCCATATATTAGCATTTATGCTGCTGATCTCAAACCCTTATCTAGAAATCAGACAAGCAGGAAAAGGATAGAATAGGTCTTCATGGTTGGGGCTCTCAGATTTTTTTTAAGCTTTTATTTTTGCAAATTTTTTAACAAATATAAACAGAAACCATAGTAACAAAGTTCCAAGCGGACATGTACATAACCAGGTATCATCCGAAGTATTCGGGGGGGGGGGGGGTGAGATGCAGGAAAAGCGGTCAGGATATTACTTGTCCAAACATTACCTGTGGTAATATAAAACTTTGGATAATACGCCAGTCCCTTGTTTAAACCTAATTACCTTGACGTTAGATAGCCCATTCACTCACACATTCATATACCATCATCTCACTTTCCTTCCGTATGGTATTGGATTGGAATCTTGGAGAATCCCCCTTTCCTGACGTTGGTAAGGAATTCTCACAACCCGCACCACTTATCTATGACCTGGATACGCTCAAATTTTCTGGGACTTTTCCTGTTTACTTGACCGTGACGTCGGTAGTATGGATAACACTGTTTAATAAGTAAGTCCAGTGAGATTAGGATCGTTAATACCACCTACGGTCTTCCTTTATCAAGTTTCAACATTGTTAACTGTACGTCCACCTGCTTTGTCTGTCTGGGGGGGAGGGGGTTGAAAATCACTAATGTTATAGTCCCTTACTTTTTTTTGCTTTAAATTTAGGACAAACAAGTTACTAGCATTCGGTACATCCGCAATACAGGCAATTCACAGTTGGTATCAGCAAAAAAAAGCTTTTAGTCTTTAATCATCTAAAAAATCAATAATTCCATTCGATAGGAAACCATCTACCTTGTTCTGAGGAGCAAAAGACATCCCTTATTCAATATACTAATTCATGTCCATCCACTGGCCGAAGACATATTGAACTACTTTTGTTTTCTTTCTGTGCCGGTATTCCTTGGTAATTTCTTCCCCGTGAGGTACTTGGATCGGTCGTATTTCCTCCTTTGAGTTCTCTCGTCTGTGTGTTCCCTCCAGGTTTTATACTTTTTGTCCTGTTCGCTTTGTCCTAAAATAAAGTGGGAAGAGGAAGTGTTTACACTGGATAGTCATCTGATTATTCGTTTCTCAAAGTCGCTGCCCCAAGTGTATGCTAATTTTTCTGTATGTTCTTGGAAGAGAAGTATCCCATATTTGCCATCTATAAACATTTCCCCCTTTCTTTAGTCTTCCAATCGCAATGCCATTTATGAACGTCTTAAGTTCGTCTCCTGTTCATTTTTTTGAAGACATCAACACGACAGTTTGTATTATTTATCCATAAGATCTTTATATTCTTATCAGCATTTGTCCTCCTACAGTCCCTTGATGTTTTATTTGTAAGAGTCAATGTTCAGTATACACATCACATCAAATGAGAACTTCTTTGCAATTGTTCGAATTTAGTAGGCCCATTAGGGAAAAGAATGGGTGCGTTACAATGTATCGCTTATACCTCTCGCGGTATCCTTCCTCGCTTTATAGTACTCTCCTGCAGTCCCAGACAGCCCAGAACTTGCTGTGCACAGAGCTATTTTAAAGTGACAGCTCTACCTGGGACTATTTTCTGCTTTACTGGTGTCCTCAGGTGCTGGTATCAATGAAAACTGTGACAGAGAAGGAAGTATAAATTACAAATTAAATTTCTGTGTTGGCACTCTGCGATAAATAAGCAGGTCTTTGTTGTAGTTTGGGCACTCGGCCTCTAAAAGGTTTGCCATCACTGATCTAGTTATTATAATACATTACTTTTAGAAGGTTCTTGTAGTATCCACTTTTTCCCACTAGATGTCTCTGTTTGATATTCTGTTTGTTGCTACACATATTCAATTACTGTACTGAATATCCTGTGTGACAGCAATATAACTTAGCTCCCTGGTTGCCTTACCTGCCCTGAGAACAGTGGTCACTTATCTCTCCTGGTCACATACAATTAACTCACCATTAGGCTGGTTGCACATGTGCACCCCGTGGAACAGACCAGTATGTTGGTCTGATCTCATATGCACAGAAACTGCAGCATCAGCACAATAACAGTCCTTACAATACCAGCTTTGCAGTTCGTCCAGCAGACTGGGAGTGCTTGCATCATATTTCAGTATGATACAAGTAGGTCCATCCTATGTAATGTGTTGATTCCATGGGATCAGACCAAGATTCAGGTCTGACCAGGAGGCTGCACGCATTCACCTGCAATCAGCTGTATACTGTGTAGGAGATAGAGAAACAGTTAAGCTGTTCATATTAGAATTGTATATATATAGTATACTGTATTATCAAGGTACAGTTTCTCCATGTAATATATGAACATACTTAGTAAAAGTGCAGCTCTGTGTCCTGGTTCATATAAAGAGATCCTGAGCATTTATTATGTCCATATGCCCTTAGGAATGTGCTACATGTCCTTAATTTCCAGTGCTGTACGGATTATACTGATCAATTTTCATTATTAAGGTCACAGTCATTGCATCAGCAATTGGTCTACAGGACATGGATGCCACTTTCTCATTTAGTACCATAGGAGCCTATGTATAAACATCCACCTCATTTGTAGACATCATTAACTTTTATATTGCCAACCTTTTTTCGGATAAGTTATTTATTGTCTGTGGTGTCATGGAGGAGGCTCAAAAAGGGTGTCATTTCATTTCCATTTTTCACTCATCACCTTCAAAAACCTTTTTTATTTTCCCACGTAAAGAGCTCTGTAGGTGGCTTGTTTTCTGCGTAACAAATTACACTTCTTAGGGATGTATTGGATATTCCATGCCATGCACTGGGAAGTGGGAAAAAATTTCCAAATGCAGTGAAAATGGTGAAAAAACGCAATTGCGCCGTTTTCTTGTGGGCTTGAATTTTACGGATTTCACTGGGTGCCCAAAATGACATGTCTGCTTTATTCTTTGGGTCGGTACGATCACGGGGATAACAAATTTGTATAGGTTTAATAATGTTTTTATACATTTACAAAAATGAAAACCTCCTGTACAAAATTTTTTTTTTTATTTTGCCATCTTTTTCATTGCTATCATTTTTAGGACTCTACAACCGTTTGATCACTTTTTATTGAATTTTTTATATTTTTCAAAATGGCAAAAAAGTGCCATTTTTGACTTTGGGTGCTATTTTTCATTACGGGGTGAAACGCAGTGAAAATTTTTTATTATATTTTAATACATTGTGCATTTTCAGACATGGCAATACCTAATGTGTTTATGATTTTTACTGTTTATTTATATTTATAGCAGTTCTAGGGAAAGGGGGTATTAGCAGAGCCACTGAGGTATGTCAGGATCTGTGGTAGTGGATCCTCTGTACCACCGCGACACCTGGGACCGGAGTCTAAGTTGTACCCGGTTTTCACCAGAGCCCGCCACAAAGCGGGTTGGACTTTTTGCGGCGTGGTACAACCAGATCATTCCACAGGTGGCGGCCGAAGTACAAAATCGTCAGACAAACTCGTGATCGGTGATAGGCAGGAGGTCGAGATAGGTAGCACAGGATCAGAGTCGGTCAAGACAGGCAGCGGAGGAGTGTAGTCAGGAATGGAACCGGGGTCACAACGGGAAATCACAATATCAGCACAGGGCTTGAGACAAAGCTTCCAAAAAGGCACAAGGCTTGAAGATCCGTCAGGGTGTGCAGGGAGAGGCAGATTTTTATAGAATTCTGGGGAAATCGAGCTGGGAATCTTCAAACGGACGTACCTAGAAGACAGCCATACTTTGTCACCTGGGAAAAAGGACTGGAGGAGACTTGCGCTTCTTGTCCGCCTGGATTTTGGTGTGGGCAGATGCCCGGAGTAAAGACTGACATGTTTTCTCCCAGATGGATCTGAGATCTTGGACCAATTCGTCCATGGCAGGAGCATCTGAGCTCTCAGCAAGAGGGAGAGAGAGTGGACGAGGATGTTGTCCATACACAAAAAAATGGAGCGAAGCCAGCAGATTCAGAGTCCAGAGAGTTGTAGGAGAACTCCGCCCATGGTAGCAGGGTGGACTTGTCGTCCTGTCGGGCGGAGATAGCAGCCTAGGGTCTGATTAACCCTCTCAACCTGTGCATTGGACTGAGCTGAGGATGATAAGCATATGAGAAGTCCAGCTTCACTTGTAGTTGACTGCACAGGGATTGCCAGAAATGGGAAACAAACTGGACCCCACGGTCTGAGACAATATGCAGGGGAAGTCCATGAAGCCGAAAGATGTGTAGGAAGAACAAGCTGGTAAGGCATGGAGCCGACGACAGGCCTGGCAGAGGAGCGAAGTGGCACAACAAATACGTAAACGGTGGAGCTAATATTAATCTGTGATGTGGTCTAGGACTGGGAGCTCTCCTTCACTCCCCAAACGCATCATGTGAATAGTGTCCAAGAGCAAAACTGACTACACAAGTTTTCTGGATAAAATCTTCCTTTTACTTCATAATTTCTTGTAAAACATTCACATTTTTTTGATAAATTGACCATATATTCACTATGATAGAGTTTGCATTTTCAGACCACAAGGTAATGTAAGTATGTTAACATATTTGTAAACTTATTTGTAAACTTGCATAATCACAGTCCATCCTTTGAATGTCCTTTTAAACAACTCACGTATCCTGGTGCATGGACGGAGACCCTAACTCAAGCAGACGCCTCCCGAAAGTGCTGTGAGCACTGTGCTGTAACGTTTCGGGGGTCACGCCCGGAGCGAAGTGGAACATCTTGGAGAAGCGGTCGGTTACCACCCAAATGACAGTATTACCCCAGGAAGATAGAAGATCGGTGAAAGAGTCCATTGCCATGTGAGTCCACGGGCAGCTGGGTATCGGTAACGGCAGAAGAAGAACAGCAGGTTTAAGACGAGATGGCTCGTTTCAGGCACAGGAAGTGCAGGAGCCCACAAAATCCCATACATCCTTGACCAGATCTGGCCCCCAGGGCAGGTCGGACATAAGTCTTGCCAGGAGGAAGTTGCCGAAGGTCTACAGGAGCAGCAAGAACCAGCCGTTCAGGAGGAACAATATGTCTTGGAGCAGGATCTTCCCCAGCATCCAAGGCATGAGAGAGAGCATCGGCCTTAACATTCTCTGCAGGACGGAAATGTATCAGAAAATTGAAATGGGAGAAGAAGAGAGAGACCATCAAGCCTGTATTGGATTGAGATGCTGGGCAGTCTGGATGTACAGGAGGTTTTTGTGATCAGTATAGATACTAACTGGATGACGAGCTCCCTCCAGAAGATAACGCCATTCTTCCAAAGCAAGTTTAATAGCCAGAAGCTCCCAATCACCAATAGAGTAGTTCTGTTCTGCGGCTGAAAAGGTCTTGGAGAAGAACCCACAGGTGAGAGTTCGGCCCTTAGGCCCCTTCTGGGTGAGAACGGCTCCAGCACCAAAGGATGAGGCGTCAACCTCTAGCAGTAACGGTTTCTCAGTGTCAGGGCAGGTAAGAACGGGAGCAGATGAAAAGGCAGATTTTGGCTTCATGAAGGCGTCTTCAGCTGCCGGAGGCCAGAGCTTAGGTTTGGCGTTCTTCTTGGTCACTGCCACAATGGGAGATACCAGGGAGGAGAAATGTGGGATAAACTGCCAGTAGTAATTGGTGAAGCCCAGGAATCTCTGGATAGCTTGTAGTCCTACTGGATGCGGCCAATGAAGTACTGCAGACAACTTGGCAGGATCCATATGTAGTCCCTTGTCTGAGATAATATATCCAAGGAATGGGAGACTCTTCTGATGGAATTGGCACTTCTCGAGTTCGGCATATAGGCAATTGGCCCTTAGGCGCCTGAGAACTTGCTGTACATGGGCCCAATGGGACTCAATGGGGCAGATTTACTTACCCAGTCCTGTCGCGATCCAGCGCTGCGTTCTGTGTGGAGGATTTGGGTCTTCCGGCGATTCACTAAGGTAGTGTGCCCGTTTTACACCAGGTGTCGCTGCTGCGCTGAATTCCGTTCACTGAAGTTCACCGTCCTACGTTGGGTGCAGGTAAGCGCTTGTCAAGTGACACTTTTTTTTAAAATGTGTCTATTTTTCCGAATCCATCAGGTTTTCTTACGGCCACGCCCTCCGATTTCTGTCACGTGCATGCCGGCGCCAATGCGCCACAATCTGATCGCGTACGCCAAAATCCCGGGGCAATTCAGGGAAAATCGGCGCAAATCCGAAATATTCGGGTAACGCACCGGAAATATTGTCTAGGTAGACCATGACACAGGTACAAAGTAAGTCTCTGAATATGTTGTTGACAAACTCCAAACATAGGGCAAAACAAGGTATTCGAAGTGCCCATCTGGAGTATTGAAGGCGGTTTTCCATTCATCGACTTCACATATGCCCTCCTTAGGTCCAACTTGGTGAAAGCCTTGGCACCTTGGTAGACCATCAAACAGTTCCATGATGAGGGGTAGTGGGTAGCGGTTTTTCACAGTGACCTTATTGAGACTGCGGTAATCGATGCATGGATGGAGAGAACCATCCTTTTTGGCCACAAAGAAGAATCCTGCAACGTCAGGGGATGAAGACTTGCGTATAAAGCTCTTCAGCAGGTTCTCCATTACGTAGGCCTACATGGCCGCGGTTCCAGGAACAGATAGGGGGTACACTCGACCCCGTGGAGGAGATGTACCCAGCATCAAGTCTCCTGGACAGTCATAGGGTCAATGTGGTGGCAGAGTCTCTGCTTGCTTCTCTGAAAAAACATCGGCAAAGTCTGCATATGGAGCAGGGAGACCCACCAGAGGCTTGGAGGACTTCAGAAGTGAAACAACGGAGACGGGACAAGGCGGTTACAGACAATGTGACAGGATTCTGGTCCCAAGCAGAGAACCTCACCCGTCTGCCAGTCGAGCACCGGTGTGTGTGGAGCTGCAACCACGGAAGGCCCAGAAGACTGCAGACATGCACTAGGTTAGCATGCAAAAGGAAAGTCTCTCCTTGTGCAAAACCCCCCTCTTGAAGGCATCGGGGTTCAGTGCGGTACGGATCGGGTCTTGCAGAATCTACCCACTGACTTATGAGATGACCAGTGGCTTCTCAAGGTGGACCACAGGAAGATGGTACTGCGAGACCAAGGCAGCATCCACGAAATTTCCTGCCGAAACAGAATCCAGGAAGGCAGAGGCCGGAAACGGATTACCCGTCCCGGAGCTGAGTAGTGCAGCAATGTTCAGACTTGGAGAAGCTTTGTTCTCACCTAGGAACGCTTCTCCCAAGAACCCTAGGTGTGTGCGTTTCCCGGATGCTGAGGACAGAGTGGAATGGTTTTCCGGGCTGGCACAATAGAGGCAGAGGTTCTCCTGAAGTCGTCTCAATCATTCCTGGGAAGACAGCTGAGCTCTGTCCACCTGCATTGGTTCCTATGCAGCAATCATGGCAGGCAGCTGAAGCGGTCTTTGGAAGTCAGGAGCCAAACGAGCCAAACGTCGAACCCAGACTTACTCTAGATATTGCTCCTTAGAGTCATCCATAGAACGGATATCAATCGGAGTGGCCAGAGATATGAGGTTGCTCAGAGTAGACAGCAGATCACGTTCAGATCTGCGCATCTTTTTAAAGGTCGCAGTCAGGGCTGCATCGTTCCAGGCCAGCTCAGAGGCCAAAGTACGGAACCGGATGACATAGTCACCAACAGATGAGTCTCCTTGACTCAGGTTCAGCAGTGTGGTCTCAGCTGAAGATGCTCGTGCAGGCTCTTTAAAGACAGACCGGAACCCAGCAAAGAAGGAGGTGAAGTCACCTGTAACTGAGCCCTTTCTGTCCCAGAGGGGAGTAGCCCATGCCAGGGCTTTCCAGAAGAGGAGGCTGATGATGAATGCCACCTTAGACCGTTCTGTGATGAACTGTATCGGCATAAGATCATTGTGCAGGGAGCACTGGGTGATGAAGCCCCTGCACAACTTTGATGCATTCCCATCATATTTAGAAGTCATGGATAATCTCAGCTAAGTTTAGCGGCAGGCAGGCTAACCGGAGTAACAGGAGCTTGACGCTGTCGCTGAGTTGCCATCAATTGCTGCACCATGGAGGTGACTTGACCAAGCTGTTCGCCTTGTGCAGCAATCTGCCGGGACCACTGGGCCACGACGGTTGTAAGATCAGCCAGAAAAGGTAGCGGAACCTCGGTGGATCTTACTGTCAGGATCTGGGGTAGTGGATCCTCTGTACCACCAGGGACGCTGAGGTAAGCCGACACCTGGGACCTGGGAGTCTAAGTGGTACCCGATTTTCACCAGAGCAAAGCAGGTTGGACTTGTTGCGGCCTGGTACCACCAGGTCATTCCACAGGTTGCGGCCAAGCCGAAGCACTAAATCGGCAGACAAACTCGGGGACAGGCAGGAGGTCGAGACAGGCAGCACAGGATCAGAGTTGGGAATGAAGCAATAGGTCAAGACAGGCAGCGGAGAAGCATAGTCAGGAACGGAACCGAGGTCACAACGGGAAATCACAATATCAGCAAAGGGCACAGACAAAGCTTTCTTTAAGGCACAAGGCACGAGGATCCGGCAGGGTGTGCAGGGAGAGGCAAATTTATATAGAATTCTGGGAAAATGACCAGCGCCAATTAACAGTCCTTTGGCCCTTTAAATTTTCTGAAACCAGTGTGTGTGCCCTAGGAGACTATGCCCGCATAGCCCGAGGTCCAGAATCAAGTGCAGAGAGAGGTTAGCAACACTGGCACACACAGAGGGGCACGGGCGAGCCAACAACCCGACATATGGGTTGCAGGAGCACCCGTGGCAAGGTACCAGTACAATAAGTACATTTTGAAAATTACACCCCTCAAAGAATTTATCTACAGGTTTAGTGAGCAATTTAACCCCCAAGTTGCTGGCTCAAATGTAATACTAAGTGAATGGTTTAGAGTACAAATTGTATTTTCTCTATATATACCATTTTAATGCCGAATATATTTTGCCCACTGGAAACAATCACTACAAAAATCATTATGAGGGTTGTGCCTGGTACAGTAATATCCCAAATGTTGCAATCATATACAGTCTGGGCACATGGCAGGGCTCGAAAATATATATACCAGGCCTAACCTGTGGTCAGGATACTAAGTTAACACTATGGGGGTCATTTACTAAGGGCCCGATTCGCGTTTTCCCGACGTGTTACCCGAATATTTCCGATTTGCACCGATTTTCCCTAAATTGACCAGGGATTTTGGCGCACGCGATCAGATTGTGGCGCCGGCATGCACGCGACGGAAATCGGGGGACGTGGCCGTAAAAAAAAAAAACGACGGATTCGGAAAAACCGCTGCATTTAAAAAAAAAAAGTGTTGCTCGACGCGCTCTTACCTGCACTTAGCAACAGATCATGAACTCCGGTGGACCTCGGAGGACTTCAGCGCAGCAGCGACACCTGGTGGACGACGGAGGAACTGCCTTAGTGAATCCCGGCCGGACCCGAATCCTCCGCCGAGAACGCGCCGCTGGATCGCGAATGGACCGGGTAAGTAAATCTTCCCCATTTGTGCATTTATGTACATGTGCACCTAACCACAGATCATGATACTGTGCAACACGTGCACACAGTGGACTTAAAAGTGTGTCCACT
This sequence comes from Engystomops pustulosus, assembly GCA_019512145.1. NCBI lineage: Eukaryota > Metazoa > Chordata > Amphibia > Anura > Leptodactylidae > Engystomops > Engystomops pustulosus. Next base: position 64,102,127 of record CM033649.1, read on the forward strand.
GTAAAATAGTACTAGCACAACACACTAAAAAGTTTGGTTTGGTTCAGAAGGGAGGGACAGATGATGGGAATGATAGAATTTACTGACAATTAGTGCGATTACACAGGAAAGACACAGGACGATGTGATATCAGAAGAAAAGATCAAAAATTGGGGAAATATGATGCCATCCACATCTTAGCTTTAAAAATATCCAAAAATATAGGATACTGTATATACCAGAGTATAAACTGACTTGAGTATGAGCATATGTACCATAATTTAACACAAACACTGGGAAAACCTATTGACTCGAGTATAAGCCTAGGGTAGTAAATGCATTGGTTACAGCCTCCACTCAGTAAATAGATATTCAGCCCTTTGCCCTCTAGTATATAGCCAGTCAGCCAATGGCCTCTAGTATATAACCTGCTAGCCCATGTCCCCACTATACAGCAAGGCAGCCTATGCCCCCAGTATATAGGCAGCAACCAATGTCCCCAGTAGAAAGCAAGCCAGCCCATGCCCTCTTTTATAGCCAGCCAGCCCATGCCCCCCAGTATATAGCCAGCCAGACCATGCCCTCTAGTATATAGCCAGCAAGGTCATGCCTGAGTATATAACCAGCCAGCCCCTGCTCCCCCAAGTATGTTTCCAGCAGCCCCTGCCCCCCCCCCCAGTATATTGCCAGTAGCCCCTGCCCCCCAGTATATTGCCAGCCAACCCCTGCTCCCTAGTATATCACCAGCAACCTCTGGCCTGCTTATGCCCAGGTATTGCGCATCCTATGATGTCAGCAATCAGCTGATGTCATGGTGTGTGCGCCGGCATCAAGAAGGGAGCTGGAGCCGGAGCACTGGAAGAAGGAAGAAGACCTGCAGGTGGCGTCAGAAAGGTGAGTACATTTTTTTCATAGACTAGAGTATAAGCAGAGTTAGGTTTTTTCAGCACATTTTTAGTGCTGAAAAACTTGGATTATACTCGAGTATATATGGTAACTTCTTGTTTATATATTCAGACAGCACCACATCTGTAAGTCCGGTAGTAACAGTGTATAAATCTTATAACTATAATGGTATGTGCCAAATAAGTGTTTCATGAAATATTATTGTGGTTCATATTCTGCTGATATAGTAGTAACTAGTTACTTTATATTTATAACACAATAAAAGTGACCAAGTTATGCATAATTATTCAGAATACTGATAATTGTGATACATTATGATAAGGTGTAAATTACATTAAAAAAGTAAATATTACATATTACATAGTACCATATAAGTGTGGTGTCATTTATTTCATTAAGTGACAAAAATATTAAAAACAATGCAAATTACAAAAATAAACTACATATTAAAATGCAATGTGCATTACCAGGGCTTGCAAGAGGTATAATAATTTCTTGATGGTCATAATCACATAGGTTCCCATGATTGTCACATAATATGTGGCCTCAAAAGAACAAGTGATCTGACCAGACAGTCCCTTTTTAAAAGTCGCAAGCAAGGCCGCCTCCTTCCAATCCAGCTCAGAGGCTAAAGTACAGAACTGGACCGCGTCTCCAACAGAAGAGTCCCCTTGACGCAGGTTCAACAGTGCAGTCTCAGCAGAAGACGCCCAAGCAGGTTCCTAAAAGATGGACCGAAGTTCAATGAGGAACATGGTAAGAGTAGCCGTGACCAGATCGTTCCTGTCCCAGAGGAGAATAGCCCCTGTAGCTGGTTACCCAGAGAACACCAGAATTTGAAGATGAACTGAACCCCTCGATCAGAAACAATGTGCTGTGAAAGTCCATGGAGCCGGAGGATGTGGTGAAAGAAGAGACTGGCAAGACTCGGAGAAGACGGCAGACAAAGAAGAGGGACAAAATAGAACATTTAGGAAAAACGTCTGTTACCATGTTACCACTCAGATGACGGTATTGCCTGAAGAAGGCGGAAGATCCGTAATGAATTCCATAGCCACGTGAGACAACGGGCAGCTGGGTATCGGCAATGGCAGAAGGAGACCAGGAGGCTTGAGACGCATCAGCTTATTCTGGGCAAAGGAAGTGCAGGAACCCATAGAGACCAGAATATCCTTGACTAGATCTGGCCACCAGTAGAATTGGGGCATGAGGGCGACAGAGCACTACACCCCAGGGTGCCCAGCCACTCGTGAGCAATGTCCCCAAGTCAGAATTTTCTTCCGTAGAGCCAGTCTGACATAGGTCTTTCCAGGAGGTAGTTGACGAAGATCCACTGGGGCAGCAACAATCAGCTGTTCAGGAGTAATAATGTGCCGAGGAGATGGTTGCTCTTCTATGACATCAGAAGCATGGGAAAGGGAATCCGCCTTGATATTCTTCTCAGCAGGACGGAAGTGGTCAGGAGGTTGAAGCGTGAGAAGAAGAGACACCAACGGGCTTGTGACGTTTGGCTGTCTGGAGATACAGGAGATTCTTATGGTCCGTATATACTCAGACTGGATAGCTCCATTCTTTCAGGGCAAGTTTGATGGCCAGAAGTTCCCTATCACCTATGGAATAATTCCTCTCTGCAAAGGAGAAAGTCTTAGAGAAATAAAACGCAGGTGAGGGTTTGGCCTTCGGGACCCTTCTACGTGAGCACCGCACCGCCCCCACTGAGGAGGCATCCACTTCCAGATGAAAAGGTTTCTCTCTATCGGGATGTACTAGAACTGGGGCTGAAGCAAACGCAGACTACAAGTTTGTCAAGGCTCCATCAACTGCCGAAGGCAAGAGTCGGGGGTTGGCACTCTTCTTGGTGAGCGCCACAATAAGAGACAACAGAGAGGAGAAGTGCGGGATGAACTGCCAGTAGTAATTTGCAAAGCCCAGAAACCGCTGTATAGCGCATAGTGCTATAGGACAAGGCCATTGAAGAACAGCAGACAGCTTGGCAGGATCCATCAGGAGACCTCTGTCGGAGATAATACAACCAAGGAAAGGAAGACACGAGATAAGAAGTCCTTATTCACACGAACATAAAAAAAGCTGTTACGTTTTGATTCACCATGAATCTTTGTCAAGCATACAGCAAATGTGCAAGTGCATGTATATATACACCCACATCCTAGTGACATCATATCCTGTTATAACATCGATCGAAAACATCTAGTTTACAAAATACTTAATAAAAGGTATATACTAAACAATAAGTGAATTGTATTACATTCAGCATGGTATCCTCCAACTTTAATCAATGTTCTAAAAAAGTTGCTCCACGAAAACCCCCATTAGGTAGATGGCATAGATCGCATCACCTGTATTGCAAAAAGTCTCGTATCCGAATCCCCATTCACTGCGCATGTTCCATTATTCTTGTTGCTATAGTGACAGATAATCTTGACGTCTTCTCTCCAGTTCAATCAGTCCCGTAACCAGGGTGATTGATGTGAGGTCACGTGTCCATTCGCGTTGTCACGTGACCGCCAGTCTCTTATTCATTGTTATCTATGTGATTTTCATTCATCGGTGAAGGAGATGAGAGCTCAACACTGTAGGATATTTACAAAGAGGTAAAAAAATCTATGTAGTTATGGCATTGTCCTCTTACGATAGCTTTAGCGGCAAGTATAAAATGTTTCAAATAAAAAAATGTTACAGTGTGAAAAAAAGGGACTTATTATGGGGGACCATGCATCATATCACGCATACGCGGCCTCTACTAGTGCATAGAGAAATTAGGTAACATATGTCTCCGGCACCAATTAGTGTCTCGGGCAATCGTCACACATTCTCATACCGCACTGCGATAGGGCCAACCAACTGAACATGTTTTTAACCCATAATTTTTGCGGTTAAACTCAAATAGGGATATTCCGCCAAATAAGGGTGATGGCATACGTGGCATTTTGGGGCCGTTTTTAAGCAGTCCGTCAAAAAACGCATGCGTTTTTGACAGGTTTGACCAATTATCTTAATTGAAACTGGTCAAAAATGCATGCTTTTTCGAAAAATGCATGTATTTTTTGAAGGACTGCTCAAAAACGGCCCAAAAACGCCACGTGTGCCATCACCCTAAGAAGAGTAGTTACACATATTTGTTGGATAAAGTGCCGATACACACAGGTATACATTGGGATGAAGTTCTCCAAACCAAGGAGCAGCATCCCTCTTCATACCATTTAGATCACTTACCTATTCCTATAGTCCATAAAAAAAATATATATATATATATTTGCCAGTCCACAACCCTCGACAACTAAGCAATGCCATCAACATGGAGAGAAGTGGAGAGGAACACCAGAGTAATAGTGAGAAATGTGAGAAAAGTTTCTAAAAAAATAGAACAATAATGTTAAAAAATCACAGTAATCATATCATTACTGGGTACAATACTTTAAGTTAATACAGTAGAAAGTCTACATATACGTAGTAATAATACATAATAAGTAGCGCAGAAAAACTGGTCATGCATCTAGATAACACCAGCCATTTTAAAGTCCCTATTTAAGCCCTTTGGTTCGAGAATATCTAGTTTGTTGATCCATTTGAGTTCTAGCTTTTTCAAAGCTCTTTCCCTGTTGCCTGCCCTTCTATGGCACTGTATTCCATCGAATATGCAGAAACGAAATTGAGAGATTTGAGTTCCTGTTTTTGAAAAATGGTTTAGAAGGGGTAATTCTGTTTTGCCAGTTCTAATCGTAGATTTATATGTGGTCTCACCCACATATAGGTAGCTACACGGACACTGTATCAAATATATAACAAACTCAGATGTGCATGTAAAAAAAATTTTGATATTGCATCTTTTGCCAGTTCTTGGATGGAAGAAAATGTCACCTTTAATCATATTACTGCAATTACAACAGCCAGGGCACGGATAACAGCCTGTTTTGCTCACAATCGATTTTTTAGGAGATATATCTGCATGGACCAAATGGTCACATAAATTAGTAGCTCTTCTATATTCCATCATAGGTGATTTTCGAAATTCTGGAATTTTTGGAAAAGAATCAGATAGAATAGACCATGGTTCTTTTAGGATCCCCACAATTTTGTTGCAAATCGGGCAGAATGTGGACACAAAGGGTATTCTATTCTCCCTTATTTTTTTGGAGTGCAAGAGAGTTTCTCTCGTATAGTTTTTAACCCTATTTTTTACATGTGTAAGTAATTTTTTGATGTATTCTCTCTGCATGAATTTCTGGCACATGGTGTTAAGTTGAAGGTCAACCTCTTCTGCCGCCACAATTCTTTTAACCCTCAACAATTGACTGAACCGAAGGGAATCTAACATGAATTTAGGGTGATCGCTATTAAAATTAAGTAGACTGTTTTTATCGGTGTCTTTTGTATGTAAATCGGTAACCAATGTACCCTCATGTATACTGACCCTAGTGTCCAGGAATTGCAGGACTTCTTCAGAATCTGCTCTGGTGAATTGTAGCTCAAATATATGTGAATTAATTTCTTGTGTCAATAGAAAAAGATTATCATGGCTGCCTCTCCAAACAAAGAAAATATCGTCTATGTATCTCATCTATCCAACCACATTGTGGAATTGGCTGGATGGGTACACAAACGTCTCCTCAAACCATGTTATAAAAATATTGGCGTATGTGGGCGCCACATAAGACCCTATGGCAACTCCACGTTTCTGACTAAAAAAGGAAGTAATTACATTGTAAAACAATCTCAAGGAGAGAAATAATAAACTCCTTACAACCATTTTCCATTTCCCAAGTACGAATAGCCTCAACCACCGCTGCTATCCCTTTTTCATGTTCTATGCTGGTATATAAGCTGACCACGTCAAAAGACACCAACACGTCCCCCTTATGCACTTCCAATGTGGACAGCTGATTGAGAAAATCTGTGGTGTCTTGCACATATGATTTAGCATTTATGGCTGCTGATCTCAAAACCTTATCTAGAAATACAGACAGCAGGAAAAGGATAGAATAGGTCTTCAGGGTGGGTTCTCAAGATTTTTTTTTTAAAGCTTTTATTTTTGCAATTTTTTAACAAATACAAAACAGAAGCATAGTAACAAGGTTCCAAGCTGTGACATGTACAGAACCACGGATCAGAAGTATTCTGAGATGACAGGAAATAGCGGTCAGGATATTACATTGTCCAAACATTACATGTGGTATATAAAAAATTTGGATAATACAGCCAGTCCACTTGTTTAAACCTAAATTAACCTTGACGTTAGATAGCCATGCACTCACACATTCATACCATCATGCTCACTTTCCTTCGTTATGGTATTGGATTGGAATCGGAGAATCTTATGAAGTGGTATAGGGATTCTCACACCATCTAGACCAGATACGCTCGAATTTCTGGGGACATTTCCTGTTTACTTACAGTGAGCGGTAGTTAGGGATAACACTGTTAATAAGTAGAGTCCATGTGAGATTAGGATGTTGAAGACCACCTACGGTATTCCTTTTCAGTTTTCACAATTTTTATGTACGTCTCACCTGCTTTGTCTGTCTGGGGGGGGAGGGGGGTTGAAAATCACTAGGGTTATATAGTCCTACTTTTTTTGCTTTAAATTTAGTGACACAGTTACTAGCATTAGGTACATCCGCAATACTAGGCAATTCACAGTTGGTATCAGAAAAAAAAAGCTTTTAGTCTTAATCATCTAAAAAATGCAAATAAGTCACATTCATAGGAAAACCAGTCTACCTTGTTCTGAGGAGAAAAAGACAGTCCCTTATTCAATATACTCAATTCAATGTCCATCAACTGGACCGAAGAAATATTTATAACTAATTTGTTTTCTGTGCCGGATTCTTGGGTAATTTCTTCCCCGTTGAGGGTAACTTGGAGCGGGTCGTATATCCTCTTGATGGTTCTCTTGTGTTTTGTCCCTCCATGTTTATACTTTTTGTTCTGTTCCTTTGTCCTAAAAAAAGTGGAAGAGGAGTGTACACTGGATGAGTCATCTGATGATTCGGTTTTACAAAGTCCTTGACCCAAGTGTATGCGTAATTTTTTCTGTATGTTCTTGGAAGAGAAAGTATCCATATTTTGCCATCTATAAACATTTCCCTTTCTTTAGTCTTCCAAATCGCAATGCCATTTATGACGTTTAGTCGTCTCCTGTTCATTTTTGAAGACATCAAACAGTTTTGTATATTTATCCATAAGATCTTTATATTCTTATCACATTTGTCCCTACAGTCCTTGATGTTATTTTGTAAGAATTCAATGTTCAGAAGCATCACATCAAATGAGAACTTATTTGCAATTTGTTCTAATTTAGTAGGCCATTAGGGAAAAGAATGGGGCGTAAATGTGAGCGCATACCTCTCGGGATCCTTCTAGCTTTATAGTACTCAGCAAATGTGGATAAATGGAGATAAGGTGTTTCCTCTCACTCTTCCATTGTCTCCGTACAGTTCCAATAGTAGGTTTGCTCAAAAATATTCCCGCATTATCGATGGGGGGCATCGATAATGGATGGGGGGCAACAAGGAAAGAGCTTTGAAAAAGCTAGAACTCAAATAAATCTACGAACTAGATACTTTAAAACAAAAGGGCTTAAATAGGGACTTTAAAATGGCCAGTGTTATCTAGATGCATCACCGGTTTTTCTGTGCTACTTGTCCGTATATGTAGACTTTCTATTATATTAAGTTAAAGTATTGTACTCAGTAATGATATGATTACTGTGATTTTTTTACATTATTGTTCTATTTTTCTAGAAACTTTTCTCACATTTATCACTAATATGCTGGTGTTCCTCTCCATTCCTCTCCATGTTGATAGCATTGCTCAGTTGTCGATGGTTTTGGACTGGCAATCTATATATATATGTTTTTTTATGGACTATAGGAATAGGTGAGTGATCTAAATGGTATGAAGAGGGATGCTGGTCCTTGGTTTGGAGAACTTCATCCCAATATATACCTGTGTGTATCGGCACATTATCCAACAAATACGTGTAACCGCTCTTCTTATTTGGCGGAATATCCCTATTCGGGTTTAACCACAAGAATTATGGGTTAAAAACAAGTTCAGTTGGTTGGCCCAATCGCAGTGCAGTATGAGAATGTAGGAACGATTGCCCAAGACACTAATTGGTGCCGGAGACATATGTTACCTTATTTCTCTATGCACTAGTAGAGGCTGAGTATGCATGAAATGATGCATGGATCCCCCATAATAAGTCCCTTTTTTCATATGTAACATTGTGTCTTTTTATTAGAATTTTTCATACTTGCAGCCCAAGCTATCGTAAGATGGCGATGCCATAACTACATACATTTTTTACCTGTTGGTAAATATCCTACAGTATTAAGCTTGCAGCTCCTTCACCGGTGCGTGAGAATCGCAGCAATAACAATGAATAAGAGACTGACGGTCACGTGACAAGGCGAATGGACAAGTGACCTCACATCAATCACCTTGGTTACGGGGAAGCCGTACACGGGGACTGATTGAACAGGAGAGAAGACGTGTTGTCTGTCACTATAGCAACAAGAATAATGGAACATGCACAGTAAATGGGGATTCAGATATGAGACTTTTTACAATACATGCCATACATGAGACTGGTGGGACTCGAGATCCGGAGAAAACACCAGGATGTCATCAAGATAGACCACTACACAGGTATATGGTAGATCCCTGAAGATCTTGTTGACAAATTCCTGGAAAACAGCAGGGCCATTGCAAAGTCCGAACGGCTTCACCAAATACTCAAAGTGTCCATCGCAATTGTTAAAGGCGATCTTCCACTTGTCACCCTTGTGAATGCAGATGAGGTTGTAGGCCCCACAAAGGTCTGGTTTGGAGAAGACCTTGGCTCCACGCAGGCGGTCAAACAGCTCGGTAATCAAAGGTAGCAGATAGCGGTTCTTAACGGTGACCTTGTTAAGACCGTGGTAGTAAATGCACGGATGGAGTGACCCATCCTTTTTGGTGACGAAGAAGAAGCCTGTACCAGCCGGGGAAGAGGATTTACGAATGATCCCCCTCTGTAGGTTTTCTTTACTGTAGTCCGACATAGCAGCGGTCCATTAAGTCCTGAAAGCAAGTTAGGGGACCCTCCAGAGGCTTGGGAACCACAGAAGAGACCATAACGGGTACTGGATGATGAACCACCATGCAGCTGGACTGTCAATCTGGCCCCCAATGAAGAATTTCCCCATCCTCCAATTAAGCACAGGAGCACGGAGCTGCTACCACAGAAGACCCAGGGTCAAGGAGGGGCAAGGTGGAGTGAGGCAGTACATAGAAGGACAGACACTCCTTATGGAGGGCTCCAACTTGCAGGTACAAGGGCTGTGTGTGGTACCAGACTAAAAATCCAGAAGAAGAATCTGACCACTACCCGAGGAGATGACCAGGGGCTTCTCGAGAGGAACCACTGGGATGTGATGCTGAGAGACTAGGACAGCATCCACAAAGTTTCCTGCAGACCCGGAGTCCAAGAAGGCACACACTTGTAACTGGCTACCTGTGCCAACACTGAGGAGCACGGGAATGTCCAGATGTGGAGAAGCTTTGCTCACACCTAGGGACGCTTCTCCCAAGAACCCTAGGTGCTGGCGTTTCCCGGACGTTGGGGACCAACAGGACAAGGCCGAATGAAGTTCTCTGGGCAGGCACAATATAGGCAGAGGTTATCTTGACGTCATTTGGAACGTTCCTGGAGGGAGATTGCGGTTCTGTCCACCTGCATAGGTTCCTCTGCAGACGATACAGGCAGAGGCTGGAGCGGCTTTTAGAAAGAAGGTACCAAGCAAGGTAAACGTCTAACCCGGGCCTGTGGGTGCTCGAAACGTAGATCCTCAGCGCACGCCGTAAACCGCACATCAATCCTAGTGGCCAGTGTGATGAGATCACTCAGATTGGATGGCAGGTCACAAGCAGCCAAAGCGTCTTTGACTTGAGCTGAAAGATCTTTCTTAAAGGAGGCGGTCAGGGCTGCTTCATTACAGGCCAGGGTGCAGAACTGAACTGCATACTCTCCCACAGATGAATGCCCTTGGCGCAGATTCAGCAGTGCAGTCTCAGCTGAGGAGGCTCGTGCAGGTTCCTCAAACACGGTCCGGCATTCCACCAGCAAGGCAGTGTGGGTTGCCGCGACTAGATCGCCTCTGACCCAAAGAGGGGTAGCCCAGGCCAGGGCCTTCCCGGAGAGGAGGCTGATGAGTGACAAACTGAGACGATATAAATTCAATGTGCAGGGAGCACTTGGTAATAAAGCCCCTGCACAGCTTGGGGTCCCCATCATACTTCGTAGGCATAGAAAGTCTCACCCTAGGTTCAGTGGCAGGCAGGCCAACCAGAGTAGCAGGTGGAGCTTGACGCTGTTGCAGAGTTGCCATCAATTGCTGCAACATGGCGGTGATCTGACCCAGCTGTTCACCTTTATGTGACAATTTGCTGGGAATGGTGGACCATGACAGTAGTAAGAATCGACAGAACAGGTAGTGGAACTTCGCGGGATCCATGGCCAGATATTACTCAGGCTTGGAGATAGTGGGTCCTCTGGACCACCGCGGACGATGCCACAAGCCGACATATAGGACCGGAATCTAAATGGCACCCGGGCTTCACCAGAGCTAGCCGCAAAGCAGGATGGTCTTGCTGCGGTGTGGTACCACAAGGTTGTTCCACAGGTGCGACTTATCTGCGGTGGCAGCCAAGGTCGAGGTACAGAATCAGCAGGCAATCTCAGGCAGATGGTCAAGGCAGGTGGCAGTGGTTCAAGGTCAGGGACAAAGCAAGAGGTTAGGGCTGACAGCGGAGGAGCAAAGTCGAGAACAGGTCCGGGGTCACAACGGGAACTCCAATCACTCGCACGAGGCACAGGAAACAGCTTTCTAATAGGCATAAGCACTAAGATCCAGCAGGGAATGTTGGGAGACGCCGGGCTTTATTGATTTCCTGAAAAGTGCCAGCACTTATTAGCGATGTGCTGTCCCTTTAAATCTTCTGAAGCCGGTGCACGCGCGCCCTAGGAACCGGGAACGCGCACGCATGGCCGATGGGCGGTTATCTGGAACAAGATGTAAGACATGGTGGGGGACGCTGGAGCACACCAAGGATCATGGGTGAGCCCACGACCCGAGACGTGGGTTGCGGGAGCACCCGTGAGAATAGGTATTGGCATCCACACTACATGGTAGGTATAGTATAGACACACATTAGAGGATAGGTATAAGGATTAACGGCATATGATAGGTACAGGGTTATGTACAAAATAGGTTCTGTAGGTTTGTTGTATTATAAAAATGTTGGGTTGTCATAAAAACCAAGATTAACAATAAAGCTTAATTGCAGACACCTTTGATAACTGTTACAGCTGATCATTGTTGCCTAGGGCTAAAGTACAGTAAATAACCAACATTCAGAGGTCCGTTTGAAACTAGGGGTTGTCTGTAAGTCAAGTGTAGGGGGCGGCCTGTATAGGCACCTACACTGCATGATAGGTATACAGGAGGGGGATTGCTAGAGAGACTTATAGTGCTCCAGGTTGTTGTAAAGTGGTAGATCCTGGATGCTATGTATAGCATACAATATTGGTAAAATTAGAAGAATTTTTGCATTGTATCACATCTTAAGCCACATTCCTTTTCCTGCTAATCTACACTTCTCTTTCTATAAGCCATGCAGTATAAGCCATGCAAGGGCTAGAAGGCATGTGGGTTAGCTATGTTTAAGGAATTTGCATGAAGCTGTTAGATCAGACAGCATTACAATGGTGCAGATTTATCACATTGGTTGATGTTGATGATAAATAAAGAACATTGTTAGACTGTCTATTCTAAGTTTACAGCATTGCTTTGTAGGCCATTTTCCACACAAAAAAAAGTACCAAAATTTTGATGATTTTTTGGCACATAGTTGTTCCTCCTAAGCCCCAATTCTCTACCCATATTCCATTCTCCACTACAGCAAAAGATGCAGAAACTCAGAAATTGTCTAAAACATTTATTAAATGCAGCAATATATACTTTTTGGCACAATTTGCATCATAATAGTAGAAAATCTGCTCGATTAAGTAACATCACATATCTGCTATTTATTTACTATGTAAATGTTGACATTATTAATATGCTTATTTATTCAGACAGTTGTAAAATCACACTAGCATATTATCAATGATGTGGGATTTGGCATACTAGCTAGTAAAGCAGTAATGACGCTAATAATAGCAATGTGAGCACTGACTGTCATTTGTCTTTTATCTGTTGATATCCTCTAATGAATACCTATCATTGCAGTTGTTTTTATCGTGGGTACTGGTATTAGTCATATATGTCATTCATTCAGAAATATGCAATTCGGTAAAGGTTAAATTAAATCTAACATGAAAACAAAGTATGATGAACCGGGAGCACTTATTCATAGATCCAGGGACCACGACTATGGTAATCTTCTTATATTTACTATACATGGCCTCCTTCCATCTAAAATTAACTTTCAAAATTATGTTAATAAGCCAGAAGGGCTCTAATGGTCTTTACCAGTGAAACTCCTTGCTGCAGATTCACAGGCTGTTACAGTGTGCATGGAACACACTCCCCCTCCTATCGTGTGCTGAAACTTCCTCTGTTGAAGTGAAATTACAGGAAGAGACAGTCAAACACCCTATGCAGACAGAGCATGGAGGGTTCTGGTAACACCCTAGGGGCCTGCGGGCATGATGTTCAGTAGTAGTAGGCTCTATGCCTGTCTCCCAGTATGCATTCTTCCTATCCTCCTCATCATCTCCCTCCCCTGCCTGCTCAATGCAAACGACATGAAGTGCAGAGGGAGTTGGATGAGTGTGGATGGGAGGAGACTAACACAGGTGCGCACACTGCAGCTGCCTCTCCCCAGGGACGCACCACACACTGCTGGCATGGAGGCAGGTAATGTAAAATAAAGTATTATAATCTACTGAAATTATTCAGAATGCTGAAAAAGGCATTTTTAAAATCAGCATATTTGTTTTTAAAACTTGATATTTAGAAGGAAATAACATGGATAACAAATATAAGAATATTACCACAGACACTATGCCTGGATCTTTGAGTAATCATGCTTGATTTTGATGGTATATTTCCTTTAAATTGACTTATTAAAGAGGCCCTCCCTGGCATATTACAATTCTTTTTAACCTTTGTAATAGATTTCAGTTTGACACTTCGGCTCCCTCATATACTGTAGAGTCTGAGTTTAGAGAACATATTTAAAGCGCTACAGAATATGATGGCACTATATAAAGATTATTATTATTTTCCTTAGGCCATGTACTGTTTTTGTACAACCCCTAAAAAATGTGGAGCAAGACATTTCAGGCGGTATTTTGGTGCAAAGCGCTTTAGGTTTCTGGCACAGACAACTTGATAAATGTCCTCCAACACTACCTCAGGGACAGGATAAGTCAAATGTGATGTTGAGTGAGTGATTCACTGAAATGCAGTAAAAATGTGAGGAAACAGCAATAGTACCGCATTCAATGCAGAATATCCACCAAATAATATGGTCTAATGAGAAGGGCTAGCTCCCCTAACCGATCTACCCTGGAGATTAAAATTACAGAACAAAACACAATTTCCTAAATGTCATGGACATTGTGTAGTCTTATGTGACTATATCCTAACATGAGTAAAATATAAAGTATATTTGTTAAGGTAAACCTAGCCGTTAGAATTAGAAGAATAGGACAGATGTCTGCACATCAGACATAGGGGGCCAGCAGAATAAGGAGAATAGGACAGATGTTTGCACATCAGACATAAGCCGCCAGAATAGGAGAAAAGGTAAAGAACATGTGCCAGGGGATTTTCACAGGAATTAGGAGAAAAGAAAGATCGTTAAGGGATGCCTTCTGATGAAGCTCTAACTGACACGCAGTAAGCTAAGTCTCTGTAACTGGTTATCGGTGAGCTTGAAGGTCAGCCCTTAGGCCGGTGAGCAGCTGCATCGGTAAGCGTCTCGGACAAATTATGCTTAGGTTTTGGAATAGAAAGGACGTCCTCCTGGAGAGAACCACTGGCACGCTAGCGTTAGTTCAGTGCAGGGAAGGGAAAGATGCATAGACAGAGGGTTGTTGAGTAAAGTAGGACTGTTGGAAAAGTACAAGTTGATATAATGGAACAGAAGGGCTGGAAGCATTATGGTGAAAAGAAAAGTAGTAGTGAAGGTTTGAAAGTTTTGGGATGTGCTAGAGGATCTGATGATGTACAAGTGAGAAAACTTGATCAGATTTCCATACAGACACTTAGAGCCTCTGGCTTTGACAGACGGACTAGAACAGAGTGACAGGAATCCTTCAGAGTGTCCATTGAAGAAAGAGACAGGCGATAAGGGACATTTCAAAGTTTTTGATGTGGAGAGAATTTGAGAAAAAAACCCTTTATTTTCCTCAGGAGGGAAAAATGCCGTCTAGAATGCAGACTCCCCCCCCTGTATCTGGTGGTTAGAGAAGATGACACGCCCTACCATCCTTCAGTGGTGGCCATCTTAGAACAGTTATATTCTCTTCAAGTCCCTGAACGTTAATTGCCTATGGTTCTACTCTGTTGGCAGCCATAAAGGCTGGTTGAGGATAATAGTTATAGAAAACACCTGTTTTTTTTGTTGTAGTTTAGCAGCTGAGCACCCTTTAAGATTCTTGACAGGTGTTTGGAATAAACGCCGGCATAGGTGAGATTTCACCAATTCTAGATCTCTGCTAAGATTATTCTTGGAGTGTGGGACGCTGTTTGTTTGGTTTATTATGGTAGCATTAATGAAGCAGATCGTTGGGGCAGCTGTGCAGCTGGGCTTTGCCTGGGCTGCGTTATCTGTTTTGTTCAGAAATGACCTTGACGTTCACAGAAAGCTGAATTTCTCCATATTGAGCTGCTAGTGCCAATGTTTACGAAAGTTGGGAGGGCGTGAAGTTTGATTCCTCCCCTGCTAGTCCGATGCTGATTTTAACCCATTCCCAGTCAAGAAAAAACCCCAGAAAGAACAGCCAGATACATGTAGGATGGTCCATGAACTCCAAGCTGCCAATGAGTGTACTGAAGCCCAGTGGTCCCTAGCCCAAACTGGCAGCAGTCCCCGGGAGTGACATATTATTCATTGTTATTGATTTGGCAAATGTTTTGATTTGCCCTTACCAGTTCAGTATTCCAGTATATCTGATGCAGATTCCCACAAGGGATGTAAAACTCCCCCCAGCCAGTAATCCATAGCTACAGGGAGAAGACTGGCAGACCAGCCCCTTACTGTGTTCTCCTATAACAGTATGTGGATGACCTACTGTTCTTGTGCCTCCATTTTGCAGGTTTGCCAGAATGCATTTATTGACCTTATGTGTTTTCTGTTCCAGAAGGGTTGCAAAGTTTCCAGAGACAAACTCCAGTACTGACAGGAGAAGGTGGTCTTCCTAGGCCACTGTTTCTCAGCGACAGGCAGATACCTGAAAGAAGAAAGCTGGCAGTCCAGAATATGTCCTTGCCCTGAGTCCCTAAGCCTCTCCACACGTTTCTAGGACTGGACAGCTCCTGCAGGCCTAAGATAATGACTGCTGCCTCCAGCATGATGCTGCCCCTTGATTACTGCATTGCCTCTTCCCAATTTTCCCAAGGTCCGCAAAAGTGTTTCTGATTCCTTTTCAGATCCAGACAGAGACCTCAGGATGACCTGAAGCCTGGAGACTACGTGGTGGTAAAGATACACGAGAGAGTCTGGAGCCTTGCTACGATGGTCCTTTCCAAGTCCTGATGACCAGCGACACGTCCGTGAAGCTGAGGGGAAGCATCCATGCTTTTTATTGCAAACTTACTTTTTTTTCTTTCTAGCTGGTCTCTTCTGACTGACTGTATGCTCAGGGACACCCCAACCATGACTATCACTGTATCCATAGGGCTGACCAGGATGCCCCCAGGGTAGGAGACTTTACCTACGGTTGGTGCAACAAGACAATGACCTTCTTTAACATTGACAGCACAGGTAACCCTGTTTTAGCAGTTTCTGATGTGTATTGGATTTGTGGGGATAGGAGAGTCAGGTCGAGCCTAGAGGCTGGGAAGGTGAGTGTACTGTGATAATGTTTGTGCATTTCTTTCTTTGTGATCCCCAGGGATAAGTTTTATTAGACACATAAAGAAAAGGTAGAGAATCCCTAAGGATTCTGAAGGTCTGAGAGAAGCGCCTAGATGACAATGTTTATATAGATACAGTGGGAGCACCAAGGGGGTCCCAGATGAGTACAAGGCCCACAATCAGATATGGGCAGGTCTAGAGTCCATTATTCCCCAGATAGCTATGAGCAAAAATGTAGATTGGGTTAACTGTTTTTATTGTAATCAACAGAGATTTGTGAATTATATCCGAGATGCTTTCCAGAACCGCATGGCTTTGGACATGCTGAGAAGGGAGGAGTCTGTGAGATGATGGGAGGGGCTTGTTGCATGTAGTTCCCGGATAACATTGCCCTCTATGGATCCATTACCCATGCACTTGAAAAGATTGAAGGACTCTCCAGGGAACTCAAAAGAAACTCATAAGTGGACGCTATATCCTTCAGTTTGTGGTTGGGGGATTGGAAGGGTTTCCTTTAAGTGGGGGTGATATTGGGGATTGTGATTTTGCTCTTGTCATTTATTGCGTGTTATGGGGTCCCCCTCATCAAGTCCACCAAGTATCATGGGTATCAGTAGTTAGACAAGCCAAAGACCCCTAACTCAAGTTACCTAAATTTGCATAATGAAGATATCCCTCTGAGATCAACCACCCCTGAAACATATCAAACAGCCCCCCTGGAGTAGGGAAAGGTAGAGTAGAGATTTGATTCCCATATGTGAAAGTCCACTAAGTGGGGGCACGCCCAACAGGAGTCTGCCAACTGGCGAAGAGGAGAACGAAGCACATATGGGCAGATCTGTAGGTCCTTCTAGACTAAGAGTAGCTGAAATTCCAGGATTTAGGGGGACTGTTAAGGTAAACCTAGCTGATAGATCAAATCCTGTCATTTCTACTTGTCTTATTTTCCTAAAAGCATTGTAACAGAGATTACATTTTAAGATGGCGCTGGCATAGTGTACCATAACCAAAACATCAAGGGCTAAAGAATTTAAAAAATGCATTATCCTGACGTCAATGTGCGACAGCAGGGAAGTTCTCCATTTAAGAGACTTCATAAACTGGGAACTCTCCTCCCTCTTCTGTTTCTTTCCCATTTTTTCTATATAGTTTTGTGAAACCAAATAAACCTGTGCAGTGCTGATTCTTGCCCGGGGCAACAGCATTAGCAATTTATCATTCATTTGCATTTAGTCATCCTTTGCATGCTTATTGATTAGCCAACGCATGAGGATATCTTAAATCCTACCCTATCATATTAAGCTTATTTCATATATTGTATATCTTCTAAAGCCCACTCCGATCGCGGGTGTTAAACTGGGGTGCCAGCTATATGTTACAGCCGGCACCCCGTGTTTCCCGACGCCGGTCCGGCTCAGATCTTGAGCTGAACCGGCATTGGCTCAGCGTCCGATATATCGGACGCTGAGCACTAAGTCACTGCGCTCAGCATCCGATATATCGGACGCTGAGCGTCAAGAGGTTAAGTTTACAGGCATGTAGTGGGACAATGAAGGGATAGAGGCAATGCTTTCATATGAAAATATATTTCGTTTAGGGGGTTATTTTGCCTGAAGGGTTCACTTTAAAATTGTATTTCTTCACCTAAATTGAGGTCTTTTTAGCTTTATAGTGAACATGTCATACTGAAAAGCTCAACTGGCAAGGGATTTTCAGTCTTCTGTTACAGTAACAATAGCATTTTATCTGAAGGCAGCATGTTATAGGGCAGGAGGAACTGAGCAGGATGATTTATACTACGTTCAGTTATTTAAATCATTGCTTATGCTTTGTTAGGATTCCATTGGTTGATCTTATCAATATCTCTTTTTCAAGTTATTCAGGATATAAATCTTAAATTTCCTCCTGCTCCCTAACATACTGCCTAGAGATAGATTGCTATATACAATCTGCTTAGCTACATCTGTTCTATAACATATTGTCTCCAGATTGCTCAGAACGTCCCACACGTAGGACATTGTATGGGTATCATGCTCTATAACATGCAACCTATATAGGGCACAATGTACACTCAGCTTCTGCTCTATAAAATGCTACTGGCACTAGGACACTGGATATAATCTGCTCTGCTCCCCAGCATGCTGCCTGCATATAGGTTACTGTACAATTTGCTCAGCTTTTTCTGCTCTATCATATGCCACCTGCACATTGACTGCGTTGGAGTTTGTTTAGTTTGTTTTAAACACAGTAAAGTCAATCAGTAAAAGAACAGTAGGGAAGATTTATTATTACCATTTATCAGTGAGATTCATTAAATATTGCTTTGTTTTAGAAAAATTAACTAATGCATCACACTACAGTTCACAATGCATGATAAAGCATCAATATCCCTACAGTCATGGGCAAAAGTTTTGAGAATGATACAAATGTTGATTTTTACAAAGTTAACTGCATCAGGTTTTATAATGGCAATTTGCATATACTCCAGAATGTTATAAAGAGTGATAAGCTTAACAGCAATTAATTGCAAATTCAATTTTTGCCTAGAAATTGAACTTTTTCCCCAAAAACACATTCCAACTTCATTGCAGTCCTGCCTTAAATGGAGCAGCTAACATGGTTTCAGTGATTGCTCCAGTAACACAGGAGTGGGTGTTGATGAGGACAGCGCTGGAGATCAATCTGTCATGATTAAGTAAGAATCACACCACTGGACACTTTAGAAGGAGGCTGGTGCTTGGCATCATTGTTTCTCTTCTGTTAACCATGGTTTTCTCTAAAGCAACACGTGCACTGCACAAAACTGGCCTAACATGGAAGAGTATCGCAGCTAGAAAGAAGGACCAGCAATCACCAGGACCGTCTCTTAAAAGTGTTTCAGCTTTGGGATCGGGCTACCAGCAGTGCAGAACTTGATCAGGAATGGCAGCAGGCAGGTGTGAGTGCATCTGCACGCACTGTGAGGCAGAGACTCTTGGAGCAAGGCCTGGTGTCAAGGAGGGCAGCAAGGAAGCCACTTCTCTCCAGAAAAAACATCAGGGACTGACTGATATTCTGCAAAAGCTACAGGGAGTGGACTGCTGAGGACTGGGGTGAAGTCATTTTCTCTGATCAATCCTCTTTCCGATTGTTCGGAGAAGACAAGGTGAGCGATATCACCAGTCTTGTCTCATGCCAACTGTAAAGCATCCTGCAACCATTCATGTGTGGGGCGGCTTCTCAGCCAAGGGAATCGGCTCTCTTACAACCTTGCCTAAAAACACATCCTGATAGCATAAAGAATGAATGAAGAATGTACCAGAATGTCCTCCAAGAGAATGTCCATTGAGAACTTGTGGTCAATCATCAAGAGATGGCTGGACAAACAAAAACCAACAAATTGTGACAAAATGCAAGCATTGATTGTGCAAGAATGAACTGCTCTCAGGTCCAGAAGTTGATTGAGAGCTGCCAGGGAGAATTGCAGAGGTCCTGAAGAAGGGTCAACACTGCAAATATTGGCTTGCTGCATTAACTCATTCTAACTGTCAATAAAAGCTTTTGTTACTCATAATATGATTACACTTGTATTTCTGTATGTGATAAAAACATCTGACAAACACACAGAAAAACCAGAGGGCAACAGATCAAATTTTTTGGCCATGACTGTAGTTTATTACTCACAACACAGGGCAAAATAGTTATGCTAGCGCAGCTCCGTACATTCGTACAAGGCTAAGGGACCGTATTGAAAATTTCAATGTAGCTGCATTTTAGTTTCTACATAGCTGGTGAAAAAGGAAAGACCCGACCCCCCCCCCCCCCGCCCCCCTCACAGGATTAGTAAGAGTCCTGGAATTCAGAACTCCACAATCAGAAATGCATAGAGCCTATGAAATGGCACCCAAGTTTTTGACAACTGTGGGTTGACCTCTTAAAGTGTGTTGATTAATCTTCTATAAAATAATGTTAGATTTTGATTCAGGACTTAGTTCTTTGAGATAATCAAGTGTCTTAGGCATCATATAAGAAGGCCTCAAAAATGTAAGCAACCAATATTGCATCTTCATCCCTATAAACTCATATGGTTTAATCATTCTAAACAGACAGGGATGTACACCTGGGACATATACGTAGGATGTATACCTGGGATGTATACGTAGCTAAAATGTTTGAAGCTTGTTCATACTTTGTTTATGAGACCAGAGACTACAACTTGAATAAACTTAACACATATATATGTACATTTGCCCTAATCAGTGTAGCTCAGGAGATTGCAGTCTACAACTATTATCACCGTGAGACAGTTGTGTTCTCATTTTAAAACCACAAACAATGGATCCTACTTCTGCTATGTTGCATCCGTTTCTTAGGTCCACAACAACTATTTTGTTTTTAAGCCCAAGAAATTAAAACTTAAACAAACAAACGTCAGAATGATGATATCCACAGAAAAAATTACACCGGAAGCAGGGGA
Organism: Engystomops pustulosus; assembly: GCA_019512145.1. Classification (NCBI taxonomy): domain Eukaryota; kingdom Metazoa; phylum Chordata; class Amphibia; order Anura; family Leptodactylidae; genus Engystomops; species Engystomops pustulosus. The sequence continues at coordinate 64,122,561 of CM033649.1, forward strand.
GAGAGGGAAAATATATAAATTGTTTACTGAGTTTTTAAAATTATTTTATTTCTCTTTATTACGCCTGTGTATTTGGTGGATTACACTGTATTTGATGTACTACGTGATAGTTTTTTAAAAGGTGTTTACAGGCGGTCCCCGACTTAGGGTTCATTCACATGCGGGCATACCGCTGTGTGCTGGAGGTGAGGAGGAGGTGACCCCTCCTCCCTCCATAGAAAACAGCGGCGCACGGCCGCACACTCACATCCCCATGAACGCCCGTGTGAATGAGCCCTTAGGGACACCGAACTTACAGATGACCTCTCTACCCACTGTGACCTCTGGTGAAGCTCTCTGGATGCTTTACTTTATTCCCAGGTTTCAATGATAAGCTGTAATGTGTCTGTAATGAAACTTTATTGATAATTCTTGTTCACATGATAACACAAAATTTCATCAGATTGTCACTGGGACAAAAAAAATTCTTTAAATTAATTATAAGCACCAACTTGCATACTAATTTCCACACTCCAAAACATGCTGGTAGGTTGATTAGATTGTGAGGGACTGATATGGCAAACTCTGTGTAGCGCTGTGTAATCTGTGTGCACTATATAAATAGAGGAATTATTATTACACAATTTATTACAAATGCATAATGATAATACAAATTCAGATCCTTTACAAATATCTTTCATATTTTATACTGTAGAAGGCCTCATTCAGACGGGAATTTTTGACATGTTATCCAGTTTTTTGCAGACTACACACTGGCCCATTGATTTTTATGAGTCCGTTTTTTTTTTACTTATGTACAGACTAAAGAAAAAAATTTCAGCATGCACTTTTTTTTTTCTCACATGTGGATCACAGACCTCCATAGAAGGCAATGGATTTGCAAAAAATTTTTTTTAAAAAGGGACGGCACGCGGATGACATCAGTATTTGGTCTTTTTTTCTGAAATGTTGCTAGGCAAAAATACATTTTATTTTTGCAAATGTAAAAAAAAAACCTCACGACATACGGATGTGAAAGACAGATGCGGCTACAATACAGACTGCACACGGATATCACATCTGCAGTTTTTGCTGCCCCACCCATCTTAGTGGGGTTAACTATATCCATGTTTTTCATAACCTGCCTGACAATATCAATTTTCACAAAAACTCTGGCATTGATAATATTAAGGTCTTCTGTTTTAAGACACAGCAACAGATTCTGTCTGTTTTGTCAGCATAACAGAATCCGGATTATAAGCAGTAGAAACCCGCACCATCTGAACACATCGCATTCGTGAATTTACATTATCAAGGAAAGACGCGTCAATGAACGTATGTTGCCGGTAGATTGTTTCACGACACACCGCACGTAACGACTACGTGGGGGGAATTACGTGTCGCCCTCGTGTGAAAAAAATGAGACTATAGAGATCGTATACATAAAAAAAACATGGCCCCTAATACTCGTCATGGCGATTGCTATGGAGCCGCAGCTAACGCAACACAGTAGCAGGACGCCTATTGGCCGCACGTCCTCAGCTTTGGTTGGCGGCATAGAACCCTCCCGCAATGACTTCATTCCCGCAGTAACAAGGCAAAACGAGACGTGGAACGCACACGCTTGCACGTCATGGCGTCAGCACGTCCGCCCCGCGGCCTGAGCGACGTTCGGAAGGGCGTGTACACGATAGGCCCAATAAGGAGCTAGGACTAATGAAAGGTCGGGTCTCTGTGAGTGACAGCCAGTGGAGCCAATAGGAGATTGTACTCTCAAAGCTCTGGTCCAATGGTAGCGGCGGATGGGCGTGCTCATGTCGAGTCATGTTGTGGTGTTGTTGCCAGAGGGCGGAGCGGGCTGTGGTGCAGTCAGGCAGGGGAGCGCGGAGTTGGCGGAGGTGGGAGTCACCGGGAGACCGGTGAGAGGGGAAGACGGGGTGGCTGTGGGTGCGGGTAAATGGCAGCGCGTTGCCATCATGTAGGTGCGGGGCTGTGGTGTACATGAGGCAGTGTGGAGATCGTGCGTGTGTGCACGCGCGCTCAAGGCCTAATGGCTGAGGGAGAGAGCGAGCTGCATGACCTGTGGCCGGCTTCAGCCTTGACATTTAGCGCTACGTTCACATTGTGCGGCTTTGTAGCCGCGTGCTGCATCAAGTTGTGTGCATGTGATTTCTCATAGAGGCTGATGCAGGACTGTAATGTCCAGTCATTGGGTGTCCATGTTATGTAATGGCAGAGCTGGTGCTTGTGGTGCAGCTGCATCATTGTTCTGGTCTGTTATGTATTGTATATAGATGTTCTTATTAAAGTGATTGTGTCACTAATAATGGGGGGAAGGGATTGAATAAGAACATGAAACATGACTGCCCAGTCACTGCTGTCACCGCCAATCTCTTATAGAGGTGCTAGCACTGGTACACATGATGGGTGCCTCTTACTAATCCTGCATGTACTTCCATGGCACTGTCTTGGTGGGATTAATGGGTTTTCCTATGTAAAGGCACTGAGCAGTTGGGTAAGGTTGGATCTTATTCAGGGTTTAGGGGAGCCACAAGTGATCTCCTGCTAAAATCATAACAACGAAGGAGAAATTAAGCCTTATATACAGTATACAATGAAATCAAAGGACAACCAGCCTAGACATATGGCAGTGGGCTGTGTCAGGTACCTTTTGTCACCCTTGTAGCACATTCAGCAAATATGCAGTTGATACACCCCATATGGGTGCTTGGTTATTTAGAGGTGCATTATACAATCACAAGTATAATAAGTGATTATTATCCCTATACCGAAAGTTGACTGCTCCAAATAAGCATTTATACCTTATTTATATCTGTTCAGTTGAGTTTGAGCTTTTTCTAAGCAGTTTCTCCTTGTTATGTGTATTTTCTGAGTAGGGTGGCTGACAACTGGCTGTCTGAGTCCTTAATGACTAGTCTGCCTGGTTGTGTATGGATGGGTCCTCATCTGCATGTTTAGGCTAAGCTAGAACTTCAGAACTAAGTGAATAGAATTTTGCCAAAAACTCCTTTCATAAAGTGTTATTGCTGATTTCCAACTCATTAAGTGGTGACATCTTGATAGGATTTGACAGTGCAGGTTCGATCTGTACTGATACAGCAGCACCTTTAGTGTCCTGGAACTACAGCAGAGCTTTGCGCTAAAGAAGTTGCCTGCGGAGGGACACGTAGCTGTACCACCGTACAGGTCCAAAAAATAATAATTTTGCTTGTGTGTATTGTACATGCGTATGAATAAGTTTCTTCTGTGGCGCTCTCTGCCATCGATGCTTAACATCTGCAGATTGCAGCAGATTTGAGGTCAGGTTCCCCATTCTAGCAGGTCAGGGGCTCAGTTCTGTCACATTGCTTATCTCTTGTTTTCTTTCTATTCACAGGTCTTTTGTCTCTTACTCTGTGCACTGACTCTACCCAGGATTTGACACCTTGCTGGCTGTTGTCACACACAGAGCTGGTGAAAGGTACGATCACGCATTCACACCCCACAGGGTGCATCAGCAAAACCATTCAGCCCTATATAGTGTTAACAGCTGCAATGGACTTTTAATAATGAAAGTTTTCCAGCAGACTCGGCTACATTATTGGCTACATACCCAGCAACCTGACTGAAAAGATGCATAGAATTGTAATTGTGGTATAAGTGTGTGCCGTGTATTACTAGATCATAGATTGCCTGTGCACCTAAAGGTTATGTATATGTAGTGTTTTACATAAATTGATATATTGCTTATGGTTTCTTTATGGTGATTCTGAGATGCCCCTTTAGTCATTGTGTGGTGCATGTACTTAACTTGAAAAATTATTGTTATTGGAAAGTAGTTGTGATTCTGTACTATAGTGTTATGCATTTTCATGTATATGTTGCCTTCATCTGAGACCTCTTTACATCTGCAGGACCTTTTGCACATGACCTTGTACAGACATTAGTCTTCTCATAGTGAGATATTTACCTATACATTGCTGATTTCCATTGTAGGCTGTCAAACATAATGACCTCCAGCACTCTGGACTACCTCCTATACATATGCACAAGAGGGGAAAAGGCTGCCGGCTTATCTCCCTAAGACATGTTGAAATCCAACAGGAAAATCCTTATCTCTGTGGACACCTGTCATCAGTGTCTCCTACGGATGGTGTCCAGCTTTAGGGCTAAAACACACATCTGTGAATCAGTGTCCAGTTTTGTTGACTGAGCACAATGCCAAGTGTATATCATGTAGCGAGTACCTTGTTCAGCAAGAAAGATGGGAATCCAATAGACAAACAGAACAAGCGCTTGTAGCGCACTGACTGAGGACGGGTCTCATTTTCATGTTCATTTTTATAAATGCAGGTGTATTAGTACATTAGCCTGCTAAGTTTTATAGTTGTTTTATAAGCAGATGTTTCCATACATAGAATAGTGGCCCAACTTCTTTATTACAGTTCATCTACTATTCTTATCGTGGGAAGATAAGCTGCAATAGTACAACACTGCCAATGAGGGATGTGTGGAGACATCTGCTTCAGGCTCTCCCTAATAGCTGAATTGTATGAGTTTTGGGTATTGATCTCCTACAAATCTCCAGTTAATGACCTATCATTAACAAAGAAAATATATAAAAGGAAATCTATATCATCCAGCATGATAAACCAGGAACACTAAGGCTACATTCACACTGCCGTTGCCCGCCGTACCGTAGCACGGCGGGCAACGGCAGCGCGCGGGGAACATATCCGCCCCTCTCCATAGGAACATATAGCGCACGGTGCCGTACTACAGAGAAAGCTAGGACATGTCCTATCTTTTTCTGGGGTACGGAGCGGTACGGTGCCGCACGTGTGCTGCACCGCACTGCTCCCGTTGGGCGACGTGCGCCCATTGCCGTCTATGGGGGACGTATATCGGCCGTATATACGACCCCCTCGCGGCAGTGTGTATGCAGCCTTACTCCTAGATCCAGGCCCTGTGACTGTGGCAATCCTTCTGAAGGATTGAAGGGGTGGGGGCAGTGTAATAACACCTGCAAAGTCACATCACAGAGGGCCTATAGTGGCAGGAAGGAGCCATGGATTATAAATATAAGATGATTATGGTGCCTGCATCTATGAGTAAGTGTACCTGGTTTATGATGCTTCATAGTTAATGATGTATTTTCTTTAAATACTGTAAATCAATACTATTGGTTTAAAAATTTACTTTGGAAATCTTTAAGTCGATCTGTTTTCAGTTCCTGTATGGGGATTTACAATGTGGACTGCGGACTGTGTATGAAATGTATCACCACACTGACTTTCATCCATTTTTACTTCTAGACAATACCTGCGTGTGATTCTTCACCATTTTGCACACCATTTTTCTTTCCCATGCAGACGAATGAGGGAGAAACACTTAAGGAAAGCTGTCCCAAGGTCAGTGCATGGAGAGTATGGAATGAAATTGTAAATTAGGTGGATGTGCTCAAATAAAGTAATGTACCAAAGCAATGTAAGAGATATGTGTAAAAAGTCTAAATTGCTTTGAAAAAGGATTGCACGATTACATCATATGCACAGTTAAAGGGGGTGTCTAGAACAATGCTATGTCTGTATTTTGTCTGGTACAGCAGCGTCTTTAAAAAGAGATCTGTCTTGATGACCCTGTACACTCCATTGACCTATGCTGAATATGTTGTTGCTAAGCATTAGTAGACATTTTTGTTATCAGGATCCTGTTTCTGGCTGACTTTGCTCTGGCAGTGAGCAATCCATGCTGTATTTACAGATTGTTAGACTACTTAAGAAGCTGCAGTGGAACTAGCTGTTTATAAAGATGCCTGTCTCTGCTAAGTAGGTGCTACTCTTCCCATTAACATGAATGCAGTTTGCTGCACTACCAGGTATGACTATAGGGATAATGAAGGTGTGTTTATAATATCACCATCATTGGTATTAGAGCGGCCGGTGTCTAACATTATCCACTCTGATCAGCTGATGTAAGAGGCTGCGGCTCTCTGGATGCAGTCACAGCATTATACGTTGCATAGGTGCCATGCCCGGTTACTGCAGCGCTGTTCATTTTAAGTGGATAAGGCTGAGCTACAACAATACTCCCAGCCTCTGCATAGTATGTTAGAACTGTGGTTGTTTCACTTAGTTGATTGATGGGTTGGCTGGGATTTGAACCCCAATAGTTCTGACATTGATGATAGGTTATTATTGTGGGGGACAGACATCTGGCACCAGAAAACATCAGCTCATATCTGGAGCTGTAATTGGCTGCTTTATAATTCATGTTCTGGCCGTCCTGGACTATTGCAGCTTGCTAAGTAGATGAGCTACAGTAACCCTGCTAAAACACTACACAGTATATCCAGCTACTCGTTCAGCTTATTTGTGGGGTCGTCTGACTCCCACTGAACTGGCATTAATGTTTTTCTTTGAATTGGTCAGTCATTTCTAAATACCAGGTAAATATTGCTGCCAGGGATAGCAAGATTGTTTTTCAGATATGGAAGTTTTCCTTTAATATATAATTTAAATTCCTAATCTAGGTAAAAATTAAACGAAGTGTATGCTCAACTGTCTTTATTTTATTAAAGATATGCGTTGGGGAGGAATGGGGTCAAACATAACACTTATCCACAGCTATATGAAAGCTTCCAGGTCCCCCTGCTGCTCTTTACATTCAGGTCCCAAGTGACCTCCTTGCCAATCACTGACCCCAATGGTGTTCCCCTTTGGAAGGTGATATAATTTGAGTCAACAATTGTGAGAAACCCAGGGAATGTCAGCGTGTCAAAGAATAGGTGAATTTACTGGCTATTATAGTGTTTTACCCCTTGTGAGCCACTGGGCATCTTATTTAATGAGTTATTCTAGTATAGTGCAGTGTGAAAATAGCAAGTATGAATTCTTTGTGGGACAAGGTTCACTTGAGTATTTTATCTGTCTATGGGAAGCCTGTGCTAAAAGACACAGTGTGTTTTATTAAAGGAAATCTACCATTTGTTTTAATGCATTGTGAACCAAACATGTCTTGAGAATGCTGTAGGTATGTCTACACTGATGTAGAAACATATCTTGTTTAATCACTGATCCGAGTAGTTTTACTCAAAAAAAAAAAAAAAAAAAAAAACAATTATAAAATTCAGGACCTTGGGAAAGCTGGGTGCAGCCTGCCTGCCATACATAAACGCATTACACAGAGCTTCCTGAATCATCCAGACAGGACTTAACAACCTGAGCTGGATCACTGATACACAGCAGCTGCATGATGGTGCAGCGATTGATTAATTCTGCCCGTCAGGGACAGCACAGTGATTACATTCTCCGGAGCAGTACATAATTGGGGTAAGAGGAGAAGCGCTAGAGCCAGCCACAGGAGCGACAGACTCCTTATCATAACTTTATACTTGTTTTTTTCAGCAAATCCACTCAGTTCAGGGATTAAACGAGATATGTTACGGCATCAGTTTCACTACTGGGAAAATATGCAAACGGCTGACCTACAAGAGGCCTTATGATATGATGCAGGATTAAAACCAAACCAGTATATCTATGCTAGAAGGAACAGACTCACAACTGTAGACACCACTGTTTCAGCCTGATTGGGTCTCCTCAGCACAGCGTAGAGAACTGGTTTCGCTATATTTTCCCAGAATCTGTAAGGAAACTCTTCCCAACCTCAGTGTAGCTACAGCATTCTCAAGGTATGTTTGGTTCATAATGCAACAAAGCAAATGGTAGATTTCCTTTTAAACTGCTGTCCTACTGGTGGTTTCTGCAGTTAAAACTTAAGGCAATTCAATAAAAAAAAGAACCAAACGTCACACTCTGAAATCCACAACCTATCCCAACAATCATTGAAAATCTCTTCTACTGTCGACCTGCAACACAAGTTCTGAATGTGTCTATACAGATTTTACATGGAATTTTATAGCTTAAATACTTGGGACAACCCTTTTTAAATCTTCTCTATATTGGTTTGTTCTGTCACATAGGGACATATTCTAATGCCCCATGCACACAACCATATTGGAGGCCCCAATAGAGATATATTACAGAAGGTAGTGGTACGCTGAGCAGAGTGTGTGTAACCACACCGTGTATGCCACTGTGCTTCCTATGGAGAGTGAAGTGGTGATGAGCACTTCCCTCAACCCCCGTCTTCTACCACCCTGCCATATGAATTAAGAGATCTGTCATGATAAACAAGGGACACACTTACTCTTGCATTCAGAGAGCCAGGTTCTTTCCCTGACCGCGGGCCGTAGGAGGGGCAAGTTCTATTCGCCGCTCCTCCATCCATCAACAAAAGCCATTCGAAGTGTATGGGGGCAACCAGATCACGGTCCCCAAAATGGCCGTCTGAATGAACCTTTAGAGCACCTTCAGTGCTGGAGAGTAACAGCAGGTCTCCCAAGCACTTCCTGCTGCTTATAGACTACACAGGGAGAAGGGAGAGAGCAGAGGAAAACATGCTCTGCTCATTGTAACAGCCTATGAATCTGCAGCACTGAAATCCTCTGGCAAAACCCCCAGAGCCCTTCAGACTTATTCGCATAATTCAAAAAGTTGATTTTGGAATCTTTATCCAGGCACTGTGACTGTGGTAATCATATGAGTAAGTGTCACTGGTTTATCGTGATGGATTTTGATGGTAGATTTTCTTTAAGGCCTTGGGGTGCATCCACACGTTCAGTTTTTTTAGATTCAATTTTTGATGTCTTAATCGGGAGTGGAGTGGAGTGGAGTGGAGTGAAAATGACATGTCCTCACCAATTATGATCCACACCTGCTTTTAGCTCCAAAAACTGCATTTGAAAAACTGGACGTGTGGAGGCACCCTTGGGGCACGTTCACATGATGCGTTGCGTCACATTTTTTGATGTGTTTTTGACACATTCCAAAGGCTTCAGCCTTGATCACATGCTGAGGTAACATTGCATCTGCTAAACCGCAATGTTACTCAAGTGTGTGTTCACGGCTGAAACGCATCGTATAAGCGTGCCCTCAGTTTCTGTGATAGGCATTGTTAGTGAGGGACCAATTTTCAACAGTTTGAAGCTTATACGTGAGCAAGTAGATAAGCTGCCAAATGATCAATATGATCTATAGATATACAAGAACCATTTACTACAGTTATCACGTTTCACTGGACACAGATTTACCTTATGTGATTGATCTTGCACCATGAGTTTTTCCTGCTCATAGATCATTATTATGCATCATGTATCAGCCGTGTTCACTTGGTTCTTGTAGCATTGTGAGTGCACTGTCTGCATTGAAGTGAAGGATCAGCGGAATTCTATTAGTCATCGGATATTGATGAGGACTTGTTACTTGTTCACATCAGGAACCTGCAGCAGTGTTTTGGCCCGACCACAATCTTTAACAGTCTCTTTTTCAGGTTAATGTAGCAGGAGTTGTGTGCATATTGGAATCTAAAGTGATTGTCATCCACACAATACTGTACTTCTGTTTTATATACACTTCTGTATTCATTAATTGTCTTCTGCTGTCATTTCCTTATTGACTTCAAATTAAAATAAAATATTTGCATGGATTATGGCATTTTGTTATGTGCTTTACAGCTACATTCACAGGCACATGTGCTTTATATTTAACCAACTCATCCGTGGCCTGCTGTTGTGGTTCGCATGTCCTTAGTGTGTTTAACTCCTTTGTGACCAAGGGTCATTGGTGCCTCAATGACCAGACAAATTTTTGCATCTTTAGAAACGCTTTACATATCATAACAACTTTTACTTTGTTTTTTTTCCTCATGATATGTGAGACTTTGATTTGATAGTATAGTTTTATTTATTACATTTTTTTTTTCTTTTTCTAAAACTAAATAAACTTTTACTAAAATATGTTATAAATATGTACAGCATCATTCTATCATGTTCAGGTACAGATGCAGAAGGTGCATGTACTTCTGCAAACTGTAAGTTCCTTACAGCTTCCACATTCTGTCCTCAGCTGGCAGGCCGGGGGGGGGGGGGGGCACACGGAATGTCTTTTGGAACTCTCTTGTCCTGGCACCTAGAAAATATGTATAATAACTGGTTCACGACCTCCCGCCTGTATTCACGGCGCGGTCGTGTCCTGCTGCATGGAGAGGGCTCACGCGCTGAGCCTCTCCATAGCCGGAAGTCTTTGCTGCATATTGCAGCAAAGCTTACCGGTAGCACTGATCGCGGGTGTTGTCACAGTGATCGCTGTGGCAGCCTCAAAAAGATAGCGGCGCATGGGCGTCGCCATCTTGCCTGGATCGTCGCTCCCCGTAACGTCATTGGGGAGCAGCGTCCCTCTCCATGGTAGCCGAGGCTATTCGTTTTAAACCCCTTCATTACATGTGATGATAGCACATTGTATGAATGAGGAGGAACTTCCCTAATACTGCCATACGTAGTATAGCAGTATTGATAGGACGATCAGACAACCTAGGGTTAAAGTACCCTAGGGAGTCTGAAAAATAGTAAAAGAAAAATTTAAAAAAAATTTTTAAAAAATATATAAACAAAAAAACCCTAAAAATTCAATTAACCCCCCTTTCCTAGAACTGATATAAATCTAAATAAACAGTAAAAAATCATAAGCGCATTATGTATACACCGCGTCCGAAAATGCCCGATCATCAAAATTATTAACGTTTTCAATGCGTTTAACCCGAACGGAAATAGCGCCCAAAGTAAAAAATTGCCATTTTTTTGCCATTTGGAAAAATATTTTAAAAAATCTAAAAAGTGATCAAAAGGTCGTACAGTCCTAAAAATGATATAATTGAAAAATTATCAAATGTCGCAAAGTGACACCACCCACAGCTCCGTAACCAAGTATATAAAAGTTATTAGCGCCAGAAGATGGCAAAATCCCCCAAAAATTTTTCACCATTTGTCTGCCTTTGAAAACCCAAATGCAGACAAAGCCGCACCCACCGGGGGGACGACGGCCCGATCGGCGATTGGGAACGAGCCGCCGGTATTTTGCATTAAATTCACGCAAAAACACTGGCGGCTCATTCCCGATCGCAGGCGTTTCCATAGAAACGCGATGCGATCGGGCCGAGTCCCGCCCCGGTGGGTGCGGCTTTGTCTGCGTTTGAAAACACAAAGCGGGCGTGTGGCACCAGCCTTAGGGTGATGCCAACATGGCGTTTTAGAACCGTTTTTTGGTCCGTTTTTTTAAGCAGTCCGTTAAAAACTGCATGCGGTTTTTTTTTAACGCATTGCTTAAACGGACCAAAAACTGTTTCAAAACGTCATGTGTGGATCACCCTTAGGGTGCAGCCACACGTTCAGTTTTTCAGATGCAGTTTTTGAAGCCAAAAGCAGGAATGGATCATAATGGGAGAAGACTTATCATTAAGAAGTGCTGCTCCTCTATTATTTATTATTTATTTTTAACTCTGCTACTGGTTTTGGGATCAAAAGGAAGGTGGCAGCTAAAAACTGAACATGTGGTTGCACCCTTAAGTTAGTTGGAAATCTCTGAAATAGAAAGCTCTCTATAAAGATCCACTTTTTTAATGCAAATTGCAAGAAGGATCAATACACTATCCAGATATCAGATTGAAGGGGGTTAATATGACACCAGAACGTCCTTCTTCACAGGGTTTTGTGGCTGACTCCTGGTTTGCATGCAGATCGTTAAAAATCAGATATTTCATGAGCCTAAGAAATTCACTGTCCGTGTGCTATCTGTGAATTGAAAGAAACTCATGTATCTAGTGTGAAAGAATCCTTAAAGGACACCGTCATCAGGTCTCTGTCACTATTCTGTACCTCACCTGTTGGAGCAGCTCACAATGATTCCATCCCAGCCTCTTTCTAGTCAATTCATACATAATCATTGTAAAATCATAATTTCTTTATTATGTAAATGAGGTGGTCACATGGTCAGAGGCAGTGATGTCACCCCTGTTACCCCTCCTCTCCTCCCCCGCTCATGTCTGTGTGTAATGTATAGTAAGCATGGCTAGTATGTGTATGTCATCTGCTGACATGCTGCATCCTCCTAAATACAGGTGTGAGACACAGACATCAGGTACACAAGTACCTGGCATGTTCTGCTATAACATGGCTGCCTGGAGTGTTGTATCTTCTCTCTATACACACACAGGCTGCAGGGGGCGCCAGCACCAGCATTATACACATAAGCACATCATTATACAGCAGTGATGGCGAACCTTTTAGACACATGTTGGCATTTGCAACATAAAGTGGATTTTGGTTGTTAGTTGGGCACCCTGACCATTTAAGCAGTAACATATGATCTCTGCTGATCACAAGTTTCAATCATATTGGCGTCCTGAAGACCTAATAAAATAGAAAGTAGGAGACATTGGATTGTAGCTTCCCTCCAGGGTCCCTGAAGAGGAAGAATCAGAGGACCAAGCAGTAGCTCCAACGATAATCCATCTCTGTCCACACCTTCTTGCTCCTCCTGTAGTCCTGGCAGCCAAGTAGGGGTGTCATTAAAATAGCACGAGCATGGCGCGTCCTGGGTTGTCTTGGACTGCAGGAGGAAGCCTTGAGTCCTATCTGATAATTCTGTGCTGGGTGCCCACAGTAAGGGCTCCGAGTGCCACACTCTGGCACCCGTGCCATAGGTTCGCCCACCACTTATACAGCCTCACACCATATACAGGCTGTCAGTCATGCACTGGGGGTGGGCTGTGCCTCCCTCTCATGAATAAACTGGACAGTTTGAATATGCTAATGACTCATTGGACATTTCACAGGTCATTTGCATACAGCTTTAGGACCTCATTGCTTAAAGAGGACTTGTCACCCCATTTATCGGCTTGATCAAACGCTGGGTATAGTGTAATCATCGGACAGCTTGCAAAGATGTTTTCATGAGGGGGCGGTCTAGGCGCTGCTCTACCCCGGACCGCCCCGCTCGCTCCATAGGCCGGCATTGACTGACGCACGCTAGGGGCAGTTGCCGCCCCTAGTCACGCCCCCCAACCCCGACCCCTCATGAATACGTCGGACAGCTGTTGCCAGCTGTCCCAACAATTACACTATACCCTGCCGCTGTTAGATAGCGTTACCGGAGGTTTCTGGAACGCTATCACTCTAACACGGCGGCGTTGTTCAAGCACTAGGAGCTGTTACTTTAGTAACAGCTCCTAGTGCGATAAATGGGGGGTGGGGGTGACAGGTCCTCTTTAAGTTTACAGACATGTAGGGACAAGAAGGGAGTAGAGGCAATGCTTTCTAATGGCAGTTTATGAAAATATATTTAGATTAGGGGGTATTTGCATGACGGGTTCTCTTTCAACGGGTTGTTATATATTATACACTAATGACTTGTAATCCATTACTGTGTCAAAATGTAAAATCTGTAAGTATGTGGATGTATACATTGTGTATATAATATATTTTTTTGTACTTTTTCATTTGTTAAAAACATTTATTATTTTATTTTTTTCTACCAACAACCAGAACTTGTTAACCAGCAAAACGTGTGTGGTAGTTCTGAACGCAAGCATTTTAACTATTAATGCTTCTGCGCTCTGGAGTAGCTTCCCAGTTCAAGTGCATTTCAAAATGCAATTGAAGTGCAACTGTGAACGTGGCCTAATTGTTGTGAAAAAAAAAAGTGTTGTTGCAAAAGGACGCAAAAACAGATGATTTGGTTCTGTAATCCTTTGATTAGAAAACATGGCAACATCTAGACCAAGCATAGGTGCTGTTGGATATGAGCTCATTGAAGCGAATAAGACTGTGCTGCATACCGCACATTACCAATGGTCAGGGGGGGCAGGCAGTTAAGGAAATTCTAGAAAAGTTCTTCAATCCTGAATAATAACACTCTAAGGATGCGGTTCGATCGAATGTGGATATATGCATCCTATTGATTCATGTGGAAACTCATATGCGTTGGCCAAAGCCCTCCGGGTTTGCGTAAGAATTGTATTTCAATTCACAATTCTAACACTGTGCGTGAAAAGTGGCCTCGAAAAGCATTGGTCACTCCAGTTATTCCTAGATGTTAATGAATAAGTTGACAACAGGCTATTACAATTGTCCTGTAATCTTACCCAATCAGCACTGATTTTACAATGTCAGACTGTGCACTTGCGCCCCCAACTGGTAGCACTCGCTGAGCAATGTATACATTTCCAGGAGGAATAATAGAATGACATCAACTTTAAAATAATCAACCTACTCAATAGGGATTGCAAGTATTCACTAAACCAACCATGTCAGCAGAAGGCAACAGGTTTTTTTAACCCCTTTAAAACTGCCATATGGCTATATACGATACATTCCACACCAATTGTATAGATTCTGCGCAGAAAGCACTGGTATGCGATAAGACGTGATCAGAGTCCCCATATAAACCATATCTTCTGAATGGTTAGCACTCTATAAACCAAGTTCTGGTGTCATATTAAAGAGGAAAATTTCTCCTGTGATTATAGGGTTCAGGAGATGTAGTATTTAAAGTGTGCCCCTCCGAGCTGTCAGCTGGAGGCTGGTTGGAGAAGAAACTGAAGGGAGCGTGGCTTTTAGTTTGGAGAAGTACCTGTACCCCCTGCATCTGTAGCCAACCAGAGGAAGGGCGCCCAATCAGTGCCATACATATTTATAGCATATTTGGTAAGGGTCTTATTAAATTTTATTACTATTGGGTCAAATTACAAAAAAAGATCTTTTCACATTCTAGTCTTTTATCTCCTAGTACTATAAAAAAAACTGTTTATTACTTGCATATCTTATAGTGTTAAAATCGCTCATGGCAAGGGGAAAAAATAAGCAAAAATTCTTGTGTAAAAAAGTTCCAAAGAAATGATCATTTAAAGGGCTTTTCCTACAAAGCAAAGTTAGGCCCTATCCGTGCATGGACTTAACTTGCTGATCAGTGGGGGTCTCGTGCTGAGACACCCGCAGATCGTGAAAACGAGGGGTCCGACCGACACCTCGCCGCTCCTCAGACTAATGGAGCAGACGGGATGCACGTGGACTCTCTGCTGGAGCTGACAGATATTGCAGAGTGCGGCGCTCACCTATCTCCGTCCGCTCCATAGAGATTAATGGAGCAAAATGGTCATCTGCGGCTGCCTGCTTTAATGCTGGCCGAGCGCCGAAGGACCCTTCGTTCTCACAATCTGGGGGGGGGTCTCAGTCCATGGGATAGGGCCTAACCTGCTTCGTGGGAAAACCCCTTTAAAGAAGAACATAACAAAAAATTCAAATATCTAAAATTGACCTGGACATTCAGATACCAATGAACCGCAGTCAAGGAAAGGTTAAGCAGCAATTTGTTCATATAACACTTGGAAAGTGATCAAGCCCCAATGGCATCTGCTAAATTTAATGTATTCCTGTCAGTGTACATAAGAATTAATCCTAATATCTTAAGTCCTGTCCCAACCATGAGGTTGTGCACTTTTGTCCCTTTGTGGAGTAGTCGGCCTAGAATGCCTCAGCGATCAGCGCCCGGATTGTGGGTTAAATCCTCTCAACGAACATGTGACTCTTTGATAGTGTAATTAGCACCTTCTGGGAGCAGCGGGCATTTCCATCCTGGCAGATTGGGGGCGCTCAGGCGTGTAATCTTGTTGGCTGACATGATATTTTGAGTTACTTAAACATGTTCTTCACAGGCTAACCCATGTAATGTCAGAAGTAGTGTCGGCCTCCTAACATGCGTTACCAGATGTGGTTGGTTTGTGGGAAAAGCATCACATGTGGCACTCGAAGACTAAATGTTCTGACATGTTCCTCGGTCATTGCTATTCTGGATCAATGGCTGAAGACTGTAGGGCACAGAAGTCTCGCGAGATCTATAACCAGATACAAGGAAAGAGATGAAAAAGTTGTGCTCTTTATAGTTTGAAAACCACAGGGGGAAGGGGGGAGGTGTATCCTGCAGGTATGTCCAAAGTTTGTGTTGGTGTTGACTGCAGGAGAACATGCTACAGAGTTTCCATACAGAAATGCCGTAGTGTCTGCAGTGTCAGGTGC
Organism: Engystomops pustulosus; assembly: GCA_019512145.1. Taxonomy (NCBI): domain Eukaryota; kingdom Metazoa; phylum Chordata; class Amphibia; order Anura; family Leptodactylidae; genus Engystomops; species Engystomops pustulosus. Next base: position 64,138,507 of record CM033649.1, read on the forward strand.
CCAAGCCACATTTTGAAACCGTTTTGGGCGTTTTAAGCAGTCCGTTAAAAATCACTTGCTGTTTTTCAAACGCATCCGTTGACGCTTTGCAATCGCAGACCAACCGCGCCCACCGGGGCGGCCTATCGCATCGGCGTTTCTATGGAACTCTGGCGTCGGGAACGACCGCCGTGTTTTTGCATTCATTTAATGCAAACCACGGCGGCTCGTTGCCAATTGAGACGCCGATGCGATCGGGCCACCCCGGTGGGCACGGTTTGGTTTGCGTTTGCAAACACAGCCAAAACGCAACGTGGGACAGTGCCCTGAATGCAGCCTGACAGTGTGTGGTGGTGGTTTTTTTTTTTTTTTTTTAAAGACATGATTGTGGGCGAAAAATGAATTTGAGAACACAGTAAGCTTGGCCTGCACTGCAACAGCTGAAGAGAGATTGCCTGATTAAACAGCTGTTAATGTGTTTACAAACACAAATGTTAACACTTTGTGTAAACAATGTTAACATGTATGTTACAATGGTTTACGGTTGTGTTTTGTAACACACATGCTAACAGCTGTTAATTAGGTAAATCACTCTTCAGTTTTGCAATGGAATTTAAAAAATTGCAATTGTAAAAGTGCACACCATAATGGGGATACTGTATCATGCACAGGGCAACACCTTTTTTTTTTTTTTTTAAACTGTGTGTAAAAATACCTAAATGTGGAACATGGTTCTCTGAGAAATACGGTCCATGTTTGAATGCTAATTAGTGGAAGTGTGAAGCTGCCCTGTGCGGGGGCTGATGCTGTCCATGGGCTGAATAAAATGTAGCATTATTTTAATGTGTTCTTTCAATGTTTGTATCTGGTTATATTAGAGGCCATGTACTTGGATATGTAGCCATAAATCTTACAGGAGGACAATTCTTATGAGATGGATGTATCGTGTGCTGCTCTAACATATGTATTGCCATTTTTGCCCTGTCTCCTATTTATGGTATATGCAATATTGGTTTTGGATTGTAGAGATCAATAAAGAGGTTTTATGCATTTCTAGATGGTGTGTATTCATATATGTACTGAGCCACAAAATTTCTGAAGCTTGGGATGCTGTGACATGAGTATGGAAACCACATACTTACTACTACACATAGAGGTTATCAATTTAATGTGGCAAGAGCCTTTCAAACCATATGTATGGAAATTGTATTTTAAGGCTCTATACGCCTGTGGCTGGACAGTGCCCATGGCCTCGCCTGCAGATAGCACATGGGGGTTGTTAGTGAGTGGGATATGCAATATTGTGGGTCCATTGTATGCAGTGTAGGCAGGCTACGTCTGCGGGTTTGCCAATCTGTGGTGGATCAGAATATTTCTCACGTTCTGTTCAGAGTATGGATAAGTAGTGTTAAATACTGGTGGCTCCTGTCTGCACTACAAGCCCAATTTCATTAATTGTCTGTTCTTTCCTAATCTAAGGATTTACACCAGAGGTGAGCAACGTTAATGGTCCAAGGACCATACTGATAGCTTTAAGGGCCGAATCGGTAAACCAACAAACCAAGATGCACCAACCACCACAGAGAAATTAAAATACCACCCTAGAAACCCAATACTCCATTAAGAGCAGGCAAATATATTGCAGACCCCAGAGCAGATAATAATAGTACTGGAGACCAATAGTAGTGTTATGCTGTAGTGGTCTCCAGTATCTTAGCCTTGCTAATACGGAGAACCCATACAAGCAAAAAAATAATCCTCTCCTTCCTGGCTCCTCTTCTCCTCCATGTGCCGCTATGCTGTGTGTCCGCGCTCTGGTTGTATGTGGTGGCATCTGGACCCAGGATCAGTACAGTACAGTTCACAAAGATTGCACTCCTGGGCTCTATCCTGGTCCTGGGGGGGGGGGTCAGGTCTAGGTTATAACACATACAACCAGACGCAGGAGTCAGGACACAGGAGCAGCGACAATTCCCGGGGAACTCACCGACTATCCATCCTCCTGCACCAATGGAGGTATGGAATGACATTGCAAGTGAAGAGGAGTCTGAGTCAAAGTTCAGGAAATGGAGGAATTAGGGCAGTGATGGCTAAGCTATGCACTGGTGCCAGAGGTGGACTCAGAGCCCTTTCTGTGGGCACTCAGGCCATCACCAGAGAGGACTCCAGGTATCTCTGCAGTTTGACTCTGCAGTCCAGACAGCTCAGGACTTGCTGTGCACAGAGCCATTTTAAAGTGACCGCTGTACCTGGGACTATTTTCTGCTTTATGTTGTGTCCTCAGAGTGTGGTATCAATGAGAATGTGACAGAGAAGGGAGTATAAATCACAATTAAATTCTGTGTTGGCAGTTGCGTATAAATAAGAGGGGTCTATGTTGTAGTTTGGGCACTCGGCCTCTAAAAGGTTTGCCATCACTGAGTTAGAGGTTTGGGCCTTACCGACCCACAAGCCTGACCATGAGCTAGATGGCCATATCATACAGCTTCTATAATAATTACACATCATGCTTGTAATGCATGGCCTCAAATTTGTAAATTATTATCAATGAAAGAGCTTCCACAATATGATCCCTCCATAATCATAAATTGGAGTCCGACACTCGCCAATCAGCCGAGATCCTATCCCGTGTATAGAAGAGTTTATGTATTCCTGGCACAGACCGCTACACAGAGAGCAGGACTTCCAGATTTTTTTCTGTGTGTGCTATTATCAGCTGGTCTTGTGGATATCAGGATCTTGTGGATACGTCCACCATATGATACCCCGAAAAAACACCTTTACAGGTAATCTGTCACCTGGATATGCAGTCTGAAGTGTTATAGAGCGAGGCAGGTGAGCAGGGTGATCTATCATTTAGTGGAGGAAAAATATTCAGTGTGATTAATTGTATTCGTATTTGGCTTTTTCAATGTTAAACGGGACGGAATGCGAGGGCTCTTTCTGTGATTGACGGCTCTTTCTCTGTATAATCAGTGACCGGTTTTTTTATCTCCTTCATTCTTATCTCGTTTTGACAAAATTACACACAATACAGGGAAGTTTTAGATTTTTCATCAAGCCTACGAGCGTGTTCACACATTGCGTTTTGGTTGCGTTTCATTGCATGTAAAAATGATAACAACACAGCTGTGGAGAGGTGAATGCCTAATACATTACTATTTACATTTGTTAACGCTATGTTACATTTTGTTAATGCAAATGTTAAAGGAAACCTACCATTTCAAATGGTCGGTGTAAGCTGTAAACACCGAGCACCAGCTCAGGGTGAGCTGGTGCCGGTGCTTAGCTTCGTTAGTGTAAAAATCGCGGTTTTAACACTTTTAAACTTTATAGCAGAAACATGCTTCGGCGCAGCGTGCGCACGATCGTGCCGCGCTACATAGGAAATGCCCCAGGCGTTGCGCGCGCACGGTCAGCGGCAGGCCGAAGCAGCTTCTGCTATAAAGTTTTAAAAAGTGTTAAAACCGCGATACCACGGTTTTAACCACAACGAAAGTAGTACCGGCACCCAGCTAACCATGAGCTGGGCTCGGTGTTTACAGCTTACACCGCATTGAAATGGTAGGTTTCCTTTACAGTAATGTATGAATTGGGCAGATCGCCTCTCTCAGCCTGTTGTAAAGCGTTTTAAAATGCAATGAAAACGCAAACAAGCGCAATGATGTGGACGCGACCTGAAGCAGGACAATAAAAAACTTTAAAAAAAATTATATGTTATAGTACTTGAGGAAAAAATTATGTGATGAGAACTTTCTGGCATCTAATTTATTGTAGATTTGTTGTGGTTTGGATTTGTTTTCTTATTTTAGGGGTGAGTTGTACCTTTCCATAGTCGTGAATAAAGCCACAGAGTACGTACTTGACCTGCCAGTCCATCGGTTGTTGCAGGACCAGTGGTACGACCCCCCGACTTAACTTTTTAGGGTTTTCCAAGAATCTCAGTAAACCAATTGAGATTTACAAACAAATTATGACACAATTACCGTGCACCAGTTCCCAGTGTTCCAATGGGTGGAGGTTGTCGGCAATCGTTAGGACTGGTACGACCAGTATTGGGAACAAGTAATATCACCGAGCTGAGGCAAACTGATTCCAGTGAATGGGATAGCCAAGTGATGTGCTTTTCATTCTCATACTATTGATTGGAGCGGCAGGATGCATGCCCGTCCTGCTGCTGCGTTCACCATTGGTGTATTGTTGAGATTCCCCTTTCCCAGCTCTCGGTCCCTCGGCGATCAGCTTGTTACGAAAATGTTGGTACAATGCCTTTAATGGTGTTTAGAGCTGAGCCCACTCCAGCATTATTACACAGATCGGCATCGGCTGCCCCGCCAATCTGCTTGACGAAACTCCTATGTCATTGACCATGTGATCTGCTGTGGCCAACATCAGTTGCCTAGTCTAGTGAAATCTAGGCCGCGTTTTAAAACAGTCCTCTGATCGCTGACACTGGGTGCGGTCACACGTCGCGTTTAACGCATGCGTTTAAAAAGCATTGCTATAGCTGAAAAGTGATTGGCCTAATGAAACGACTGTTAACACATGTGTTTACAAAATGCAACTGTTAACACATAGTAACACATGCATTAAGATTGCAGTTAACGCAAGAAGCGTTTTGTAAACGCAAGTTTGTTAACAGCTTTTAGGCAAATCACTCTTCGCTAATTGCAATGTGGTTTTAAAGGCATGGGGTTAAACGCGACTTGTGACCGCCCCCTCACTTGAAAGTAGCGGGTGAAGGGACCCCATGTATGTTTGCTGGTGGTCTCATTCTTGTGATTGGTGCGGGCTCCCCTATTCTGTGGATATATGAATTCATGGGGGAGATATTTAATTGCAACTTTTAATATCCATTTTAGTCGTCTTTCATGGGCACTTATGGTGGGTGCTGATCTGTATCAAATAGGTGAGAGTGACAGAATTTTTGACATACACAGGAGACTATGCACTTTTTAAAAAAAAAATATTTTTAAAATGTCTTTTAAAATGACTGTTTTTGAAATGTTGCTAAGTTGATTTTTATCAGAATCATTATCAAATTTTTTGCACACTAAATCATTTACGTGAATTTGATCATGATAAAATAAAAAACAGATTCCAAAAATCTAGAGAGACAGCCGTTTCCACCGTGTCGCAGTTGAGAAGCAATGCTCAGTGTTGTATTACTCCTGTGTCCTCGGTTACTAAGAAGTCATGTAACCACGTGATAAACTGGTTGCTGTCCCTTTAAGGCAGGCGCCCCTCCTCTTCTTCGCTTACACTCCTGTGATTGACAGGTCTAGCCCTGGTCACATGACCTGCCTTATTTGAGGTCACAAAAAAAAAAAAATGCTTCCTTCAGAGAGGGAGAGAGCGAGAGAGCGGAAGGATGAGAGCAGAGAGAACGATCAATGCAAAATGGCTGCCAGTCTCTGGTTTCTGCCACATTACCTTTAAAAGAGAAAAGGAAAGCAAAAGGTGTATTTGGGATTTATTATTGTCGCTTTTTTTTTTTGGATTCCGACTGTTTTATTTTGTGTATTTTCTTGGTTTTTTTTTTTAACAGAATGGATAATTACACTATTATAGCCTCATATCGGTGGAATTCTAGCACAGTGGCAATTTTATTGATAAGGAGCGAGTTCAGTTACCCCGGATCGTCGCGCGTAAGTTCCTTACAGCTTCCACATTCTGTCCTCAGCTGGCAGGCCGGAGGGGACACACCTGGAACGTCTTTTGGAACTCTCTTGTTCCCTGGCACCTAGAAAAATATTTATAATAACTGGTTCACGACCTCCCGCCTTGTATTCACGGCGGCGGTCGTGTCCTGCTGCATGGAGAGGGCTCACGGGCTGAGCCCTCTCCATAGCCGGTAAGTCTTTGCTGCATTTGGCAGCAAAGGCTTACCGGTAGCACTGATCGCGGGTGTTGTCACAGTGATCGCTGCTGGCAGCCTCAAAAAGATAGCGGCGCATGGGCGTCGCCATCTTGCCTAGGATCGTCGCTCCCCGTAACGTCATTGGGGAGCAGCGATCCCTCTCCATGGTAGCCCCGAGGCTATTTCGTTTTAACCCCTTCATTACAATGTGATGATAGCACATTGTAATGAATGAGGAGGAACATCCCCATATACTGCCATACTGTAGTATAGCAGTATATGATAGGATCGATCAGACAACCTAGGGTTAAAGTACCCTAGGGAGTCTGAAAAATAGTAAAAAGAAAAATTAAAAAAAATTTTTTTTTAAATATTATAACAAAAAACCCTAAAAATTCAATTAACCCCCCTTTCCCTAGAACTGATATAAATCTAAATAAACAGTAAAAATCATAAGCGCATTATGTATCACCGCGTCCGAAAATGCCCGATCATCAAAATATATTAACGTTTTTTCAATGCGTTTAACCCCGTAACGGAAAATAGCGCCCAAAGTAAAAAATTGCACTTTTTTTGCCATTTGGAAAAATATTTTAAAAAATCTATAAAAAGTGATCAAAAGGTCGTACAGTCCTAAAAATGATATAATTGAAAATATTATCAAATGTCGCAAAATTACACCACCCACACCTCCGTACATCACAGTATATAAAAGTTATTAGCGCCAGAAGATGGCAAAATCCCCCAAAAAATTTTTCACCACTTTGTCTGCCTTTGAAAACCCAAATGCAGACAAAGCGCACCCACCGGGGGGACGGGCCCGATCGGCGATTGGGAACGAGCCGCCGGTATTTGCATTAAATTACGCAAAAACACTGGCGGCTCATTCCCGATCGCAGGCGTTTCCATAGAAACGCCGATGCGATCGGGCCGAGTCCCGCCCCGGTGGGTGCGGCTTTGTCTGCGTTTGAAAACACATGGCGTTTTAGAACCGTTTTTTGGTCCGTTTTTTTTAAGCAGTCCGTTAAAAACTGCATGCGTTTTTTTTTTAACGCATTGCTTAAACGGACCAAAAACTGTTTAAAAACGTCATGTGTGGCATCACCCTTATGGTGCAGCCACAAGTTCAGTTTTTCAGATGCAGTTTTTGAAGCCAAAAGCAGGAATGGATCATAATGGGAGAAGACTTATCATTAAGAAGTGCTGCTCCTCTATTATTTATTTATTTATTTATTTTTAACTCTGCTACTGGTTTTGGGATCAAAAGGAAGGTGCAGCTAAAAAACTGAACATGTGGTTGCACCCTTAAAGTTAGTTGGAAATCTCTGAAATAGAAAGCTCTCTATAAAGATCCACTTTTTTAAATGCAAATTGCAAGAAGGATCCATACACTATCCAGATATCAGATTGAAGGGGGATTAATATGACACCAGAACGTCCTTTCTTCACAGGGTTTTGTGGCTTGGACTCCTGGTTTGCATGCAGATTCGTAAAAATCAGATATTTCATGAGCCTATAGAAATTCACGTGTCCGTGTGCTATCTGTTGAATTGAAAGAAACTCATGTATCTAGTGTGAAAGAATCCTTAAAGGACACCTGTCATCAGGTCTCTGTCACTATTTCTGTCACCTCTACCTGTTGGAGCAGCTCACAATGATTCCATCCCAGTCTCTTTCTAGTCAATTCATACATTAATCATTGTAAAATCATAATTTCTTTATTATGTAAATGAGGCTGGTCACATGGTCAGAGGCAGTGATGTCACCCCTGTTACCCCTCCTCTCCTCCCCCTGCTCATGTCTGTGTGTAATGTATAGTAAAGCATGGCTAGTATGTGTATGTCATCTGCTGACATGCTGCATCCTCCTAATATACAGGTGTGAGACACAGACATCAGCTACACAAGTACCTGGCATGTTCTGCTATAACATGGCTGCCTGGAGCTGTTGTATCTCTCCTATACACACACAGGCTGCAGGGGGCGCCAGCACCAGCATTATACACATAAGCACATCATTATACAGCAGTGATGGCGAACCTTTTAGACACATGTTGGCACTTTGCAACATAAAAGTGGATTTTGGTTGTAGTTTGGGCACCCTGACCATTTAAGCAGTAACCTATTGATCTCTGCTGTATCACAAGTTTCAATCATATTGGCGTCCTGAAGACACTAATAAAATAGAAAGTAGGAGACATTTGGATTGTAGCTTCCCTCCAGGGTCCCCTGAAGAGGAAGAATCAGAGGACCCAAAGCAGTAGCTCCAACGATAATCCATCTCTGTCCACACCTTCTTGCTCCTCCTGTAGTCCTGGCAGCCAAGTAGGGGTGTCATTAAAATAGCACTGAGCATGGTGCGTCCTGGGTTGTCTTGGACTGCAGGAGGAAGCCTTGAGTCCTATCTGATAAATTCTGTGCTGGGTGCCCACAGTAAGGGCTCCGAGTGCACCTCTGGCACCCGTGCCATAGGTTCGCCACCACTTATACAGCCTCACACCATTATACAGGCTGTCAGTCATGCACTGGGGGTGTGGCTGTGCCTCCCTCTCATGAATAAACTGGACAGTTTGAATATGCTAATGAATCATTGGACATTTCACAGGTCATTTGCATACAGCTTTAGGACCTCATTGCTTAAAGAGGACCTGTCACCCCATTTATCGGCACTAGGAGCTGCTTACTAAAGTAAGCAGCTCCTAGTGCTTGATCAAACGCCGGGTATAGTGTAATCATCGGACAGCTTGCAAAGATGTTTTCATGAGGGGGCGGTCTGAGGCGCTGCCTCTACCCCGGACCGCCCCGCTCGCTCCATAGGCCGGCATTGACTGCCGCACGCTAGGAGGCAGTTGCCGCCCCTAGTCACGCCCCAACCCCGACCCCTCATGAATACGTCGGACAGCTTTGCCAGCTGTCCCAACAATTACACTATACCCTGCCGCTGTGTTAGATAGCGTTACCGGAGGTTTCTGGTAACGCTATCACTCTAACACGGCGGCGTTTGTTCAAGCACTAGGAGCTGCTTACTTTAGTAAACAGCTCCTAGTGCCGATAAATGGGGTGACAGGTCCTCTTTAAGTTTACAGACATGTAGAGGGACAAGAAGGGATAGAGGCAATGCTTTCTAATGGCAGTTTATGAAAATATATTTAGATTAGGGGGTTATTTTGCATGACGGGTTCTCTTTCAACGGGTTGTTATATATTATACACTAATGACTTCTGTAATCCATTACTGTGTCAAAATGTAAAATCTGTAAGTATGTGGATGTATACATTGTGTATATAATATATTTTTTTTGTACTTTTTCATTTGTTAAACACATTTATTTATTTTATTTTTTTTCTACCCAACAACCAGAACTTGTTAACCAGCAAAACGTGTGTTGGTAGTTTCTGAACGCAAGCATTTTAACTATTAATGCTTCTGCGCTCTGGAGTAGCTCCTCATTTCAAAATGCAATTGAAGTGCAACTTGTGAACGTGGCCTAATTGGTGGAAAAAAAAAAGTTTGTCTGCAAAGGACGCAAAAACAGATGATTTTGGTTCTGTAATCCTTTGATTAGAAAACATGGCAACATCTAGACCAAGCATAGGTGCTGTTGGATATTGAGCTCTATTGAAGCGAATAAGACTGTGCTGCATTACCGCACATTACCAATGGTCAGGGGTGCGGCAGTTAAGGAAATTCTAGAAAAGTTCTTCCAATCCTGAATAACACATCTAAGGATGCGGTCGAATGTGATATATGCATCCTATTGATTCATGTGGAAACTCATATGCGTTTGGCCAAGCCCCTCCGGGTTGCGTAAGAATTGTATTTCAATTCACAATTCTAACACTGTGCGTGAAAGTGGCCTCGAAAAGCATCTTGTCACTCCAGTTATTCCTAGATGTTAATGAATAAGTTGACAACAGGCTATTACCAAAGGGTTTTGTCACTGTAATCTTACCCAATCAGCACTGATTTTACAATGTCAGACTGTGCACTTGCGCCCCCAACTGGTAGCACTCGCTGAGCAATGTATACATTTCCAGGAGGAATAATAGAATGACATCACAACTTTAAAATTAATCAACCTACTCAATAGGGATTGCAAGTATTCACTAAACCAACCATGTCAGCAGAGGCAACAGGTTTCTTTTAACCCCTTTAAAACTGCCATATGGCTATATACGATACATATTCCACACAATTTGTATAGATTCTTGCGCAGAAAGCACTGGTATGCGATATAGACGTGATCAGAGTCCCCATATAAACCATATCTTCTGAATGTTAGCACCTATAAACACAGTTCTGGTGTCATATTAAAGAGGAAAATTTTCTCCTGTGATTATAGGTGCCTCAGTTCAGGAGATGTAGTCATTTAAAGTGTGCCCCCTCCGAGCTGTCAGCTGGAGGCTGGTTGGAGAAGAAACTGCAGGGAGACGTGGCTTTTAGTTTGCAGAAGTACCTGTACCCCCCCTGCATCTGTAGCTAAACCAGAGGAAGGGCGCCAAATCAGTGCCATACATATTTATAGCATATTTTGGTAAGGTCTTTATTAAATTTTATTACTTTATTGGGTCAAATTACAAAAAAAGATCTTTTCACATTTCTAGTCTTTTATCTCCTAGTTCTATAAACAAAAAACAGTTTTATTACTTGCATATCTTATAGTGTTAAAATCGCTCATGGCAAGGGGAAAAATAAGCAAAAATTCTTGTGTAAAACAGTTCCAAAGAAATGATCATTTAAAGGGCTTTTCCTACAAAGCAAAGTTAGGCCCTATCCCGTGCATAGGACTTAACTTGCTGATCAGTGATCTGTGCTGAGACACCCGCAGATCGTGAAAACGAGGGGTCCGACCGACCCCTCGCCGCTCCTCAGACTAATGGAGCAGACGGCTGCACGTGACCATTCTGCTGGAGCTGACAGATATTGCAGAGTGCGGCGCTCACCTATCTCCGTCCGCTCCATAGAGATTAATGGAGCAAAATGGTCATCTGCGGCTGCCTGCTTTAATAGTCTGAGGAGCGCCGAAGGACCCTTCGTTCTCACAATCTGGGGGGGGGTCTCAGTCCATGGGATAGGGCCTAACCTTGCTTCGTGGGAAAACCCCTTTAAAGAAGAACATAACAAAAATTCAAAATATCAAAATTTGACCTGGACATTCAGATACCAATGAACCGCAGTCAAGGAAAGGTTAAGCAGCCATTATGTTCATATAACACTTGGAAAGTGATCAAGCCCCAATGGCATCTGCTAAATTTAATGTATATCCTGTCAGTGTTACATAAGAATTAATCCTAATATCTTAAGTCCTGTCCCAACCATGAGGTTTGTGCACTTTTGTCCCTTTGTGGAGTAGTCGGCCTAGAATGCCTCAGCGATCAGCCGCCCGGATTGTGGGTTAAATCCTCTCAGCAGAACATGTGACTCTTTGTATAGTGTAATTAGCAGCCTTCCTGGGAGCAGCGGGCATTTCCCATCCCTGGCAGATTGGAGGGCGCTCAGGCGTGTAATCTTGTTTGGCTGACATGATATTTTTGAGTTACTTAAACATGTTCTTCACAGGCTTAACCCATGTAATGTCAGAATTAGTGTGCGGCCTCCTAACATGTCGTTTACCAGATGTGGTTGGTTTGTGGGGAAAAGCATCACATGTGGCACTCGAAGACTAAAATGTTCTGACATGTTCCTCGGTCATTGCTATTACTGGATCAATGGCTGAATGACTGTAGGGCACAGAAGTCTCATGCGGAGATCTATAACCAGATACATAGGGAAAGAGATGCAAAAGTTGTGCTCTTTATACTTTGAAAACCACAGGGGGAAGGGGGGAGGTGTATCCTGCAGGTATGTCACAAGATTTTGTGTGGTGTTGACTTGCAGGAGAACATGCTACAGAGTTTCCATACAGAAAATTGCGTAGTGTCTGCAGTGTTCAGGTGCCCAAGCCACATTTTGAACCAGTTTTGGGACGTTTTTAAGCAGTCCGTTAAAAATCACTTGCTGTTTTTCAAAACGCATCCGTTTGACCGCTTTGCAATCGCAGACCAAACCGCGCCCACATGGCGGCCTGATCGCATCGGCGTTTCTATGGAAACTCTGGCGTTCGGGAACGACCCGCCGGTGTTTTGCATTAATTTTTGCATTATTTAAGACTGATTTGTGGGCGAAAATGAATTTGAGAACACAGTAAGCTTGGCCTGCACTGCAACAGCTGAAGAGAGATTTGCCTGATTAAACAGCTGTTAATGTGTTTACAAAACGCTAATGTTAACACTTGTGTTAACCTCAATGTTAACATGTATGTTAGCAATGTGTTTACGGTTGTGTTTTGTAAACACACATGCTAACAGCTGTTTAATTAGGTAAATCACTCTTCAGTTATTGCAATGCGTTTAAAAATTGCAATTGTTAAAAGTGCACACCATAATTGGGGATACTGTATCATGCACAGGGCAACACCTTTTTTTTTTTTTTTTAAACTGTGTGTAAAAATACCTAAATGTGGAAACATGGTCTCTCTGAGAAATACGGTCCATGTTTGAATGCCATATCTTAGTGGAAGTGTGGAAGCTGCCCATGTGCGGGGGGCTGATGCTGTCCCATGGGCTGAATAAATGTAGCATTATTTTAATGTGTTCTTTCAATGTTTGGTATCTGTTTATATTAGAGGACCATTGTACTTGGATATTGTAGCCATAATAATCTACAGGAGACAATTCTATATGAGATGGATGTATCGTGTGCTGCTCTAACTATTTGTATTGCCATTTTTGCCCTGTCTCCTATTTTACTGGTTATATGCAATATTGGTTTTGGATTGTAGAGATCAATAAAGAGGTTTTATGCATTTCTAGATGGTGTGTATTCATATATGTACTGAGCCACAAAATTTCTGAAGCTTGGGATGCTGTGCACATGAGTATGGAAACCACATACACTTTACTACTACACTAGAGGTTATCATATTTAAGAGCCTTTCAAACCACTAATGTATGGTAAATTGTATTTTAAGGCTCTATACGCCTGTGGCTGGACAGTGCCCATGGCCTCGCCTGCAGATAGCACATGGGGGTTGCTTAAGTGAGTGGGATATGCAATATTGTGGGTCCATTGTATGCAGTGTATGGCAGGGCTACGTCTGCCTGTGTTTGCCAATCTGTGTGGATCAGAATATTTCTCACTGTTCTGTTCAGAGTATGGATAAGTGTTAAATACTGGTGGCTCCTGTCTGCACTACAAGCCCAATTTCCATTAATTGTCTGTTCTATTCCTAATCTAAGGATTTACACCAGAGGTGAGCAACGTTAATTGGTCCAAGGACCATACTGATCAGCTTTAAGGGGCCGAATCGGTAACCAACACACAAGATGCACCAACCACCACAGAAATTATAAATACCACCCTAGAAACCCAATACTCCATTAAGAGCAGGCAATAATATTGCAGACCCCAGAGCAGATAATAATAGTACTGGAGACCACATAGTAGTGTTATGCTGTAGTGGTCTCCAGTATCTTATGCCTGCTAATACTGGAGAACCCATAGAAGACAAAAAATAATCCTCTCTCTTCCTGGCTCCTCTTCTCCTCCATGTGCCGCTATGCTGTGTGTCCGCGCTCTGGTTGTATGTGGTGGCGTCTGGACCCAGGATCAGTACAGTACAGTTCACAAAGACTTGCCACTCCTGGGCTCTATCCTGGTCCTGGGGGGGGGGAGTCAGGTCTAGGTTATGACACATACAACCAGACACAGGAGTCAGGACACAGGAGCAGCGACAATTTCCCTGGGGAACTCGCCGCTATCCATCCTCCTGCACCAATGGAGGTTATGGAAATGTACATTGCACTGTGAAGCTGGAGTCTGAGTCAAAGTTCAGGAAATTGAGGAATTAGGGCAGTGATGGCTAAGCTATGGCACTGGTGCCAGAGGTGGCACTCAGAGCCCTTTCTGTGGGCACTCAGGCCATCACCAGAGAGGACTCCAGGTATCTCTGCAGTTTGACTCTGCAGTCCCAGACAGCTCAGGACTTGCTGTGCACAGAGCCATTTTAAAGTGACCGCTGTACCTGGGACTATTTTCTGCTTTATTTGTGTCCTCAGAGTGATGGTATCAATGAGAACTGTGACAGAGAAGGGAGTATAAATCACTAATTACATTTCTGTGTTGGCAGTTTGCGATAAATAAGCGGGTCTATGTTGTAGTTTGGGCACTCGGCCTCTAAAAGGTTTGCCATCACTGAGTTAGAGGCTTGGCTTACCGACCCACAAGCCTGACCATGAGCTAGATGGCCATATCATACAGCTTCCTCATAATATTTACACATCATGCTTGTAATGCATGGCCTCAAATTGTAAATTACTTATCAATGAAAGAGCTTCCCACAATATGATCCCTCCATAATCATAAATTGGAGTCCGACACTCGCCAATCAGCCGAGATCCTATTCCCGTGTATAGAAGCGTTTATGTGATTCCTGGCACAGACCGCTACACAGAGAGCAGGACTTCCAGATTTTTTTTCCCTGTGTGTGCTATTATCAGCTGGTCTTGTGGATTATCAGGATCTTGTGGATACGTCCACAATATGATTACCCCGAAAAACACCTTTACAGGTAATCTGTCACCTGGATAATGCAGTCTGAAGTGTTATAGAGCGAGGCAGGTGAGCAGGTTGATCTATCATTTAGTGGAGAAAAATATTCAGTGTGATTCATTTTATTCGTATTTGTGCTTTTTCAATGTTAACCGTGACGGATGCGAGGGCTTTCGGTGATTGACGGCTTTCTCTGTATAATCAGTGAAAGGTTTTTTTTTTTTTTCTCCATTCATTCTTCATCTCGTTTTGAAAAATTACACACAATACAGGGAAGTTTCAGATTTTCATCAAGCCTACGAGCGTGTTCACACATTGCATTTTGGTTGCGTTTTCATTGAATGTAAAACGCATAACAGCTGTGGAGAGGTGAATTGCCTAATTACATTACTATTTACATTTGTTAACGCTATGTTAACTTAGCCGTTAACAAACCACATATGTTAACACATGTGTTAACGTCACGTTTACATTTTGTCAATGCAAATGTTAACAGTAATGTAATTGGGCAGATCGCCTCTCCTCAGCTATTGTAATGCGTCTTAAAATGCAATGAAAACGCAACCAAAGCGCAATGTGTGAATGCGACCTGAAGCAGGACATAAAAACCTTTAAAAAAATATATGTTATAGTACTTTGAGGAAAAATTTATGTGATGAGAACTTTCTGCATCTAATTTATTGTAGATTTGTTTGTGGATTGGATTTTCTTTTTCTTATTTTAGGGGTGAGTTGTACCTTTCCATAGTCGTGAATAGAGCCACAGAGTACGTACTTGACCTGCCAGTCCATTGGTTTGCAGGACCCAGTGGTACGACCCCCCCACTTATCTTTTTAGGGGTTTTCCAAGAATCTCAGTAAACCCATTGAGATTTACAAAAAATTATGACACAATTACCGTGCACCAGTTCCCAATGTTTTCCCATAATGGGTGGAGGTGTCGGCAATCGTAGGACGGTACCGACCAGTATTGGGAAACAAGTAATATCACCGAGCTGAGGCAACTGATTCCAGTGAATGGGATAGCCAAGTGATGTGCTTTTCATTCTCATACTATTGATTGGAGCGGCAGGATGCATGCCCATCCTGCTGCTGCTTCACCCATTGGTGTATTGTTGAGATTCCCTTTTCCCAGCTCTCGGTCCCTCGGCGATCAGCTTGTTATGAAATTGTTGGTACAATGCCTTTAATGGTGTTTAGAGCTGAGCCCACTCCAGCACTATTGCACAGCTGGCATCGGCTGCGCCAATCTGCTTGACGAAACTCCTATGTCATTGACCATGTGATCTGCTGTGGCCAATCAGTTGCCGTAGTCTAGTGAAATCTCTTGTTTCCCATGGCCGGTTAAAACAGTCCTCTGATCGCTGACACCCGGGGTGCGATCACACGTCGCGTTTAACGCATGCGTTTAAAAACGCATTGCTATAGCTGAAAAGTGATTTGCCTAATGAAACGGCTGTTAACACATGTGTTTACAAAAAGCTACTGTTAACACATAGTTAACACATGCATTAAGATTGCAGTTAACGCAAGCGTTTTGTAAACGCAAGTGTTAACAGCTTTTAGGCAAATCACTCTTCCGCTATTGCAATGTGGTTTTAAAGGCATGGGTTAAACGCGACTTGTGACCGCCCCCTCACTTGAAATTAGCGGTGAAGGGACCCCCATTGTCTTGTTTGCTGGTGGTCTCATTCTTGTGATTGGTGCGGCTCCCCTATTCTGTGGATATATGAATCTCATGGGGGATATTATTAATTGCAACTTTTAATCTCCATTTTAGTCGTCTTTTCATTGGGCACATATGGTTGGGTGCTGATATGTATCAAATAGGTGAGAGTGACAGAATTTTTGACATACACATGACTATGCACTTTTTTAAAAAAAAATATTTAAAATGTCTTTAAAATGACTGTTTTTGAAATGTTGCTAATTTATTTTTATCAGAATCGAATTATCAAATTTTTTGCACATAAATCATTTACGTGATTCTGATCATGATAAAATAAAAAACAGATTCCAAAAATCTAGAGACAGCCGTTTCCACCGTGTCGCACGTTAGAGCAATGCTCAGTGTTTGTATTCCTCCTGTGTCCTCCGGTTACTAAGAAGTCAGGTAACCACGCTGATAAACTGGTTGCTGTCCCTTTAAGGCAGGCCGCCCCTCCTCTTCTTTCGCTTACACTCCTGATTGACAGGTCTAGCCCTGGTCACATGACCTGCCTCTATTTGAAGGTCACAAAAAAAAAAAAAAAAAAAAAAGCTGCTTCCTTCAGAGAGGGAGAGCGAGCGAGAGGGAGGAGAGAGCAGAGAGAACGATCAATGCAAAATGGCTGCCAGTCTCTGGTTTCTGCACATTTACCTTTAAAAGAGAAAAGGAAAGCAAAAGTGTGTTTGGGATTTATTATTGTCGCTTTTTTTTTTTTTGGATTCCGACTGTTTTTATTTTGTGTATTTTTCTTGTTTTTTTTTTGTACTGGATTTACCTTGTATGCCTCATATCGCTGGATTATAGCACAGTTGCACTTTATAAGGTCAGTACCACGGATCGTAGCGACGCTTGGGCTCCTGCAGCGTCATTTCAGGGGTGTTTTAGAAGAGACTGCCGCCTTGTTTGCTGTGCGTTTTCAGTTTTTTTCCTCTTTGGGTTGTACACATTGTTTATGCTGTCTGTACGGGGAGAGTGGAAAAGCTCCAGATGATTTGCTGCAGTGGATCAGCCTCCACTCCTGTGTACGGGAACTTCTATGTTCCCCCCGTCATTTCATACATCCTGGGAAATTTCTACCTGTTTTCTGCTTTTTTTAATTTTTACACTTAAGGTTTTTATTTATGCAAATTCTTGTTTAATTATAAAATAATTTGAAAAATAATCCCAGACATTGTATCAGTATGCGGCTGGCCGGGGAGCGAGTGACGGGTTTAGCAATGTTTGTGCATTTGTATATGGGTCTGGCTGGTGATTACAGCACTGAATGTCTCTTATATATGACGGATTTGCATTTTCAAAGCCACTAAAGGCCTAACAGGAGGGGAGAGAAGGAAGGAAGGGAGGGGGAGGAGGGGAGTGAGTATGGTGGGGGTTGGGGGCATTTTTTTTCCTGGCTGAATGCGTACGAGCTACTGTATATATGCAAACTGCAGGCATCTGCAATGTTTGTGATCTGCAGCGTCTACTCTGGATTTTATTTTTAAAAGCTAGAGGGGTGTGTGTGCTCCGCGCTCGGGAAAAAGTGCTAATTATTGTTTGAGAGCAGTGTCACATAGGATTAAATCTCTCTCCTATGTGTGCGGCTTAACCTCTTCCTTCCTGGTACGGAAAAAAAAAATTGTTGACGTCTGCTGCACGCCGCTGCTGTTTCGGTTGCTGTGGAATATGGGATGGCTGTGTGTATGGGCAGACATCCTATTAATCAGAAGATGGGTAATTTGTAGGACTATGGGAACGTGGGGTTAATAGAAGGGATGGATATCGGCTGACGGAGGCGAGCTGTGTGCAGGTTTATGCGTTTAGTTTGTGTGTAGTGTTTGTGGTTGCTATACATGGCATTTGTTGTCATACAATGGGCAGTTCTAGGTGTTCTCGAAAGCAATTTTACTTCATACCTCTGACAGACCTCCCAGTGTGATCCCACGGCGTCAGCTTCCAGGACAGTCACCCGTGTCGTCCGTGTTTTTGATGGCATATGACTGGTTTGCATAAAGGAAGGTAATGCGCATTATAAAGCCACATTGTGAGTCAATATGTAATATTCCTTGTTGTTTCTCGTCCTAAAACACTGCGGCCCCCTGTAGTTATCATAATGTTAATGATTTCTGTTATGTTATGGATTCTCTATTTTCAAAGGGGGTTTCCCACTGATACTTTTTTTTGCCCTATCCCAAGTGTGTGGTGTTCATAGGTGGCACCTCATTCACCCCGGGTACTGAGGGGGATCTCCCGTTCTTTCTCTCAATGGGAGTGGTAATGTTCTTCCACCTCTCCATGGACTTCTGCAATACTGACCTAGATGGCAGGACCATATGTGTGAATGGCGTGGTGATCACGTCTGCGCGCTATGTTTGCTATCCACACTTTTTGTTTCTCCTGATCGATGGTGGCCTTGGCTATCTGACACTCCGCTATCTAATACTCCAGAAACTTGAAGCTATTTGATCAGTACCCACTTGTTGGTATAAAATGTGGTATGATCTTTATTGGTCCAGGATTAAAGCACTAAAGGTATACAGCCATCAATATGTTTCAGGTCTGGAAAGGAACAATAAAGGTCTGAAACGCGTCTTATGGCATCTTCTAATTTCATGGCTGTATACATGTAGTACTTTTATGCGGCACCAATAAAGATCATACCACAATTTATACCAGCAAGTGGGTACTGATCAGATTGCTTCAAATTTATTTGGTTGAAGGGAGTGGAAGGTGTTCCTCGATTGTACACCTGAAGACGAGCGGATAAAAACTTTGTTTCCAATTAGACGATCTTATACTCCACCAGATGTTATACATTAGATTTTTAAAGCCCTGGTTTTAGATGTCCTATAAAAGGCTTAAGTTGTTTAAATAAGTCATCAAATACTATAGACTGTAGTAGTTAGCGAAACCACCCCAGGAGAAATGGTAAAAAGAGAGACTACAGACA
This sequence comes from Engystomops pustulosus, assembly GCA_019512145.1. NCBI lineage: Eukaryota > Metazoa > Chordata > Amphibia > Anura > Leptodactylidae > Engystomops > Engystomops pustulosus. The sequence goes on from CM033649.1 coordinate 64,157,570, forward strand.
TGGAAAAAACTAAAGACCCACCATATATCCATCACAACATTGGCCTCCTCTCCCAATGCCCAGCCGGTTTGGTTATTCATTTTGCTGAAGCTAAAACGACAAAGCTGCTGAATAGTCATAGAGCGTCATAGTTAGAACAGCGACAGCCTGTTATCAAGATTAGATTAGCTGCTGCTCTTTCACGTGGAAGCAGGGACTCCTTGCATCATATATGACTGATTCTGGGAGCCCCATTGCTGGCACACTATTCAGTTTATGATGACTGGTTACCCCACGGTCCACACTTCAAAGACCGACCATGTTCATGAGTTTTTAGCCACAGATAAGTGTCGAGCAGCCCTTTATCTCACTCACTATTGAAATATTGGAAAGTAGTTGGGGAGAGGGCCAAATGCTATCTTGTTTGGTTAAGCTCCTTCATGGGCAACTTCTGCACGGCTATATCCGAATAAAGGAGAAGATGCTGTAAAACTCCTACTTGTTAATGGTGGGAAATTTATATGTTTATACTGGTAGCCATATTTATTTAGTCGGCCTTACCACCTGCTATACAATTGCCAAAAGTCTTCGGCTGCTGTGGAGTAGGTTACTCTGGGTTGATTGGTAAACAGTAAATGTAACGCCAGAGGGACCTTCAGCAGCTTACTATATAGGGCTGAGACCCCTAGCAAAGAATTTTCATCAGATCAGAGTTTGGATGCACCAGACATGGACTTATTTGCTTCATGTACTTCCCAAAATTATAGAAATGTAGACACATAGAGATTGGAAAAAAAATCATGCAGAAGTCTGTGAACTATATGCTTATACATTTTTTTTTTCCTGGCTTATTTAGGCATCACTAACTTATAAAGTAGTATAAATATATATTCCGGTCTTTCCCTCTCTCCTCTCATTTTAGCTCCTGTTGCTGCCAGTCTATTTGTATGTGGAGGCTGCAGCAGCCACATTGATGGCACATGGCCATTGGAGCAACTCCGTGGCTTGGCTGATTGGCTGCTGGGCACATCATCATGGACGTGACGTTACTACCGCAACCTCTCTGTACAGAGACTGATGGACACCTAGTGTCCAAAGCTGCTCCAGATTGAATGATAAAACCGGCATAGTTTTAAGGCCATACGGTCTAACTTTGCACTTCCTATTAGTTGGATTATCATGGTGCTGTGGCTGACCATGGCGGGTCAGTTCTCATATCTTTGTTTTTGATGCCCTCCTATTTAGCTGTAGTTAATGTCAAGCACTTGTGTTGTGGAATTCTGAGCTTCAGATCTTACTTTTACTCAAGGTACACTCTCTTAAGCTCCTAGGCAGGTGCGAACTGAGGCTTAAAGGGCATCTACCAGCAGGATGAAGCATTGTATACCAAGCACAGTGACAACCCCCCCCCATCTTGCAGGATCTGCTCTTCTTTTATTTGGATAGGTTTTTTTTTAAAAAAAAATAAAAAGCAGGGAATATGAAGCTGAGCCTAGCTCCACAGGCGTTAATGCATCACGGAGCCCATCAAGCTCATATGCATAATTTTTACAGCCTATTTTTCTTGAAAATGAGGTCATAAGAAGTTAAAGGAAGTACAGGTCATGCCAGAGCGGGTGAACACCAGTATGTCAATGTGCTTGGTTTACAATCCTTCATCCTGGTGGTAGCTTTCCTTTAACTGTTCCTTTTTCTCTCCAGGATGTGCTCTTCCTAGCACCTGTTGTGTATTATTTATGTGCCAGTGACGGGAGCAGGAGGAAAGCGTATGCCTTGGGCCTTACTTTACATATACTGGCATCATGTGCTACCAGTGAATAATCATAAGATATATCTTGCCTCTAAATAATTGGGGTTTTGGTAACTAAAATTGCTTAAATATATTTTTTTTAAAAGTCACTAATATTGGAAATAATATCAAAATGATAAATTTTGCAATAGTTTTGCATTCCTGCAAACAAATAAAACTTGTAATGTACTGTTAATTTCCCGTGGTGTGTCCCAGTACGGCCTGGACCGGCAGTTGGCTCTGCCAAAGGCTCAGGTGTCATTAGAGGGGTTTTCCTACAAAACAAGCTAGATCCACTCATCTCGGGGAGTGATGAGGCGTCCATAGAGCTACCTAGGACACCCCCCTGTTCTCATGATCTGTGGGGGGGGGGGGGTCATCACTAGCCAAACTTGTTTTGTGGGAAAACCCCTTTAAAGGAGAAAGCTGCTGCCAAACTTGGAAGACAGAAGTATTTGGCATCTAAATTCTAACTTGCCTCATCCTTCTCTCCGCTACCATCTGCCATGTTAGGCCCCATAAATATTAGATTGGACCTATTTTCATATATATATAGTAGATGTGTGTAATGAAGAGGTTGTCCAGAGGTAGGAAAATATGGCTGCTTTCTTTTAAAACCAGCACCACACTTGACCATGATTGGGGCCAGCATTGCTGAGTGCAGTTTGGTTGGAATGGCAAATACTACCCATGGGAAGGAGCGGAGCTGTTTTTGGAAAAAATCAGACATGTCTTGACAACCCTTTTTGTGACCAAATTTAGTCAGTATTTTTTGTAGGTTATATGAATACGCATGCAGAAACGTTGCCTGCATTCCTTTACAATATTAGGGGTGCTTTGTGGCCGAGAGTCGTCCCCTCCCAATGCATCTATAACCTGAGATCCAGTGTGTTCTCTGTGTCCTCTTATCTGCAATACAAGTCACATTGATGGCGCTGCCTGCATTGCTGGTGGTCTAAAATGTCACTTTTGAGTGTAATGTGTCCTGAAGTTTCCGGAGCAGCGCTGCAGGTCCGTTTATGATGACAGTGGCTTTTCCTTTTTAGATGTTGCATATATATTCTTATTCACGGATCAAATCACTTGAGGATTAGGCTACAGTCGCACAAGAGGCTCTATTGACTATTATGGGGTCCGTAGGGCTTACGTTGGAGAAATACTTTATTTATCTGGATGATAAAGTCTTATTGGACTCCAATGCAACATTGCCCTAATGTGTATTGTTTTGGAGTGTTGCTACTCAGTTAGTCAATGAGGTGTGTCCTGATGCAGTCCACACGGATTGTCAGGCTCTTTGGAACACCATGGATCACCAAGATCCCCCAGATTTATAGGGAATTTTCTTGGATTTATTTAATGACCTCCTGTCTTTCAGATCATTGATCAGTGTCAGATCGCTGGGGGTCCATTCAACTTTTGAAATTTATTTTGGCAAGTGGTCAGATCTGGAAAGTTGCAGATTTCCAAAATGCTGCAGATTCCCCCCACACTGCATTGGGAAAATCACATGTGGTATATTGCTGGTTTAGGGACAAATCTGTAGTGGAGATTGTAAAATGTGAGCCATGCCAAAAAATGTTAAGGTTTGCCGCCATTCTTGTATAGAGGCAGATTAATTTTGTCTCCTCATTTTATATGGTGCTGAAGTTCGGCAAGTGGAATTCACAACCCTCTGAGGGCCCCTGCATATGATGAGCAGAGGTCACTCGATTTCCTAATGGATGATCTGTGACCTCAAAACACACAGGCACATGGCTGTTACCTTTCTTACTATATACAGATAAGAAAATGGTTTGTGGGATTGCATTTGTTACACGTACATATCTGCGGGAGAGGGTTTTGTCTGAAGTCAGTGCTAGGATAAGGAACACTTGCAGATCTCTACTCCAGGGACATAGCACAGTAGTGTATGGACATGTTACCTCCATTGCCGGAATATGTGCAAGTTACCATAGAAGTAACGTTTCCAGGAATCTGATTGTGCTATTGTGCCTAGAGACCTAATGCTGGTACCCAGTGTAATGTGCACTTCTTATTTTATGCAATATTTTTGTGCCTCTCCGTTATACACTGATACACAGGGCTTCATAGTCTACAGCTGTCTATGGTTGATCCTGTAATGTAGCTGTATCTGGTCATTTTTACGACTTTGCTGCCGCAAAAGTTAATGAAGACTACAAATCTGCATCCAAAGAAGCTTTAGTATAAGGTCAGTTAAATAATTTATGTTGTTGATGTATATCAGCATTTCCTGCATAATCCTTCAGTTACAAAGGGGTAACTGCTGATGCACCCATCTTTGACCGGTTGGGGTTTTCTCATCTCTGTGCTGTTGTATACACAAGAGAGCCAGGAATCGCTTGCTCCAGCCAGTTGTTTTCCTTAAGGCTGTGAGGATAAGGGATTAGGAGACATAGTTGAGCACCTGGAGTCTGCAAGAATAATATTGCTGGAGAAATGATGCCTGCCCTTCAGGTTGTGCAGTTCAGCAGTGTATACATGACATGGCATTAGTCAGACCATTAAAAAATTTATAACATTTTTTTTTTACCCACTGCCACATTTTATAAAAGTTGCTTGGGTGTTTTCCTCTGTTTTTACACTCAGACAAAACAATGTCGACTCGTAAAGTTGCAGCAAAAAAAGCTCCTATCAAAGTCAGTCACAGGTTGTAGAAGAGGAAGGATTTGGAAGGCGTCTGTACTATGCAGTGTGTACCTCTTATAACATTTTGATATGATGTATAAATTCTGGTTTTGGTTTATACAGTGTGTGGTAATAGACCGGCCCATCTGCTTTTCATCACGGGCTCTGCCCTGTCCAGGCCTCGGAGAATACATAATTCAGCAGCTTCCTATAGACGCTGACAGCTCGCTGACCTGTCATGTGATCTCTCATTCACTGTGGAGCAAGAGGGAGGCCGGGGTCGGGAAGGCCAGTTTCCTCTTATTTTGTAGAAGGCAATAGAAATCCTTATTGAAATCCTAATTTTTCCTGACAGTAGATATAGGGGAGTGATTTGGTGGTCACCATAGAAGTTAGATTGTAGAAGTAATATTTCTGCTTTGTTTCTTGCTGAAGACTTAAACGTAAAATTAACACCAGTATTGATTGTAGTTGATTATTATCATAGATTATACCGTGTCTTATGCTGCTCCTCTGTGCAATTGTACAAGACTGGAGATATCCTGGAGAATGTGTCCTGTGGCACCATAAGTCACTATGATGCCACAAGTTCATCCCCTTGGTAGTTGTTCTGGTAAATGCAGTCCTGGCATACGTCTGGCACTTATAGACTGTATATAGACAGTAATTGTATTAGATAGGCAAGCATGCTGTGTGCCCCAGGGACCTCGTGTCTCTAACCACCTCCGCCAGTGATGGAGAGGGAAATTGATAGTCAAGAACTTGTTGCTAGATGACAGAATAGTGTAAACCCTTGACTGAGACCAAATGTTAGTAAAGCATTTGTCGCCCTGGAGGTAAATTGGCCAACGACATCCTGACTCGCCTCCCGTCGTAAACTATAATCTTCCCAGAATTCAACATTTGCAGTGTAAGCCGCTTCCATCACATGTTTGTTTGGCACCCGGTTACTTAGCTGGAGGTGGACAATACTAGCGCTCGGTTGCTATTTGCAAACTCCAAGTCTTCCACATTGTATAGGGAGGGGTTTGTATGTATGTTCCTACATTGCAACATAGTTGGCAAGCACTGAATGGTAATGGACACTTACCTGTCAGACAAGTATCCATACTCCACATCTCACTAGTTGGACATTTTGCTGTTTAGTACATTAATGCATAGCTAGATAACTGGATCGCCAGCAGATGACACATGCTGTCAGTATCTAGGCAAATGAGTCTTTACCCTGACTCGTGGAGTGGTAGAACTACTTCAGTATTTTATTCATCCCCATGTTTTTTATCATACATTAGCAACATGTGGTAAGGGGGTTATAAAAACAATTTTGTTCCATATTTTAAATGTACATTATAGTAGTCTACCCCTGCATATAAAACGTGCTTTTTTTTCCTCCTTCGCTGCCCATTAGTCCTAGAGACATTGGCTGGTGCAATGGTGGAGCAGTCCTCCTCTGCAGTGTTCGCTGGTCTCCCACTTTAAGGCTACATTAACACATATGTATGCCCCATACGTTTGCCGCAATGGAGAGTGTCCCACATTTTGGGTGCATGCCACTTGTGTTGTAGACTGGCACCGCTGGCAGTTTTTTCTCTTATCCCATATTTGTCTTGTGTTATTTTCATTTGGAAGTTTTATTAGTGATGTGTTTGTAAAAAATGATTTGTTTTAGATGTCGTTCTTGTATGTAAGCGTATGGCAACAGCAATGCTTTACTCCAGCCGCATTTACATGTTCAGTTTTTCTTATGTAGTTTTTTTTGTAGTCATATGGTCCCTTATAAATGGTGACAAGCTGTCCCTGGTTACAGTATGTCCCGCAGCCGGTGATGGTAATGTATGCGGAGTCCAGGTGGTCAGACACCTCAATAGCACATGTCGGGCAGCTGCTGCCAGGGTGCAGAGGTGGTTGTGTCTGAGGGCAACTATCTGGTTTATACGGGACAACATGACTACATTTATTGGAAAGTATTTTCACACAGGTACATTTTTTTAAAATAAAATGCAGCTGAAAAAATGTATTTATAAATTAAATTCAATTTAAATACCCCTTTAAGGCCCATCCTTGCCCCATTCTTGCTATGCATACAGTATCATTAATATGAGGACACTGTATGACTCTACACCAAACAGAGGCCACCACGAGGACACTAATGGGGTACCATTACTGTATGTTACACGACGAAGGCAGCACAGGGGGATTAACGTGTGCGGTGGGATTAAGGACACTGTATTGCTGTGCCTCAGGACGTGTCCCTCTTTCCATTCTTCCTGATGTTGGAAGTTATACATGGGCACGTCCTCCTTCACTGCCGGTATTACGGCTCCACACGCTCCAGTTCCTTCATAAAGCTTATTTAGTTTGTTTGTGCACACCTTTATGTGCAGATTCAGTGTAACCTGAGTACAAGACTATCACATTGCCTTTTTACCGGTGCCCGGCCCCTACGTCCAAAGTGTAGCTTGTGTTTGGCTGGAATGTCTGGCACCGCTGGGTAACCTGTGATCCAGATAATACACCAGATAAGATGTCATGTTTGCTCGTCTGAAGGTAGAATAAAGCTGTGCTTATAATGCTTGTAGAAATATTGTATGATTTACTGGTAGGCTGCATTCACACGACTGTCGGTAATGGCCTCACGGAGCGATATGTGATGAACATATGCACACCTGGCTACAGCACAGAGGGCAGAGGTTTATTGTGAATGCAGCTACTGTTCCAGTTGGATTGCCGATATCACATAGTTGCAGCCAGTCCATGGATAGCTGACCGCCCATCGTCTAGGGTCACATGGCCATGTCATAATGTCGGCGCAAGACCAGGAATGACATAGGCGAATGTGGGATCCAGCATTAATATCATTTTTTTTGGTTTCCAACCAATACTAGACGACCACGCCATAGGCAGTAATAGGGAATGGATCTTCCTGGAAGCACTACCTACCACTGCAACAAAGCTCGTATTCATCACCTCTTAGTCTGCACTTGTTGGCAGCACAGGGGGATGTTTAGACTTGCGTTCCCCATAATGGCGCAGTGTAAGAAGAAGACTTCTACATGTGATCCCGGTAGATGGATCATAATCACATGCAGGGGATTTGCTATAGATTTTACAGTTTTGGTTTTAAAAGGCACATGGATGAGATTGGGAGCGTTTCCTCAGATCAGTAATAACACTTCTGTGAATAGCCTCTAAATCCTGACGTAAATGTTCGTTAATTTTTTTCCTCTCTGGTTATAAGCGTAATACATTTTCCTTGAGCTGCTGTTACAGAACTTGTCGAAGAGAAGTGGCAGTGACTGTCAGTACAATGCGCGTCTCCTCGCCTGGGGTAATTTGGATTGTAGACCTGGTTTGGCATGTTGCAGCGTTCGTGCGGTGACCTCAGATGATGCGGAGTACAGTGGGACACTCCTCCATAGAGTCTGCCCCAGACGGTTGGGTGTGGTTACTCCTAATTCCTGTGTAATCTTCCCTGTGCAGACCCATCTGTAGAGACGCAGATAAAATAAACTTTACTGATGTGTGACCCAAAGCCGGCCCGTGCTCTGGACATTTTACCTCTCGTCTCTCCAAGAATGTGCTTGTCTGGCTGGTTGTATAGATACATAAACATCTGTTGTCAGGCTGACGGTAAAAAAAAAAGTTTAGATCGCCTCTCTTCACTAGAACTGATTTAAAAATTTTAAAAAGTCTTAATAGTTCCGAGTCTTTTATCAAAATATTAAAAGGTTATTCCTGGTGGTGAACCCTATAACGGAAAATAGTGCCAAATGTCCAAACCACCATTTTGCAACTCATAAAAAGTTTGAATAAAAAGTGATCAAAAGGTTGTACAGTCCAAAAAATGTACACAGAAATAAGAAGTTATGTTGGTGGCAGAATGTGGAAACGCAAATACTTTTTTGTGCAAAAGTTTTTAATGTTTAAACCAATAAATAACCCACATAACCAATATAAATTTGGTATCCCGGTAATTGTACTATTCCAGAGAATAAATTACAGTTGTCATTTGGAGTACACAGTAAAAACTGTCCACAAAGGAAAGAAGCGCAAATGGGGGGGGGGGGGTGTTTAAAAAGGGCATTTACAGAAACAAAAAAGGGCCTTAAGGGGTTAATAATGACCCCTACAATGTAGATCTGCTGCATATCCGGAGGGAAACTGCAATGATGATCCAGTTTTCTCCTCCTTATTTCTACTGTATTATTTTCCTAAAGACACCAATACAATTGAAACCTGTGATAGAACAGGGCACAATAAGTTGCTGCTTAAATTGCTGTGTTTGCACTTGTGAAAATATGTGGGGTTTGGATGTTTGGACACATGGGGGAGATTAATCATTTGGTACACATATAAATGTGTGATTGTAACTCGCATGTGAGTAAACAAATATGTATACTAAGGGGGTCCCATACAGAAGCCTGCTATGGGACCCTGCCCCTCCTAGTTATGCCCCTGGTGAGTATTGATGTATACTGTACCTCCACAGCCAGGATGTAGAGGTGCATGGGAGGTGGACGTGAATGAATGATTGAATTTGTCTAATCCCTTAGCACAGTCTATTGGAAAACCCACTGTCTCTTGTTGGAGTTTTGCAGAAAGGACATGGAATGCATAAGACTGTAATCATTGAAGGTTTACATTGTATCAGATCCAGGATAATAGATTCAGGTGCTCCTCCCACTTCAGCCTCTGTTCACATTGCTGTCAATGTTTTCATTTATATAGTCCAAAAAAAGTGTCATGATCCACAGGTGTTCCCAGGGCTGGCGTTAGGGGGTGGAAAACTGGGCAATTGCCCAGGGCCCCCTGTCCTAAAGGGGCCCCCTGCTTGTGTACTTTTGTAGGCAGAGGATTTATTGCTCCTTTAATACCCCTTTGTTGAATGCCCAGGTGAAAATGCTAAAGGAGCCTCTTACTGACTGTAACTGTTCATAAAATAGTTTTATTTTGGGGCCTCACTTTTAGTTTTGCCCAGGACCCTACTTTGTCTCAAATTGGCCCTGGTTGTTCCAGATGAATGTATGAACAGAGCCTTAACCTCCATGTAAGCAGGGAAACAATCTGCCAATATGATGAAATGCATGCCTATGCCAACATAAAGATACTTGCTGGTATTTCCCATGTGATGTGGTGCTGCTCATACTAAGCATGACGGATGAGCCATCATACCTCCCACATGCGGCGTGAATTTTTGTATAAATGACCCAGCAAGTGAGCGTCAATTCATTCGGATTGCGGATCTTCACCTTGTATTGCTTTTATTTCTTGGCCTGATAGAATAGGACAGTGTGATCAAGAATTCACTTCTGGTTTCATAAACTGCACAAAAAATATATGAATATGTAAACCCAGTGTCAGGTTGGAAGTTCCCTACAAGCAGCGCTCATACTCTGCGTTTGAATTGCATTTAGAAACTCAATAGATTTGCAGCAGGTGGGATCCTCCCCAATCACAGATGTATTTACCTAAACATATGAGATGGTGAATGCGCACCACACGTTTTTCATAGGTTACCATTAAAAAGTTTGTAAGCGCCCAGTGTGATTGGTTGTGAGTGCAGGACCTTGGCTCTTTTCAGATATTCTTAAAGGGAATCTGTCTGCAGTTTTGGCCATATAAAGATGCAGCCAATATTATGTTTGTGTATGTGTAGTGGTCATGAGACTGTGATAAAGGTGCTGTCCTGGATTTAGAAATAAAACCACTATAGATGGCTTTGGGAGGGGGAGGCTAGTAAAACAAACTTTTTCTACTCTCCTCCTCTGGGGCCCCTGGTCACCTGCAGCCTGTCCTGACCACAGCCACATGCAAGCCACAGCATTTGTTTTATTATGTAGCAGACCGCACCGGCCTGAGTCCCGGCTGATGACCAGCGTCACAGCTGAACAAGAGCAGGGGGAGGGGGGGGGTTGGTGTTGAGTAATTGCTGTTTATTAATAAAGCTTCCACACCAATATATAAATCTTCTTATATACCTGGACAACCTCTCTAAGTTATAATTCAGGTGTGCAGCTCTTGCAAGGGCTTTTGGCAAGTCTTTCAGCCTGAAGAGCTTTCTGCTTTCTATGCTGCTCCACAGCCGCACCAGCAAGCGGGAAGGGGCTGTGCAACAATTCATTGCCAAGAGCAGAAACTATCCCACCTGAAAGACCCGCATGAAGCACTTACAGGAGCCACACACACAAAACTATGATTACACATCTCTCCAGGGCCAATACCTAATGCTGGCTGCAGTTTGTGGTCATAACTAATGATTTAAAGACGAAGATTTGTCTCTAAATGTTGGCAATTTGCATATTCCCATTACTGTTTACCCTTTTCTTAAAATCTTATTTAAAAATTGAATTTTTACATTTTCTAAATGTTCTTCTTGTGTTTGCACTTGCAGAGAGAAGGAGCAAGAAAGGGAAGAACAGTTAATGGAAGACAAGAAAAGGAAGAAAGAGGATAAGAAGAAGAAAGACGCTGCTCAGAAGGTAGGCTCTTCTAGCTCTTGTGCTGCTTAGGCCACATGCAGGTGAACCTAAGGGGGACCATGATCCGCTCATCAAAAGGTCCTGGCGTAATGATGTAAGGACACTTCGGAATCCCCCTCTCCCTATCCCCAGGGACGTGTCCTTAAAACATATGGCACAAAACGCTGTATATGGCACCCGGTGACAATGCGTTGAGCACGCACCATTTAACCGCACAGAACACAGAAAAATATAGGACATGTCCTATACCTTGCCATATTACGGCACCTGCTGCTAGGCTTTCACGGGAGAGGGGAGTGGCGAGGAGCACTCGGCCCTCCTGCACCCGGCTGGATGTTGCATCCTTTCATGTGCCATACACTTGTGTGCTCTTGTAGGATCTGACCCTGACTATTTGATCCTCTGTGTTATGTGTTGTGTTATGGTGGTAGATGGACTGCATTCAGTTTTATATTTCTGTACATCCAGCAAAGGCTCTGTGCTCATAGCTTTTTATAAATAAAATATCTGTTCGAGAAAGGATCTTTAAAAATATAAATAATAATTTGTCGTGATAGACCAGGGACACTTACTCCAGATGCAGTGACTGTGGTAATCTTCTTATTCGTTATACATGGCCTCCTTCCTTCTAACATCACCTTTTAAAATGTATGCTAATGCAACAGAAGGGCCCTGCGGGAGTTGCCACAGCCCCTCTGTGCTCTGTCCTCACAGGATGTACAATGTGTACGAGCACCTCTCCCTCCACTGATGAGATTATAAGGCAGGGGGAAGAGCTGCGATATCAGAGGGGGAGCGAAATACACTGTAACAGCCTGTGAATCTGCTCTTGTGGCTCATTAGCATACTTTAGATAGTCAAGTATAAGCCGCGTTTTTCGATGCATTTCCTACCCTCGGCTTATACTAGAGTCAGTAGTTTTTAAGCGTTTTTTGTTAAAAATTAGGTACCTCGGTTATACTCGCGTTGCCTATACTCGAGTATATACGGTAACTATAAAAGTTGATTTTTAGAGGGGCAAAGGCCATGGAAAATAAATATAAGGTGGTTACCGGTCATGGTGCCTGGATCTATGAGTTGATGTCCTGGTTTACCATGCTTGATTATGATCATCTGTCCTGTTCTAGAAATGACCCCTACTTCAGGAAGCAGAATATTTCTATAAGGGTGTAGTGGATTCTATAGGTTTTCTAACCTTCCACAATCTGGCATATAAGTGCAATAAGTGCCCCTGCCTATTGCGTAACATGTAAGCGCAGCTTCTGGAGAGAGGCTGGTGTGAGATGGGCAGTGGGCGAGCTTTGGACAATCAGCATATTACACATACTTACAATTCATCTCTTCCCACTGTTCAAGATTTTATATTCTTGGTTTTACACAGAAGAATATAAAACTGTCTGTGCGCCCTCCTGACATGACTTAATAAATACTTCAATAGTTTAGAACATGCATTGGTGCCTTTCCTTTATTATTCTGCCTAGAAATTGCCAATAAATGATACCCAGTGAGGGTTATTGTCCCACTATCCAATCTGTGCTTATATTGGCCGCCATATATGCCTTTGACCAGGGGAATGGTTGATTGTTAAATAGCATAACACAATCACAAAGACTTCTGGGAAGAGATTATTTCACTTTTTTTTTTTTTTTTAATATAAGGATTTATTAAAGGGACTTGTGGTTACACCTCTTCCAATCATCTGCCTCAAAAAGCAAAATTTACAAAATGTCAGAGTCCCACCTTATCACATATCATGCATGTGTTACTTTATTGCTGGGAGCTCTGGCTGGGTTCTTGCTGCAATAAGATAAAAACTTATCTACAAGATCCTGCAATTCTGTAAGCTCATAAAGGAGAGTCTGCATATCATTTATATAACCATAAGGGGATTGTAGTGCTGTATAAATGTAATACCACACAGACTGACAATGCCTGCAGTACATGCATACTATGTACAGTATGTATGGAAAGTATTCGGGTCCCTTTACATTTTCCACTTTGTATCATTGTACACCCTATACCCCTTATTGAGTTTAAAAAAAACCCAAAAAGGTAGATAGTCTTGCTAATTTATCAAACAGGAAAAATGGAAATAACACATGGTCAGAAGTATTCAGACCCTTTGCTCAGTATTGAGTAGAAGCAGCTTTTCAGCTTGTACAGACATGAGTCTTCTTGGGAATGATGCAAGTTTTTCCACACCTAGATTTGGGAATCCTCTTCCTAGCAGATCCTCTCCCCTTCCCTCAGGTTGGATGCTGAACGTTGGTGGAAGCCATATTCAAGTCTCTCCAGAGATGCTCAATTGGGTTTAGGTCAGAGCTCTGGGTCAGTCAGGAATGGTCACAGAGATGTTCTGATTTGGTATTTTAGCTGTGTGCTTAGGGTCATTGTCTTGTTGGAAAGTGAACCTTCAGCCCAGTCTGAGGTCCAGAGCAAGAGGAAGAGGTTTTCAGGATATCTCTGTGCTATGACCGCATTCATGTTTCCTTCAATTGCAGCCAGTCGTCCTGACCCTTCAGCTGAAAAACACCCCCATAGCCTGATTCTGTCACCATGTTTCATTGTTGGGATTGTATTTGGCAGATGATGAACAGAACCTGGTTTTCTCCACACATACTGCTTAGAATTAACACCAAAAAGTTCAATCTTGGTCTCATCAGACCAGCGAATCTTATTTCTCATAGTCTAAGAATCCTTCATGTGTTTTTTTTGGAAACTGTATGTGCCTTTTATATGTCTTGCACTGAGGAGAGGCTTCTGTCGGCACACTGTGGCATAGAGCTGACTGGTGCAGGTCGAAGGAGAGTTGTGGTCACCACAAACTACTTCCATTTAAGGATTATGGAGGCCAATGTGCTCTTAGGAACCTTGAGTGCTACAAATACACTTTTGTAACCTTGGCCAGATCTGTGCCTTGCCATAATCCACAAGTCTCTGAGCCCCTTAGGCAGTTCCTTAGACCTCATGATGCTCATGTGCTCTATAACATGCACTGTGAAATGTGAGGTCTTATAATAGAACAGTGTGCCTTTTCTAATCAAGTCCAATCAGTTAAACACATGCTGGAGTCCAATGAAGGATTTGAACCATCTAAACAAGGATAAGAAGGAAATGGACAGCATGTGAGTTAAATGTGAGTGTCACAACAAAAGTTCTGAATACTTATGCACCATGTGAACAACCTCTGTGGACCTCCGATTGAGCACTTGCCTTATGGTTTGCCAGGCAAATATAAGTTGTTTCCCCAGCATTCCAATTTCTTGGAATAGCCACAGAAAGACTTGGCCCTGGGGTTCCTAAGTGGCCTAACAAGCACAGGGAGCCATTAACGAAGCATAATTCATCTATATAATAATAAACTCCCACTAACCACTGTGACCACACGTCTGTGTAAAAGGATTTATCGCAACCTATGTAAATCAGGTCTATAGACGCTCACTGTATGCTGCGGCTGGATCGCTTTAAAAGCAGCCGCCCCCAGACCCTCATATCTGCGCAGTACAACTTTCCATATGTAATCGCTTCCTTCTCTATAATGGAATTAGAGTAGTTGTCCTTGATGGATTACCAGGGTAGGGATAGTCCTACTTTTTCATGAAATTATTATTATTATTGAGCTGTAAACCGGTTCAGGATGTATTGGGTTAACATTGCCGTCCCTGTCCTGGAGTTTCTCAGAAGTCTCACACTGAAGTTTGTGTGTAGAATACCTGCGTCTTTTGTACGTTCACTTCCTCCGCTGCCCTCCTCCTCCTGGGACAAGCAATTACAGGCTGAAGAGAAAGCACTTTGGCTTGAAAACCACAAATTCATTGATGCAGATTCCGTTCTTCAGACTTTTACCTGGCAGCGATTAATGGCCACTTCATATCCGCTTACCATTTGGTGTAGATGTTTTCTAAACTGGCTTCTACTCACTATCTCAGCTTCAAATTCTGCATCTGACTATGTTTTGTCTGTTTTCTAAGTTCATTAGATCATGTTTTAAAGGGAACCTGTCACTAAGTTTTACCCCACTAAACTCCTACAATTCCATCTATGTCAGATTTAACCAGTTTACCTACTAAATAAAAATCTCCAAAGTCATGTGAAAATGAACAGAGAAGAGTCAGATTTTGCCTGAGATGAGTCACTTTTAGAGGCTGCTGGGGAGATTGTCGCATTTTATTTTATTATGTAGCACCTAGAACAGCGATGGCTAACCTTTTAGAGACCGAGTGCCAAACTACAACAAAGACCCGCTTATTTATCGGAAAGTGCCAACACAGAAATTTAATTTGTGATTTATACTCCCTTCTCTGTCACAGTTTTCACTGAGGACACCAATAAAGCAGAAAATAGTCCCAGGTAGAGCTGTCACTTTAAAATAGCTCTGTGCACAGCAATTCCTGGGCTGTCTGTGACTGCAGGAGGATACCTGGAGTCATCTCTGGTGATGGCCTGAGTGCCACCTCTGGCACCCGTGCCATAGGTTAGCCATCACTGGACTAGAATCTCTTTGTCATATTAAAGATAAGGATCTCCTCTTTCAGATTGCATCAGCCTTGTGGTTCTTTGATCTATGTAACAGGAGATGCCGCATTTCACAACTGTGTTCATCACCGGTTCTGTGGCTCACAGAACCACATGTCTGATGCGATCTGAAAGATGTGATATTTATCTTTAGTATGACACCTTCATGATTCATGATGCTACAGAAGCAAAGATAGGGGCACCTGAAGTAATGACTCTTCTCATTTTCACATGAATTTGGAGGAGCTTTGTTTTATAAGTAAATGGAGGAGATATTGCATAAATGAAGGACATTTCATACTAGGGCTAGTAGTTTAATGGGGTAAAATCTGGTTTTAGGTTCCCTTTAAGGGTGGGTTGTTTTACTACCTATTCCACAGCTATTTCCTGAAGTATTGATGTAAAACCCAGGTGATTGTGCCTATTGGGGATTTCTCGATTTAAGTTCAAAACACATAGCAACAGCTGAAGAGAGATTTGTCTAATCAAACAGCTGTTAACATGTGTGTTTCCAAAACGCAACCGCTAACACATCTTACAATACTGTGAACACATGACTTTGTTACTATGTTGTAAACACAAATGTTAATGGCAGTTTAATTAGAGAAATCTCTCTTCAGCTGTTGCAATGCATTTTAAAACTCATGCGTTAAACACCACGTATGACCGCACCCTAAGGGTGAAGACACACGTGGCGTTTTTATGCGTTTTTGGTCCGTTTTTTTAGTTAGTGCGTTTTCAGATCGTAAAAAACGCATGCGTTTTTTTTCGATCTGAAAACGCTCTACTAAAAACGGCCCAAAAACGCCACGTGTGTCTTCACCCTTTATTTCAGATCATAAAAAACGCATGTGTTAAGCGCATCCGTTTTTTGAAAACGCATCCGTTTTTGTCCATTTTTAATTGCGCAAACTTGGAAAACCAGACAAAAACGCATGCGTTTTTTACGATCTGAAAACGCACTTAGTAAAAACGGCCCAAAAACGCCATGTGTGTCTTCACCCTAAGGCTGCATTTAGACGAACATATGGTTGGCCCGGCATACGCCTGGCGCGCTGGAGAGGAGGGGTGACCCCTCCCCTCTCTATAGAAATGCACGGCACACGGGGAAAGACGTCCTATTTTTGTACGGAGTGGTACATGTGCGGCACCGCATCGCTCCACGTGGCCATTGCCGTCTAAGGGAGACGTGTATACGGCCACAAGCTTTCTGCCCTACCTACGTCCTCCATACGGCCATGTGACTGTAGCCTGAGGGTGATGGCACACGTGGCGTTTTTGAACGCGGTTTTTTTTTTTTGGCCGTATTTAAGCAGTCAGTCAAAAAACGTTTGAATTTTAGCGATTCTTAAAGTTTTTGTTACAAGAATATCCTTTTCTTACAAGCTGATGTAACTACAATATACTTACCTTGACAGGTCACAGAACAAAAAACCAAAGTGCCCGAAGTGACGAAACCAAGTTCAAGCCAAGCGACGGCCGCCAGCCTACCTGGCAGTTCCCCCTCGCCACCAGTAAATGGTGGCAACAATGCCAAAAGGGTGGCAGTGCCGAACGGACAACCGCCCAGCACCGCCCGCTACATGCCTCGGGAGGTGCCACCGCGATTCCGCTGCCAGCAGGACCACAAAGTGTTACTGAAACGGGGGCAGCCCCCTCCGGCGTCCTGTATGCTGCTGGGGGGAGGAGCAGGGACTCCCCCCTCCTCCACTGCACCAGGGACTAGCCCAGGCAACGCACAGCCAGGGGCAGGAGCACTGCTGCCGGGGGAGAGTGGACCCGCTACAGGTAAGAAAGGTGGTGCCATAGCCTCAATCATGGATTGCTCTATCTCTTATATTCACCCCAGGCACACCTCTGAGGTTCAGTTCACACCTGCATTGAGGGTTTTCGCTACACACTGTTTTAGGATGGAAAGATTGCCTTCTGTTATAATAGGGAAAAACAAAAGGGGATCAGAACCTGCTGAACACAGGTCAGACTGCGCCTAAAACTGATCCCTTTCAAGCAGCAGAAGGGATTTTAGAATTCAGATTATTTTTGGACAGTGTTGAGTCCGAGCTTTATTCTCTTTATAGTCACAAAAGGTTGTTTAAGGCAATGGTGGAATTAGTTTAGTAAAAATGTGAAAAATTCACACTTTAAAATTTTATTTGGAAAAAAAAAACCCAAAGGTACAACACAAACCTTTGACAGGCTTTATCTTGAAAGTAACCTTAAAGGAAATCTACCATCAAAATCCATCATGATAAACCAGGGGCACTTACTCATTGATCCAGGCACCGCAGCTGCGGTGGTCATCTTATATTTGTTATCCATGGCCTCCTTTCTTCTAAAATAATTTTTCACTATTATTTAATGAACCAGAATGGCACTGGGAGTTGTTACTAGAGCCCCTCAGCCTGTAGCTTTACAGGCTGGTACACTGTCTCCCCCGCGCTCTTTTGGCACTTCCACCCTCGCTCTGACTGCTATAATCTGAGTGGGAGTGGGAAGTGCTCACATTGGGGCTCTGGTAACACCACCAGAGCATAATTTTAAAAGATGATTTTAGAAGGACGGAGGCCGTGGAAAACAAATTTAAAAGAACAACCGCAGTCCGTGTCTGGATCTATCCCTGGTTTATCATACTTGATTTTGATGGTACATTTCCTTTAAGGCTACATTAAGCTAAAGCGCGTTGAAGTGACAATATGACAACTATTTTAGGGGGTCATTCTAAAATAATCTTTTTAAATAATGCTCTGGGGGCATTACCAGGGCCCAAACGTGCTGTAGATTCACAAGCTGTTACACTGTGAGCACTCCCCCCACCCACCCACTCACCCACTCAGATTATAGCAGTCAGAGCGAGGGTGCAAGTGCCAAAAGAGCAGGAGGGCGGGGGAGACCTTTCTCGACAATAGAGATGATGGCAATATGACAAGGCTCCCTGATTTATCATGCTTCATTTTGATGCTAGATTTCCTTTTAATCACAGTTCTAACAGTTTGTTAGCAGCAGAACTGTGCAAAAATTGATTTATATTCCAGAATTGTAGCTGGATTTGAAACACATCTGGAGTTTCCTCACACTGCTGGGTTCTTTGATCCCTGCATTCATACTGTTCCTTAGCCCCTCCCCATTGCTATAATAGTCAACCAGATGGCTGCTCCCAATGTTTTTGAAGTCCAGCTACAATCCTGGAATATAAATAAATTTTTACAATCCTTCTGCAATTAACAACACAGACAAAAGTATGGTGACACAGCTTTCCAGGGCCAACACCTAACACTGTCTGCAGCTTTGTATGGTTAGAAATGCAAATACATCTCCAATCAGCTGAACGGTGGGGGAGTCCTTCAAATATTTTAGAAGCTCTTTTATAGGAGTCTACCATTTTCACTGCACCACCCAGAATGATACTTTAACAGGACCTAGATGTAGTACATTTGTTATTGTTTGTGTGATTAAAAAGAATACAATTTTCCAATATACTTTCTGTAGCAATCCCTCAGTTTTCTGGATCTCTGCTTGCTGTCCTTCTACAGATAGCTTCTTTGTTTACTTTCAATGGACTGAAATCTGACCATGGTCACACGGGTGCGCGGCTCGTTAGTACCACATAGAGTAATCAGAGCCGTGTGATATAACGAGCCATGCACCTTTGCGACCATGGTCAGATTTCCCTCCACTTATAATAAACAATGAAGTTTCCTATAGAAGGACAACAAGCAGAGATCTAGAAAACGGTGAGGAATTTATACAGAAAGTATATTGGAAATTGTATAACTTTTCATTATTCAAACTATAACATTTTTATTTGCTGTAATGGTAATACCCCTTTAAGGCTGCATTCACATGAACCTATGTGGGACATATATACAGCAACAAATTAGCGGCTGGATATACTTCCTCCATAGCCGTCTATGGCTCCTAGGCCGTTGTGTTCACCATGCCGTGGCCGCAAAACAGATAAAGCATGCTCTGTCTTTGGCCATAAGAACGGCTATGCGACCTTATTTTCTATAGTGAGGGGCGAGCAGCACTCACCTCTCCTCTTCAGAGCGCCCAACGTGTGCCCACCCCGGCCGGTCATGTGAATGCAGCCTCACTGTACAGCTACAAAAGAATCTGTAGGTTGCAACAGCCAGAGAGCTACATTAGAGGGGCCTGGAATCACAACCTATGATAATGTTGTTGTTCAGTTATAACTATCTACATATGTAATAGCTGTTTGCTCTTTGCCTCTGTTTTGACCACTATACAAATGTTATCCTGATCTCCCGTATGTGCTGCAGTAGTTGTGTGGTGCAGGACGCATTGGGAATAGCAGCGTAGTCTTCTCTGCATGTGGCAGGGTCTCTTCACAACACAAAGGCCCCTTTCTGTGGAGAGCGGCAGTGTACATGGTGTTCTGGAATAGCTTTTCAGGCTCTAAGAATCTCTTTCACATATTGAGGCCTCTTGAGGGGCAACCCATGTGGTGTTCAAGACTTCTGTCCAGACATCTGTAGACTCTTATGTAGGTTCAAAACGTTGGCTTTTATCCGTCAGAGTGGAAACAGAAACGTCTCTAACGATGTGTGTGTATCCTCTGTCAGTGTAACATAGGCGCACATCAGATTTCACAATGTATTAGCATTTTAGTATTTTTGTAATGTTGGATTTTGAATTTTTATTATGTTGATACTTTTCAAGGCAGAGGTGCACAACAATTTCTTTGTCAGATTGCACTACAGTTGTGTTTGGCATATTGACTGCACAGGCTATAACAGGGATATTGCCGTATCTACATATCTTCCCTTCTGGCATCCTAAAAGGGGCTTTCCATGATGGCTATCTCCTGCAGTCCCATAATAGTGAATATGAGTGAGTGCTAGTTGTTCCTGCATGCCAGCACAGCATTTATTCGGAACATTCGGGTCCCTTGTGCGGGCCTGCTGTACAAATACCCAATGGTTAGACCCTTGTTTAAACTCCTATGGATAGGTGGTCAGTGTATAATCCCTCTAAGTACTTTATAGATCAGTGATGGCAAACCTTTTAGACACCGAGTGCCCAAACTACAACCAAAACCCATGTATATTTCGCAAATTGCCAATGCAACAATTTAAGCAGTAACTTATTACTCCCTGCTCTTTCGCTGGTTTGAATTGTATAGGCATCTGAGTACAATACAGTAGAAAGAAAGAGAAGAAGTTTGGATTATCATTGTAGCTTTCTTCTAGGGTCCTGGGCTGCAAGAGGCCTTAAGTCCTGTCTGACAAACACTGCCCTGGGGTGATGGCAAGGGTGCCCATAGAGATGGTTCTGGGTGCCTCCTCTGGCACCCGTGCCATAGGTTCGCCACGACTGTTATAGATGAAGTCAAATAACATTTAAAGACTTGCTGGTTTGTTCAAGTTTCATCTCATTTTACTTTTTTTTTCCAGATTCATCGTCAGGGGCAGCTGCTAATTCAAATTATGCAAATTCCACTTGGGGCTCGGGAGCCCCATCCAGCAGCGGCCCTAACGCAAACCCTCCCCACGCCTGGGACAAAGTGATTGTAGACGGGTCGGATATGGAAGAGTGGCCTTGCATAGCCGGCGTGGACGCAGAGCCCCCTTCCGAAAACGCCACAGACAACAACAGTGCCTCGAACCCAGCCTCGGAGAAGGGTCCCCCACAAGGAAGCGCCACTAATCACAAAGGAAGGGGGGGCCAAGGCCAACAACAACAACAGCAGCAGCAACAACAGCCTGGCGGTGAATGTATCCAGGGGGTATGGAAAGCTGATCCCAAGGCTAAGCCCGTCCCGTCTTCCAACCCTGCTACAGAGGGCGTTAATAGACTAGGAAACTGGAGGAATATGGGTGGGTCTGAAAGAACGGGGCCTGCCTCTGGTTTCGGCAATTTTAACCCAAATACCAACCCGTCGGCCTGGCCGGCCCTGGTTCAGGAAGGCAGCAGGAAAGGGAACGCAGAGCCAGACGGCAGCTTCTCCAGCGCACAGCTTGGCCCCACGGGTCCAACCTCTCGGGAGCAGCAGTCAAAGATGGAAAATGCGGGTGCCGGGTTTGCAGCCTCTGGCAGGGATCCGGCAACAACCCATCACACTGACGGACCAAAAAATGGAAACACTAACTCTACGAACTCAAATTCTTCAAATCCCCTTGAAAACAAGGGAACTGCCTTTGGGGCTGGGGATGCCTGCCGAGGTTCTGACCTCTCTGCTCAAAGCACTGGAGAAAGAAAGAATGGAGGGGTGGGCACTTGGGGGGCAACAAGGGGTCAGTCTGTCACAGGAGATGCCAATAGTGGACATGGCAATTCTGGAAATAATGGACGAGAGAGGGAGGATGCAAGGAAAGTGTCTTCATCTCATAGGCCCAATGGGTCCAGGGGAGATTCTTGGGATAACAAATGTGGTGGAAATGGTTCTTGGGGATATGGCTCACAGGCAGATCCCAGTGAAGTAAAGTGGGGTGAAGGGAACAAATTGGTGGCAGGTGGGGTGTCTCAGGGAGAATGGAAGCAGCCGTCTGGACAAGAGGACTTAAAGGTTGGAGATTGGGGGGGTTCAAGCCAAGGAAATTCTAGCACTGGAGCATGGGACAATCAGAAGGGCCACTCACTATCCGAGAACCAGGGCAACTCGTCATCATCGGCTTGTTGGGGGCGCTCTCCCAGCTCTGCAGGAAGTGAGGCAGGTGGGCAAAGCACTGGAAGTAACCCCAAGGCTGGGGGTAGTGGAGACAGCTTGAACTCCTGTAGTCGGCGTTCACATAGATCTACTCTCACAGATAGTCAAGCTGTTTTGCAGTCCATGCTAAATCGAACAGACTTAGATCCTAGAGTACTTTCCAACACGGGCTGGGGCCAAACCCAGATAAAGCAAGATGCAGCATGGGATTCGGAGGAAGTGACTTCTCGACCTGATGGTAAAGCAGACCGTGGCACTGAAGGCTGGGAAAATACATCACAAGCAAAGAGCTCAGGGGGTTGGGGGGATGCCCCCAACCAAAGCAATCAAAATAAGTCTGGTTGGGGAGAAACCCCTGCCCCTGTTTCATCCGGTCAGGAATGGAAGGACACCAAAGCAACTAGCTGGAATGACTATAAAAATAGCCCATCTGGTTGGGGTGGTAGTGGGGGAAATGGGGGTGGGGTTGGTGGACGTCAAGAGGAAAAGGCAGGTCCTGGATGGAACAATGATAATGGTTCAAGTACTGAGCAAAGTTGGGGTACGCGACAACTTAATCCTGGAAGTGGCTGGTCTGCTGGAAAGAATGGATGGGGAGGAAGCAATAGTGAGGACATGGAGCCTCCCAAAGGCCCTGTTGGCTGGGATGGTTCAGGAAACAAAGCTTCCTCTGGCTGGGGAGAAGTAGGGCAAAATGATGTTGGCTCTTGGGGCAATGGGGCTAACACTAACCCAGCTTCTCGAAGTGGTTGGGAAGAGAGTAAAAGGCCACCCGGTGGAGGTAGTTGGGGAGAAGCACCTAGGCCTCCCGTACCCTGGAATAAGCAGCAGGAAGCCGCCCCAGCTGCACAGTCCTCGGGTTCTTGGGGCCCGCAACCTCCAACACCCGGACCTGGGCGACAGCCACCTAACCCAGGATGGAAAGGTGGTCCTACCCCTTCCGTGCCGAAGGATGAAGAACCAAGTGGCTGGGAGGAGCCATCAACCCAAAACATCGGGCGTAAAATGGACATTGACGATGGTACTGCAGCCTGGGGGGATCCTAGCAATTACAATTACAAGAATGTTAGCTTGTGGGACAAGAATGCGCAAGGAAACCCTGGACAGATGCCACGGGAGCAGGGAATGCCAGGGCCTGTAGCCAACAAGGCAACGCCATCAGGTATGAGCAAATCTGTTATTGCTATCATTTGTCCCTAAGTATCTTTTGTATCAGTTGTCTTTACTGAGGGCAGGAGGAATTTGCTTGATTTGTCAGGGTGCGTTCACACGTTCAGTTTTTCACATGCAGGTTTTGAAGCCAAACGCAGGTCTGGATCATAATGGGTGAGAATATGTCCATAAGAGTTACTGCTTCTCCGCTATTTTCACTCCACTCCTGGTTTGGACATTAAAAAAAAACTGCATCTAAAAAACTGTGAACATCCCCTCAGTTACCTTTAAAATTAGATGTGTGGTCTTTTCTAGGTCTTTATTATATTGTAAAAGTTATTGTTTGTTTGTAATGATGATAATATGCAATTTTCCAATATACTTTGTGTAACAATTCTTTATGGTTTTCATTATATGGTAAGCTTCAGGGCACGTTCACACGATGCGTTGCATGACGTTTTTGTTGCGTTTTTTGACACATTCCAAGACTTCAGTCTTGGTCACAAGCTAATGTTATATTACGTTTCCACAGAATTTGCTAAACCACAATGTTACCTCTGCGTGTGATCACGATTCAAGCCTTTGGAATGCGTCAAAATTACAGCAAAAAATGTGACGCAGCGCGCCGTGTGAACGTGGCCTTAGTGTTTACTTCCAGTGAACAGAAAGCCGTCCATGGTCATGTGATGTCACAGAGATATACAGCGTGTTACAAGACAGCTGTCTTCTTACTCCCACGAGCCGTAACCATCACATGACCATGGACAGACCTCTATTTACTGGAGGGTGTGTTCACACTTGCCATATTTTGGCTGCATTTTTAAACGCTTTTACAATTCATGTGGATGGTTTTCATTATTGCTGGAAGTGTAAGCAGCTGTGTTAACATTGGGACACAGCTGTTTATACGTCACCAATGAAGAAAACCATTCCTCCTGCATCCCTGATTGAAAGTAGCGGGGATCCAGTGATCGCTGTGGCCATTCAGTCCTCACTGACATCTCTGTTCTGGAACTCTTGCCCATAGTGATGACTGGATCCCCACTACTTCTGGTCTTTCAGGGGCCTGCAGCAATAACACCAGGCATTGTAAGTGATTGTGATAATTAGCAAAACCGTTTTAATTTTAGTTACCACTGGCTCCAAAGATGGCAGATAAAATTAGATATATTTTTGCATTAGTATCTTACATTGTGAAAAATCAGGAAATTTATTTTGTCTAATTTGCATGTATAATTGACGTGACACTGACTGCAGGCTGAGGACATCTCCAGGAGTTCTTACAGGCTTTGTTCACACGTTCAGTTTTTCAGATGCAGTTTTTGATGTCCAAACCAGGACTAGAATGAAGAAAAAAGAGGAGGAGTACCGCCTCTCAATGATATGTTCTCACCCATTATGATACTCACCTGCTTTTGGCTTCAAAAAGTGCATCTGAAAAACTGAATGTGTGAACGCACTCTAAGGCTGTGTTTACATGTTGTGTTTTAATTGAATTTTGAAACTCAATTCAATTGCAAGGTATGAACACAGCCTTAGGCCTTCTAACACAATTGTAGGTCCCCTATATCCCACACACTACACACCGTGTACAGAGTCCTTGCATTATAATGAAATAAGCATGGACTTCCAATGTGCGGCCAGACTGGCGCTTTTTCTGCACTGTATTAACTGTTAGAGTGCCGGCACTAAAGCCTGGCCAGGAAGACGGGAAGTCCTTCCATCGTATATTGGTATAATGCAAGGGCTCCCCATTGTCTGGAGGAGTGCAGTCTGTGGGATAGGGACTACATACAGGCCTGTTTCCATGGACTACACTAAGTCACGGAGGACGCGGATTCCTGCCCTTGCTGTATGCAGGAACTTCAGTTGCACATTCACATCTGTTTGAGAGGATATGTATACATAAAGCATAGAAGTCATGTTTGTATACATAGTATATAGGGTCACTGCCAAATGCCTGTGACCCAGATAGGTTGTGTATGTTGGAGTCCCTGGTGCCTATAGATAGCGATGTGTTGCAGCCTTCAGTCCGTGATCTATATCGGGAGGCTGATGCGCTCCTTGGTCACAGGTGCTAAATGTGATGTGAACGGAGGCTTAGCGTGCTCTGAAACATGGAGGGAGGACGAGCTGCAGTCTTACCACCGCATTTGTTATTATTATTAGAACAGCCATGTCGTATTGGCTACACCTCAGTATGATGTAGGGGCCATAATCCGGCCGCTCCAATAGTAGCAATCAGTGGGCGCCTGTTACATTGTGTTCTTTCTCATTGTGTTCACAATGGTCTTCTCTATAATGATTTCACTTAATGCTTCCATGATGTTTTATGTCTGTCACGTGTAAGCGTATAAATCATTGTCTGGGGATTGTTAGCCATTAAAATTATGGGTGCATTCACATGTGGCGTTGCAATCAGCAAGCTCCCGATGTTTTGCTTTGTGTACATACAAAACACCGGGTGCTGGTGACCGTTCGCATGCGTTTCACTGGAAACCCAGAAGCGATCGAGCTCCGGGCATTTTCATTACTTTTGTAAACGCATTGCAAACGCCACATGTGAACACATCCTCGGTATCCCAGTCTGAACTGGTAATGTATATTGGTCATATAGTGGCAGGTGAGACCACTGCTTCTGTTTTCTACCAAACTTCTGTAATTCTCTTCATAGTTTGGAGCAAAAATAAGGGTCCTCCAGCTGATAATGGGACGTCAGCCTGGGGTGAGCCGTCTGAACCTGCCTCCGGATGGGGAGAAGGTGAAGAGACAGGACCTCCAACCCCAGGTTGGGGAAATGCAGCCCCTGTAGCTCCCAGTGCCATGAAAACTGGTGAGTCCCTCTATGAAGAAGTGTATTGTTTTGTTATTTCTTCATGTCTTCATTTTTCCCCCCTACATTTAAATCCAATGAGGTCTGCAGTAACGTCACATACAGACATGTTCTCTTATATGCAGGTACAAAAACTATGCAAGACGGCTGGGGAGAGACTGAAGGACCGGTGGCGGGGACGCGTCACAGCAGCTGGGATGAAGAGGAGGAGAGTGGTGTCTGGAATAGCGCAGGTTCTCAGGGAAGTGGCTCCTCCCATAATTCGGCAGGGTGGGGCCAAGGAAAGAAACCACAGATCAAGGTGAGGCTCCTGTAAGACTGGAAACATTTATACACTGAAAAGTAAAGGCCATGTGCTATGCCACAAGGTGCTCTGAGAGTGCTATTTATTAGTGCTTATCTTTTATTATATTTTATATTGTACAAAATAAAAAATAGATAATAAAAATGTATTTCTGACGAGGTTGTGGATGGGGGGGGACCTCGCGTAATTGGATGCAGGGATGCAATGGTGTAAGAGCTCTCTGACATATCCTATAATGTGATTATTGCCTTTAAGGCTAGAGTCACCGGGGTCAGAATCGCTATTGCTTATCCAAATCCCTTCCATGTGCACCAGGTTTCTGTAGGCCTAGTATAATATTCCCTAGTTTATCATACCAAGCAGCCCACTCATGGTTATTATACTAAAAGCCCCCCTCGCCCTCTATGGATTTATTAGATACAGACCCCCCTTGTCCCCATAGATTCCTTATGTACAGCCTTATGTGGGCCCACCAGCAGCTCTGGGCCCTGGCACTTTCCCAGGTATGACCAGTGCTGACGCTGGCTCTGGTAACAAACATAAAACCAGCTGTGACAGCCATTTTAACTTGAGTATATCAATTACTGCTAAGGAATGTGGCCCGGCTTGCATCCATTTCAATCCAAAAACTAGTCTCGCATGAAGCTGGATTTTACGATTGCCAGGTCCCATATGATATTTCCAACCATTATGCAATGTCTTTTTATTTTCAGGGTCCCCTAAAGGGGGGAAACAATGATTCCTGGATAAACCCATTGTCCAAACAGTTTTCTAACATGGGATTACTGGTAAGTCGTATGATCAGACATGAATGGTATCTGTGTCTTTACACCGGTATAAAGCATCTGATTATGAGCCTGTTTTCAGGGGGACCAGTTTGCTTAAATAAGTTATTGGATACACACACAAACCCTCTGTTTACTGCATGATCTAAGGGGTTTATTAGCGGCGACCATGGCTATTCTATGAGGATATCAGCTTTATGTCACCCTACGGCACAGTCTTTATTTCTTATTAGTATGCCATTTGTTGTTATGTTAACCTCTACCCTCCCATTACATCCACTTCGCTGCTACTGTAAATGCTGTGGATGTTCCACAGTGGAAAAGCAGACTTGTTCCATGTGAATGCAACCCCACAGTGCTAAGATTGGGAGGCATTTCCTAAATGTTTATCTTTGTAGTTGTACAGTATGCAGAAAGAACTAGTATTTCCTTCAGTAACCTTCATTTCTTTATCACTCTGGGGCCCAGCCTCTGATGCTTATGCTATACATACATTGTATGGTTAATGTTTGCCTAGATTGGAGTGCTTCTGGAGAGCCTGTACCACAATAATCAATGTGTTTTAATATGTTTTGTGTCCTTTATAGAGCCAAGTGGATGACTCATCTGCTAGTAAGATGGACCACCCTGTTGGTGAGTTTGTTTGCATTTTGACTCTGTTCTACGTGGCGTAACAACACGTGCTGTTTCCACTTATTACATACCAAAGCTTAATGGTGATCCCCCTTGCCCACAGGTGTTCTTCCAGATAAGAAGTTTGAGGCGGACAAGCGGGGCATGAATCTCGGGGATTTCAATGATATGATGCGGAAGGACCGGTCTGGCTTCCGTCTGCCCAATTCCAAAGAGATGGGAGCCGCAGACAGCG
Source organism: Engystomops pustulosus (assembly GCA_019512145.1). NCBI lineage: Eukaryota > Metazoa > Chordata > Amphibia > Anura > Leptodactylidae > Engystomops > Engystomops pustulosus. The sequence goes on from CM033649.1 coordinate 64,185,587, forward strand.
GGCCTTATTTTGAGAAGGTGCGTATTCGTCTTTGTGGGCAAGTATTAAGGCTGATGGCAATCGGAATTGATGCCATTCTCTATGATCAGGAAAGTCAAAGCATCTACACGAATATTGTATTGTATTATTTCCCCTTCGTTGATTTCTGATGTTGGACGTGACTGGTACAGAAAGTACTGTACCCCTTGTCATACTTTTTAAAATGTATATTCTCCCTTCCACATCACTACCTATGACTCCTAAATTAATACCAATTCATGGGCATCAGCTTTCCTCACCACTTACCTTTTCTCTGATCTTCAAGGTCTGACATGGGTTCAGCACACAAGTAATGAGCCCTGCCAGCATCAAAGCACTGTATGTGCATGCTTGCAGCAACCTATACATCTCTACTGCACTGCCGAAAATAACTTGTACTATTTCCGGTAGTGCCATGGGAAGGGATGTACTCTTGCTACTCAAAGCGGGAACACTGTAAAACTTTCCTGTGATCCCAGTGGTCAGAATAACCTTTTCAATGATATTGCTATTTACATTTTAATATATAGTGTGTGTCTTTCATAGCCCCATAGTGGTCGCCACATAGTCTATAACAGCCTATATTTGGTAGTGGCCATTGCAGTAGTGACGACCTACTTTCTTGGTTTTGCCATCAGTATGTGAAATAGAGCCCTCCGATAAGGAAACTGTCCTCCCCATTTCCTGGTTTGGAATGTAATGAATCATCTGTGACCATCCCCTGAGTGTAGTATTTGCCCTGTGGGACCATGAACTTAACATGTTGCGTAGACTTCTCATAGTGTTACTATTCTAAATGATCTCTCACTTGGATCCTTCTTGCATGCTGTCTACGTAAGAAAGTGAATGTGATTAGTAAAGCAGTGACTCATCCTTCATTTGCACTGAATAGAATTTCTGTGTCTGTCTCTCCTTCTCCCTTTTGCCTTCTGCTGCATCACTAACCAACACCCCTGACTGGCTTTAGCTGACTTTGCCTTTCTCCAATCAAGACGGGTGCCTTGGGGACGAGGCTCCGTGCTCTCCCTTTTCTCCCTCCCCCAGCTACAAGCTATCTCCCTCCGGCTCCTCGCTCCCATCCGTGGGCCTGGGGGCTATTGGTTCGGGCCTCAACCCCCAAACCTTCGCTGCTAGACAAGTAAGAATTGTGTGCTTCGGACCACCTTATAAGGCACACTATCTTTTCTGTGAAATATTACAAACCGTATAGTTTGGACCTTGCTGTGAATCATTGACTGCAAAAGTGCATTTAATAAATATGTGTTAAAGGGTATTTTCATTCCCGTTAGGGATGTCATATGCCTGGGTTATGCCCTGGCTTTATGATAGACTTCATGGACAACCACTGCAGTGGTTACAATAACATTGTGAAGAGGCAGCACCTGCCTATAAGACCCACAGTATTTGAGATGGGAATTCTCCCTTTTTTGGGCTCACACAGTGTTACTAGTTGGACTGAGCTATGCCTTATTACCCTACTGTAAGGGGACGTGTACACAAGTCATATTTGTCTGAGAGTCGTCAAGTTGGCTGCAGGGGTAGTGTCCCTTAAGACACAGAAATGTTCTAGTTGCCTTGCAACCAATCAGAGGGCAGCATTCATTTTCCCACAGCTGTTTGAAAAATTAAAGCTTAAATCTGATTGATTAGAACACTTTTACCTCAGACACTTCTGATAACTCTTCCACTTCGTTCCTGGGTGAGCTACAGAACCAAAGAAATGCACAGTTACAAAAGAAAGTCTGGGACTGGATTGTTATCTCCTTGTATCTCTGGTTTTGTAGGTTACAGAACCATAAGCCTGATGTGGTTTGAATGTTTCTAGGTGCTATAGAACAGATGAGGGGAGGACTTGTTCAAATGGCCATTTTCACATGACTTTTGAGTAATTTTTTTTTTTTTTTTTTGTAAGTAAACGGGTGAGATTTCACATTAAAGATGTAATTTTAGAAACAACATTTCATACCCCACCTGAGGGGGCTGGTAGTTTAATGGGGTAAAATCTTGTAACCTAGATCTTGGAGTGTGAGGGAACTGGAATAGCTGGTGTAAAGTTACACAATTTGTCCTTATGGCAGCTCCAACTTTAGGTATACACCATTTACCCTGATTTCCTTTGTTATTTTTTTTTTCTTGCAAATTATGGCTAAATCCATATTTGTTCAGACGTTTGATGGCCGTGTAGTCTCATCACTGACCCCATTAATGTTTAGGTCTCCCTTTTGTTGTAAAATACCTTGATCTAAGACCCCACTTATGAAGAAGATTTGTTATTTTGCTTATCAATTGCTTTTAACATCAGTTATTTTTTTCTTGCTCATTTACATTAAGTCCACTTTAATTTAGTGAATGTCTATACAGCAGATAATTTGATGTAACATTTCTTGCTTTCCAATGTATAGGGTGGCAATCACGGTCTGTTCGGGAACAGCGGTGCACAATCGCGAGGCATGCACAACCCTGTGCCATCGCTCAACTCATCTCCCAACCTCCGGGCACAAGTGCCTCCCCAGTTCCTTTCTCCCCAGGTGAGATGATAATGTCTTCTTTATTTCAAGAGTGCCATCATTTTGCAGACCTATTATTTGGATTTGTTACATTTATATTTTTTTGCTGTTATCTTAGGTCTCGGCCTCTATGCTGAAGCAGTTCCCTAACAGCAACATGAACCCAGGACTGTTCAACATGGGGCCCCAACTCTCCCCTCAGCAGATTGCCATGCTGAGCCAACTCCCTCAAATCCAGCAGTTCCAGCTGGTGAGTGTAAGAAACCAATACCACCAAAATAAAATGCCAGAATTCTATATGTATTCATTCACCCCACCACTCGGGACGGTCAATGACTGTGTTGTGCATTTATAGCAACCTGTCAATTGCCAGCCACCCTGTGGGGCACCAAGGCACTTTCCTGATCAATACACTGGACTCAACTGTGTGTCCAGTGAAATATTTTTAGTGACAAATGGCACAGCATTGTTTTGGCAAGTTTTTAGAAAACCGTGTATTTTTGCCAAAAGGGAATCCTTTTGGCATTACCAAGCTTGCATGTTTATTTCAGTGGGGGAAGGGGATAAAGTCTGTGTGTAATGAATACCAATCAGATGACCCTATTCCTGTATAGATCCTAACGCCAAGACCACAATAATCATACCAAAAGAGGCATATAGGACAACAATCTATCCCAAAGGCAGACAGAGAACTGTTTGGGAATCAAAATGAAAACAATCTTTATTATAAATATTTACAGCAATCAAGACACATAATATTAAAAACATATAAAATATTCCACAAGAGAGTGTGGTGGTGGTCCAAAATGTCAATCAACGTGAACGCATCTCCACTATAATGGCCCAAAAATGTATGCCAAGTTATCTACAAATTCGTATTACCCACCCGGGCGTGACATGATGAAAAAACAACAGGAGAGAGGCTTGACCACCACCACACCTGCCAGCAATAGTGTATTGTGATAGTAGAAATACAAGTTTTCCAATCTCATTTCCATCATTGTAAGACAGTAGGGAAGACCCCATAAACCATAAGATTGTCATCTGTTTCTTCTCTCATTGTACCCATCATGTATGACAGACTTCATGCATCTAGCCTGTTGTACAGCCACCCTAAAAGATTGATTGGTGGTAGAGTGTCCTAATTAGGCTGCTCGTTCCATCTAGGGGATGGGGGGCTGTTTTTTTACCAATTTTCTGGCATCTTTATTAACTGTCTAAAACAGCCTAGTGCACTCCGGCTGACGGTGCCCAAGCGCCTCTTGACTTCCCCGGTTTTTCATTTATGCACATCCCCTGCTGGGGGAATGCATAAATGAAAAGCCGGGCATAAGGCGAGAGCCGCTCGGGCGCAGTTCGCTTCAGCGCCTCCAGCTGTTTTACAAAGTTAATATTTTGTTAATAAAGATGCCAGAAAACGTGTAAAAAAATATAAATAAATAAAACCGCCGCGCATCCCCTCCCCCATCTCTTAGATGGAATGAGCAGCCTAATTAGGACACACTACCACCAGTAATCCGGTGGTAGGTGTCCATTGAACATTGTATCCCAGTCATCTGGTTTGACTTTATCGGTACAATCTTCTACAAAGGAAATCAGCCCTAGTTTATTTGCGTTGCCTCTTGATGTATTTGGTTCTGACTTGTTTGCATCCTCTCTGTACAGGCCTGTCAGCTCCTCTTGCAGCAACAACAGCAGCAGCAGCAGCAGCTATTGCAGAATCAAAGGAAGATCTCTCAGGCTGTCAGGCAGCAGCAAGAACAGCAGGTAACCATCTAACCCTAAGGGTTCAGCCTCTATTAATGTACATTTATCTGTGGGTGTAAATGGGAAGAATGCATGAAACAATTGGCTGCTGAGCTCTGTTGACACTGTGGGCTGTACATGTGCTCATATATTGTTGTACCTGTATATGTAAATTTAGAGTGCAATCTGCATTACTATGTATATGCTTTGGTTTTAATAGGAACCCATTTGCGGCACACTTAGGGTGATAGAAGGGAGCTCCCTCCTTGTACTTTTAAATCGGATCATTTTTATTAAGGTTTTTTTTTTAACAACAACTAAATATGAAAATACAAAATCCGCCCTCCAGCATAAACCCCACACACCCTCTTCAAGGTCACATCCACAGGGTTTAATGTCCAGCAGGAAATCCGTATGTGTCACAATGTGTGAAGCTGATATAGAAAGGAGGTGGCAGGATATTCCGGTAGTAACATATATAGGAGGATCCACACCAAAACGGCAACAATATCAAAAGCAAACCAGTGTGGTGTGTATGAAAGATCCTCAAGAGAATTCAAATTGGTTCAAGCAATAAGTACAAAGTTTATTAAAGACACCATTAAAAACATTTAAAACAGCATGACAAGGTTCATGCCTGCAGAAGGAATGGTTATGATGCAACCAAGAAAAACCCTCCACATTACCCCCCTGGGTATAACAATGCAGACTATAAAAATCATTAACGTTCAAATGTAAGCATGGCTGAGAGAAAGCAGGTAAGTACACAAATTACGATCTAGGTTAGAGGCACAGATAGCCAATCAATACAGTAGCCATATTATGCTAACATCAGAGCCAGATATTACCCAATTGGGACTGCATTCAGGGGGTACGTGGTTACAAGCCCCACGCGTATCGCCACAGTATGTGGCTTCCTCAGGGGTCACAATGTGTGAAGCTGTCAATAGCCAGAAAGATTTTTTTCTTTAACATTTCTTTTCTGTTTTCGTATGAAGTTAGCATAGTGGCTTGTTTTACTTTTTTTTTTTCTCCACTTTTAGAGCAGATTCACACTGCCATTGTCGATCAGTGAGAGTCCTGTTGCACAGACAGACTATTCTTTGCGCTAGTAAAAAAAAAAAAAATCATATGTACACTGTCACCACTGCTGGCATTACATTATAGATCACTATCATGTATGTCTGTCCCCTGAAGTGGTGTCGGTCAGTGCCACAGCACCCTCACAATCCGTGGTTCACGGACTGACAATAGTACTGTGAATCTGCCATTATGTTGTCTCCTGTATTCCTGTACGCAAGTCTTACTCTCTGTAGTCTTACAGCTATTGATTTTGCATGATTTTGCATTTTCCAGCAGTTGGCACGAATGGTAAGTGCCCTCCAGCAGCAGCAACAGCAGCAACAACAGAGGCAGCCAGGTATGAAGCACTCTCCATCACACCCAGCTGGACCCAAGTCTCATCTTGATCCTGTAGGGCTCTCAGACATGCAGTCCAAAGGGCACATGCCTGGATATGGATCAGGTTAGTGCTGGGGTGTTGGGGTTATTCTGTTATACTCAAGTATCTCATTGGGTTGATTATCCTATGACTGCTTTGGGCAAGACATTGGCCATGGTGGTCACATGAGCAAGGACAACTCATCAGGGGTTATGGTCACTTGAGTTTGAGTTTTGTAGTAGAGGGAAATGAGGCCTGTGTAATGGAGCTCCTAGGGTAGGCTTTGTTTAAATTTATTTATTTTGCACCTTGAAATTTCTGTTTGGCCCCAAAAATCACTTGAAAAAATAAATTGCCTACTTGGTCAAAGTTGATTTGTAATGTACATACTCAATTACTTCATTATTGTTATTATTATTTTTCTGTCATTTGTAGGCTTCGGCTCCAGTGGAGTCGATTATGGAAAGGAGACTGGGGTAGAATCTCGTTTTAAGCAGTGGACGTCCATGATGGAGGGTTTGCCTTCTTCAGTGTCCCAAGATGTCAGTCTACCTAAAAATGGTAAGGGTGAAACTACCATGTATGAGACTGCATTATGGGATTAAATGAAAATGAGTACAAGGACTTCTAAGTGTGTGTGGTCACTTAGAGCCTTTTCATGACATCCGACATGATAAACGCCCCATAAAATTTTAGGACATATTTTTGTAGCACTTTTTGAGCCAAGTCTGAAGTATAAACCGCAGAAAGGAGAAATTCTTCAATTATATATATCATTCCATATTTATCATTATATTTTTTTCTAATCTCCTTTCTATCCACCATAAGGCTCCATTGCACCCCCCGGAAAGAATCGTGGTGGTTCTCCCTATAACCAGTTTGACATGATGCCTGGAGATTCTGTAGGTTTGCATGGAGGGCCAACGGGTGACAGCTGGTTACCTGCCAAATCACCTCCTTCAAGCAAAATGGGAAGCAAGTCAATTAATACCAGTTGGCCCCCAGGTAAGTCACTAGTGGGTGTGCATATATGTGCTAGTCTTATATTTTTCTCCTGTGAAATGCCAGGGCTTACCTGGTTTTGTGATTTGAGAGGGGATGTGCTAAGTTAGCATTTTTTCCTATCCACAGGATAGGGGATACAAATCTTATCAGTGATTACTGGAACCCCCTTCAATCTGGAGAACAGGGGTCCTGTAGCTCAGCAATTTGTGACTCACTTTCTCAACCTGCTGCTCCACCTATTACTTAGAATGGGACCTTCTTTCTGGGGGACTTTTCTCATGATTGGTGGGTGTCCCAGAGCTTGGACCCTCACCGATCAGCTGTTTATTCCCTATGAGTGCATTGCAGATAACATGGGAGAACCCTTGTCTAAGAAGCTAAAGTTAATTAAATGTTACATTCTATATATAGATTCTTAGCAAGCTTTATAATATTATATTCTGCTTTAAAAATTATGGTGATAAGGTTTTGCACCGGTTTTCATAATAGGTTGCCCCCTAGTGATCATAGTATAGCAATGCTCTTGTGACTGCCTACTTGTTGCTCCAGTGTGTGAGAAAAGTTAATATTTATTTTTTCATAAGAAATTTTGCATATGTTTAAGGTGAGGAAATTAGTCTTTGTGCTTCCCCAACTTTAATTTTGCAGAATTTCAACCAGGCGTGCCATGGAAAGGAATGCAGAATATTGACCCAGAATCCGACCCTTATGTTACCCCTGGCAGTGTGCTGGGGGGTCCAGCCCCATCTCCCATCGTAGATACTGACCACCAGCTACTGCAGGACACCCCAACAGGCAAGTACTGAGTCATGTAAATGATCGCCTGCATAAGGACATTTGTGGTTTCAATTATGGCACCCAGTATCTACATTGTTTTTTAGGTTTCACCACAAGAGGGCAATGTAACCTCAGTTGTTTTCTAATTGATATTACAAGAAATAGTCTTTCCTGATTTTCTATTTTCCTATTATAGGGTCCACTTCTTCCCTCAACACCTCGCTGCCTTCACCTGGTGCCTGGCCCTACAGTGCCTCAGAGAATATCCACAGCACTTCAGGTATTGACCCTGTATAATGCCTGAAATCTTAATGGGGTTTCATGTGGAATATACTGCTTTACAAATAGCCTGTGTTTTATCATTAGCACTCTCAGCAAAGTTTGGAGACTATAAATCCGCCTGGTCGCCAGACCCCATTGGACACAACCCCTCACATCATTCAAACAAGATGTGGAAGAATCAGATGTCCAGGAATAGCCCTGGGCTGCCTCGCCCCCCTCCAGGGCTCACCAACAACCCCAAAGCCACCAATTCCCCCTGGAACAGCACAGCCCCTCGGTCTGCCAGAGGATGGGGGGCACAGGACTCCAGGATTTCATCTGGTAAATGATCAATGGGCCTTGCCTTGTTTTACTTTACTTTACTGTTTCTCTGTAACTAGATTCTAGATGATAGTTCAGGATCTGCTCAACCACAGGTGGTTGAAGGATCCTCTCATGCAGGGGATGATTTGCCAAGAACACTACTTGATGTGTATGAATACTGCATTTTGTCTGGAAACTGCTCTGCTACTTTTATAGGTTCGACCTGGAGTGACGGCAGTTCTGTGCGCCCTAGCTATTGGCTTATCCTTCTAAATCTGACACCACAGGTATGTTCAAGCATTGCCAAGTGTAGAATTTAATGCAGGAAATATTTGTATTATTTTTCATTAAGTTACTTTGTCTTGTTAGATCGACGGCTCCACACTCCGGACGATCTGCATGCAGCATGGCCCCCTGCTGACATTCCATCTCAACCTCACCCAGGGCACAGCTCTCATCCGATACAGCACCAAACAGGAGGCAGCCAAGGCCCAGAATGCCCTGCACATGTAAGTCACATGCATCTTTTTAACCCCAAAGATGTAAATGTTATGAAATGGTTTGAATAGGGTATTTAATGACCGTACAAATCTTTAGACAGTGTTTGATATTGGCTGTGGATAATTAGCAGTACTGTAAAAAATGCAATAAAGGGATATTCCTTGAAGTAAATCCACTGAGCTCGGTATAGCGTGTACATAAAGGACTATTTAGGCACTAGCCTGGCAGCCTCTATCACATTGAAGAGTATGAGATAATTAGCAGAAACCATTATTAAAAGTGAAACTGTTACATGAAGTGTATAGTCTGTGCTGTTTGAACACTAAGAGTTAAATAAAAAATTATTGTTATTTTTAAATCCTGCTGCTACTAACAATGCACACAAAGGTATGGGTACACAAATCTCCAGGGCAAATAAATACTTTCTGCAGCTTTGTATTGGCCTAACTGCTGGTAGACATGAAATCAAAAGGATTTGATTTGTGAAGATCTGAATGCTATGAAGCCCCTTATACCTCTTTCTGAACAAAATAGCTAGGGGTAGAAGAGCACTGTGAAGCTCCTTTGCTTAAAGAGGACCTGTCATCCAGAATTTCGGCACTAGGAGTTCCTTACTAAACTAAGCAGCTCCTAGTGTTAAAACAAACCGTTGCGCAGTACAAAGCGGTCCGATGTATTCATGAGTGGGCAGTCCAAGGTGCTTCCCTGGACCTCCCCGCTCTCTCCATAGCTCGGCGATGACTGCCACGTGTCATGCGGAAGTCACCGCCCATGAGAGTGGTCTGGCGTTTCTATTGTACTCTTAAGCAATGTTAGGTATCGGAGGTTTCCGATAACACTATCATTGTAACACTGCTGCGTTTGTTTTGGCTCTAGGAGCCGCTTACTTTAGTATGTGGCTCCTAGTGCCGAATTTCTGGGTGACAGGTCCTCTTTAAATATCAAAGCTGCATATTCTCTAAAGTGTCAAAGACATGCATTGGAAGCTTATAAATTATGATGATAGGTGTGTTCTACTTCTCATCTGTAGTTTCATAGAGATAATATGAATGGCCTCATGCACCACTGCTCCATTCTGACATGGGGAATCCACATCAGCGTTGAAGTGCTAGGAGACTGGTAGGTCAGATACTGATCCTTGAAGGAAGAACCTAGTTTTTTTTCTCCATATATGCAGGCCAGATACTAGAAAGGATAAGAGATATGGCTTCTTGTTGGTACTACCCCTTTAACTGGCACCTCACCTGGCTCTGTCACATTGCAGTGTCACAAGGTGGATTCACTGCACCGTGACCAGGTGTAATAGACCTTCATTGTGCACTGGGATCTGTCCTCTATTTAACGTATGTAGCACAGCAGATTATGTATTGTGCATTCATTGTATGTTTTATCCCCTTACAACCCAGGTGCGTTTTGGGTAACACGACCATCCTGGCCGAATTTGCAACGGATGAGGAGGTGAGCCGTTACCTTGCACAAGCTCAGCCGCCAACTCCCTCTGCTCCTGGCGCAGGCTGGCAGCCTTTGGAAGTGGGACAGAACCATCAGGCTGAACCAGTAGGACCAGCCCTTAACCTTTTCGGAGGGACCACAGGGCTGGGACAGTGGAGCAGTGGCGGTGGTGGTAGTGACCTGCCAGGCGTATCTCTTTGGAGTACACCAAGCTACACATCCAGCCTGTGGGGGGTGCCCAGCACAGAGGACGCCCATCGAATGGGCAGCCCCGCCCCTCTACTACCCGGTGATCTATTGGGAGGAGGGACCGACTCAATATGAACTTTTGAACTTTCAACTCTGACCTCGTGACCTTTCAGAGCAGCAGCAGCACTAACTTGATCTTTTTGTGTTTTTTTTTTTTTCCTTCAAAACTTGCAATAAATACATTTTTTTTTTTTAATCTAAAAAGAGGAAAAGAAAACAAAGTGAAATCAGGTGGGTGTTAAGTCAAGACTCCTGATCGCCAATGTTACAAAAGCCTGCGGTCACTATAAAGTGTTTTTTTTTTTTAATTTTACTTTTTTCTTTATTTTTATTTTCCTAATAATTTTGTGCTTGCAGTTTCCTTCTTCTCCCCCCATTGGAGATCAGAAGAAAAGGGGGAGGAAGGGTGTCCTGAATGAAATGGTCTAGGGGGGGGAGGGAAATGTAGAAAATGAAAGAAAACAAAAAAAAAGGACAAACACATATCAGTCTTGAAATACTTGAATAATGAAAGCCAATGTTGAAAGACAATGTGAATTCACAAAACCTACCATTTAAGAGTCATTTTGTGCTTGTGGGGGGGGGGGGGGTTCAGAGTGGGGTGGGGGTTTTTTTGTTTTATTTTACATGGCATTTTGGGACTGCTGAAAACAAATTGTTGGTGCAAAAGTTATTTTTTTGAAGATGCAGGGAAGAGGGGTATTTAAAAAAAGAAAAAATATAAAAATGAAATAAAAATAACCAGTTTGCTGCCAGAGCGGGCTGTGACACGTTGCACATCAATGCACTAAAGTTCCCACTGGTAGCAAAGTGCTTTACCCAACAATGGAGCTGTTTGTGTTCAGGGTAAGCGAGTGAAATGCTCCTCTAACATGCATTTAATGAACATTTCAAGAACGTGGCAACATAAGCACCTGTTTCTTTCCCAGCTTGGGGGAGGGGGGAGGTTTGGCATGGCTGGCAAAGAAAACCAAATTGTATCATGCTCATCTTGTATTGTGTACTGTGACAGTCATGCATTTTATTTTGTCTATCCCTTTCACCCAGTTGTCCATGTGATGGGCAAACCTTCAAAGAGTTCATGTAAATATCCAAAATTGACGGTGTTCCTGCAATATCTGCAGGAAAATGCCTGCCGAGGGAGGGAGGGGGGGCATAGGCTTTCAATGAGGTGGCAATTTGATACAACATACTCTTTGCCCAACGTGTTAGGTTGTTGTGTTGGTTTAAGCCCTTTTATGTTCCTGCGGGTAATGCATATTACAGTGCATTAAGTCCGCAGGGTGTGTGTGTTATATTTGCTGCCAGAGAGGCCTTCATTTTCTAGATATGTTCTGGTAACAGAAGGGTCAATGGCTGAACTCTGATCTCTTACTGGTGGCACTTAGAGTTTCTAGTTGCCTCATGGATTCTTGGATGCGTTTAGAAGACAGCGGACTTCCAGAAATGCAAGAACCACACTTGGCTTTCATCTGGAAGGGATTTCTTTATGGAATTTCTGCGGTAAAGCTAAGTGACAGACTTAGTTTGTTGTAGGCTTGGTGTACAAGCCTTCTGTAGTTGCTGCATACATTGCACTGCCAGTCTAGATACCTGCACCTAAACTATTACTTCTGTCTAATCCCAGTTACTGCGCTCACGACATTTCCCAATCTCCAGGTGATCCGCACCATTGTTTTCCTTCCAGGCCTGTAAAACTGACATAATGACACCAATGGGAAGAGGGTGGTGGCTGGTGAATGAGCGCCATAGGTGGCATTATATTTAATACATTTGATGAGCGGTCATGCAGTTTTACACGCAGAAGTAATACAATACAAATTTGTATAATCTGCTGCTAAATATATTGCTCCTTTATTTTCATTGCATCTTTAAAGTTGTCATCATATGAGTGTTATTCCATGTCTGTAATTATCCTAAATCTTATAATGGATATGTGCACTGGGCCCTATTCATAATATGGTTTGAATTGTATTCCTTTCAATAGGAATTGCTCCAAAATAATCTTCTTCTATGTTTTTTGTTTTTTTGGGGGGTTTTTTCGCAGACTAGTTAATTTAACCTGCCTAGAGAGGTCCTGTCAGCAGACCTAGGTCTAGAAGATGGGTAATGGGTGCTATTTTACTCAATAAACTTACAATTGAAGACATAAGTGATCCCTTTAGAGTAAACGTATGCCCTTTGTGGATCACCTAGTGGAGCTAGTCACAACGTCCCGGATGACTTGCTGATATGTTTTACATCCAGCACAATTAGATGCCTATTATTGGCCATTCCCTTTGTCTCTTTTTTTTTTTTAATATAAATATCTATGGTGTTAGCTGTGTGCACCGTGATCATGTATTACCCATAAATAGATATGGTGCCTAAGCTTATCAAACCAGTCGCTCTTGGTAATGGTCTGCCCAAAAATTTGGCTTATACCACATCCCAGTATACAGCAGTACCATGTGTCTGATGAAATGGTTAACAACTTTTTAGAGTATTAATGGATAACAATTAGTCCAGTGTGTATGTAATGTAAAGGACGCTAATAAAAGGGCTGGTACTGTATCATCGCTGATTGGGACTGAGCTATAGTATCGGAAAAAAGCCACGGACAGACGTGGCGCTGCTTCTCACATGTTTTGGTCATCGTTGAAGTTTGGAGACTCGGATGCAAATGTGATTTTTTTTTAATACTGTTATTGTCTTATTCTTAACCTTGCAAATTCTGGCCATCTGAAAACCGGCATTTTATTGGTTTTTGTCAACATATTTTTATCGTGTATGTGTTTTTTAGCCTTTTTAACATCCCCTTGTGCTTGACAAGTTGGTGGCTTGCTGCTTACATGTAGGTACCGTTCTAGCATCAAAGGTTTTTTTTTTTTTATTACTCGTTTACTGCACTGAAAGTGTGGCTAGTATTTTTATAATTTTTTGTAGAAGCCTCAATTTGGCATCTTAATTCTTTAGAGGAAACTTATCAGGTGACTTCTCTTCTGTGATGCTCAGGGTTAGGGCTGTTTTACATGAATGTATGATGACACACACACCCAAGGGCTGCACACAGTGCTGTGGACGGGAGTCCCTGCATTATATAGAAGTATAATGCAAGGAGGGCCAAACAGCCCCGTCAGAACTATATTAACTATTAAAGCCGCGGCTGTTTGGCCGTTACAAGGAACGTTCTTGCATATTTCTATATACTACAGGGACTCCAGTCCTCTGCTCTGTGTGCAGGCCGTGGAATCATACAGCCCGTTTACATGGGCTGCACATGTTCGTGTGAAACGGCTTTTTAATGATTTTTGGAGAAGGATATCTATTTAAAAAGCGAAGTAAATCACATCAGGTCTCCTTGGGAAGATCATTAGATTCCTGCTTACCCAACCACACAGGATGGCTGGCAGCAATCCCTGTACACACTGATGCAGGGAAGAAGATGCCATTCACTGTGTCTTCTAGGAGTCTTGACAAAATTTACTCAGAAATCTCACTCCAAATCACAAACCCCTAAATATTGCTCAGCTTCTCCGCCTCCATTATATGCAGATAGCAGAATTCACCGAGTTAGGTTCTCTTTAAGCACACTCCAAGCTGTAATCCCAACAAGTGACATGTTCCATTCCTATAAACACTCATTGTGCCTCTCTACATAAGCTGCATACACAGACCTCTAGTCCAGACTGCTAGCTGTGTGTAAAAAATATATATATAGTAAAGCGATCTTACATTGACCCATAGAAATTAGTGGGAATCACAAAATTCAAGGGCCCATTCAGGTTTCTCTTGTGAATTGAATCAGGAAACAGATTCTATCTGCTCTTAGATTTTAGCATTCTGTCCGCCATCCCTAGCCATGGGTCCTCACATGGTGACCAGGGTGCTCTGTACCTATATAATTTTGAAAATTGAAAAATATTTGCTGTAAAATTTCTTGTTGCCTCACACCTTATCTGTTAGGTAAGTACCTCACCATTAATTTGTTCTCAGATTGGGACCTGTGACCTGGAGGGTTTTTATTTTTAGCTGCCTATATTCTGAGAACGTCTTTAGGACAGATGATACAGTATCTTTTGGGAATAACCTATCGGGAACGTGCTCTTTTTGTAGCAGCAGGAACAAGCTTGGTTGGTTACTTGTGTGGTAGACATCATCACCCAAGCAGTGATCTTTGACAGCACTTATATGGATGCTTGACTTGCTGTTATAGTGTGACATTTCATCCCTTACATAGAGATAAACAGTGTTCTTCCATGAGGTTCATAGCGGACCATTACCTACACCAATAGACCAGGTGGAAGGTGATCCCGTTCATCAGCTCCCGATGTGTTGATGGCTAGTAAGTGGTGGACATGGTGGTTTGGATTTGGTATACAGGAATAAAATGCAGGTACTGTATTCTCTGTATGGCCCTGTATCTATGCATTAGTGTCCGCTAGAGTAACTATTGTGATGCTGCTTGGCTGCGTGTGACTATATACTGCGGGGGAGAATGACTTGGAGGCGAATGTTTTTGTTGTTTTGTTTTGTTTGTTTTTTTTCACAAGTTGTGTCTAGTTTTTTGGCAGTTTTATTAGTAAATTTTTGTTGTGTTTTTGCTTTTTAAATAAGGGAGGGGGGTTGGACCATGACTCCAGACATTCATTTTCTGACCTGGAGAAACCACAAGCCATTTACCATGATTGCTGCACACAACCGTAACCCTCGCTGTGGGTTAGTTATGCACTTAACTAGTAAAAGGAGTCTTGAGTGGCCTAGAAAGCGAGGCATAGTAGGGGTTATGTGGTGGTGGTTTTTCTTTTTGAAGTAACTTTCTCATACTTGCTGAGGGACACCCCTATACTTGGGGAACTGTGGCCATATAGGTCTAAGTTTGGTGGTGTCATCTGATAGAACTGCTATAAATAAAACCTCTTTGATATCACGGACTTGGAATCGCCAGCAAACAGTGTGTGCATAGGAACACGTCACCAGCTCTATGCCGTATTTGGCCCCATTTCATCCCCATGGGGCACAGACTTGCCTTATGTCATTATTAATACACTCTTTAATACCTGTGCCCATGTCCTGAGATGACGGGTAAACCAGTTTCAGCACCTAATCGTGGCTCAAGTTTTGCCCAAATGGTCACTGTGGGTGAATGGGATGTTTACCATGACCTGTCCGTATCCTAGAGCACTTGTGAGGTTGAAGGATTGCTCACTCTATCATGGTTAGCACTTCCATGTTTGGGAACACTCCAGGTTTAGTCCTCTCATGTAGAACTTGGTACTAGTAGATCCACCACATTTCAACCATTCCTGAAGAGTGAGAAAGATGTATAAGTGTAACTACTTGAACAGCCTTTTGGTTTTGTTCCATCTCAGTGTTTTGTCCACGTTGCATTTTATTGCCTAGAATGCCACATGTTGCCTTAAAGGGGTATTAATATCTGATTATAATATCCCTGGGCTGGGCTATGCTATTACGTGTTCAAATTTTGGATCCTCTCCTTTCATCCATAGAAAAAAGTGGGGATATCTGCTCAGCCATTTACATAAAAGCCCCTTTAAGGAAACAGTGAGCCAAAGATTTATGATTGATGAGCCTAAGAAACCTTATAAAGCCAATAAAAGCCTCTTAGCGGTATTTCTTTTTCATTTTCCAGGTTATATCTCTCCTCGTTGCCATTGATTTCAGAACATAACACAAGTGTTGGACCTCTCTTCAGGTAATCCTCCTGGAAATGTACCTGGATTTTACCATTGATGGTGTGTGTGTCGGATTTGGTTAGGGCATGTAGCGATAGATGCTGTATATGGCGATAAATGATACATTTCCAGGGGGATAACCAGAGGACAGTGGTACAGTGCTAAGTTTAGATAATAAAGGGGATGCAAATTATTACTACTATGACAAGTTAGGAGGTTTATAGCTTTCCTCCAAAAGGGGACCTGTCATTACATTTGGGGCCCCATAAAAATATGGATGTAGGATCCCAAACTCATCCGTCGCTCTGTTTAGTAAAAAAACATTTTAGAGGGGTCCCCAAAGAAGACTTGCAGGCAGAGGCTTTGTTTTTAGATCAATGTGTATAAATCCACATCCAATATGGACTGTATTTCTGCGTGTGCGTGGCGGTCAGGTCTCCTTTGTAGTGTCTTCAGATCACAGTAGCCCGGTGATGTCCACTGCTTTCTTCCCCTACAACATGTCATTTCTATTCATTGCCATTTGGGCTCTGTACATAAAAGGCTGCATCTTTCCAGCAAAAGTTACAGAACTTTTTTTTTTTTTGTACATGCTGCTAATTTTCCTTGTATAGTTTTCCATATAAGTTATGCATTTAAAGGGACAGTGCACACTGTTTATAGCCATTGTGTATTCTCTCTATCTAACCCAGGGGCATAGTAAATCCTTTAGCATTTTGAGATAAATATATTGTACATCCAAGTCATGTCTGGATGGTATGGGGGTTACCAGTCAAGTCCTGAACACATTGGAGGCAACTTGTGTGCGTGTACAAGCAATGGGAAGTATAACCTAAACCATGAAGCCTTCATTATTCCTGTGTGGACCGGTTGCCTCCTTTGTGTGTAGGTGCAGGATGCACTTTACTAGATAATAGGAAATACCTCTCTATGTGGATAAACAGGCACCATCTTATCTGTATTTGACTTTTTGGATTATTTTTGTGTGCCCCGCTGAAATGTGCAGGAGTCAGAGAAACATAAAATATCTGTACCACTTATCTATGACACCTCTGGTTGTAACAGGGATATTACTATTATGAAGTTGATGTCAGATCGCTGCACTCTGTATGATGATAAAATTGACCTTTAAAGCTCATAAATATTTGTCTACAAATAAAAGGTGCTCATCAATAAATATTTCCCCTCCCTAGTCTTATTATGGCTTTTCCTGTGTGCATACTCTCAGCTCTTTCCAGTCACTTCTTCCTTTTGCCATGAATTTTATAGGATCCATGGCACACTGCAAACTTTTGAAAGCTATATTTTAGCAGTAATGGTTATGGTTGAGACTTATGGAATCTGTAGTATTATCAAAATCAGGACAGAAAAGGTAATAGTTACTTATGGCAACCACTTTTCGACCTTGGTACATCTGGTCCAACCCAATCCCTTCCCTTCTACTACTTCCATGACCATCTGTTTGCTGTTTTATAGGAAGAAAAAAACTTCTAAACTTCCAGATTGAGGTGGAAGTGATACCCTTGTATTGGTGCTATTATCCCACATTGTTTTGGAGTTGCATTTTTTTTTTTAAAAGGCTGCAAATTTATATTAAAGTATCAGTCCTCTCTTCCAACCTCACCCCTAATGATGATTTATGGTCCCTCATCTGCTTGAGGCAGGTTACTGCTGTGGCCAACAATAGAAAACAATTGGAGCCCTTTGTCCAAAAATTCTAGTTTAATATTTCCCCTTAACAGTTAGTAGATTTTCTTTAAGAAATAACATATCTTATCAATCATGATAACCCCGGAGCACTTACTGATAGATCCAGGCTGTGATGATCTTATATTTGTTATACATGGCCTCCTTCCTTTTTAAATAAACCTTTAAAATTATGCTAATGAATCAGAAGGGCTACCTTAGCCCCCAACTGTTACACGGTGCAGCAGCATGTATAAGTCTCGCCATCCCCCATGGATAACAAATACAAGAAGATTACATCAGTCATGGTACCTGGATCTGTGAGTAAGTGTCCCTGCCTCCACCGCAATGACCACTATACCATGTTTTTTCATGACAGACACCATTGACTTTTATAATAAAAGTTATTAGGTTCAAGGATATTTGACAGCAGGAACAACACTGTAGACTATGATAGTCCTGCCATCTCAAATATCAGAATGCCTGGTGAAAACTAAAAATATGAAAAAAATAAGTATGGGAAAGGCCTTAAAGCAGTTTTACATGGCAAATGAAATGACTGCTAATGCCAATGCTGGCAGAATATGCCATTACCAAAACTCGTTTCTGTAGCTTGGAATTGCACAGGCTTATCTGAAGGAATAGGAACTGAACCCAACCACCACCACCCCCCCCCCCAAAAAAAAAGTTAAAACCCCCAACACGTTTCCATATCTGTCTGTACCAAAGGTTTCCTGATCGTACATGAACAAAGATGTGCAAAGATCTAATATTTTAAAGGACTAGCCCAATACATTTAGTTTTCAGTAAGGAGAGTCCATTGACTCTTCAGTACCAAATGTGTCCTTTAGTAACAAGTATTTGTTAACTCCTTGGAGAGAATGTGTTCCCATGTAGTCGCTATCCAGCTAAAGGATCTTTCCCATCAAAATGATTTTTCACAGGAAAAATGGTGAGAACGCACTCAATTGGCTCCAAAAAAATAAAAAAGATGTTTTCATCATTCTATGCTGCCCAGGTTCCACTGTTCTCCACCTATCCAATGACCGGCTATGTCAGGTCCTGACCACGGGCAGAGAATGGCTCAGAGAACATTGTGGAACACAGCATCAGGATAGAAGAGGAAGAGAATATAAAGAACATTAATTATTTTTACTAAAACAAATCTGAGCCCACTACCCCTTTTTACCCACTGAAAAAGCCCTTTAATCCCTTGTACTGCATTACAGAATATTTCGTGTTTTTACTTTTGAGGTTCCTCATAGAAATAATACCTACATCTCCTCAAAATCTGACTTTAACGGTTTTGTCTATATTGATACCTAAAGTGAATTCTTTTTCCCAGATAACGTGCCTCTTTCTTCTCCCTGGCTTGCCAGCCGACCTCCTGTGATCATTTAAGAAGTCTCCTAGTACCACAGTTCAATTTCTGTTGAGGAACATGTGCCTATGGTTGACAGAGGCCAGAGTAATTTTATGGCACGTACACACATTCAGCTTGTATAAGACCCTATAGACTCTTGTATTGTCCCCTAAACTATAGTCAGAGCCTGTTTGGCCGATAGAATGATCCTTGTGCTGACGGACGCCTCCTATAGCGCACTAGTTTAGTCCTCGCTGTACAGACGCTAAACCAGCAGGTAGTGATATTATGTCTAAGAAGAGCATCTCTGGACGTGAACGGTGTATTGTGATGTGACACGTACTGGTACTTTTAACCAATAGTATTGCATGTACTTGCCATTCACATGTGCAAAAGTGAAATATCTCCGCAGCTCCTCTGTATTACGTCTAGTCTGATTTTGGATCTAAGATAGCTACAAATAGAAAAGCTCAAGCATGATGTATAATCTGGTGATTGTAACAATTGTCTCCTGTTTAGATGTTAGTCGGTGAATTCATAGTTCCAGTTCTTTTCTTTCTGTTTGAGTGTTACTATCTGACTGGTGTGAAGAGAGAGTAATGTTTTGAGTGGTTGGTGACCATGTGTAGGTCAGTGCTATGCAGTAGATGAAGTACTAGGCATGCAAAATCCCTAAATATCTAATTCATCCTAATTTAGGTTTCTCTTCTACTTCTCTAGATCCTCAGGGGGCGCGTTCACGCGTGATGTTAGCACATGCGTTTTCAAAAGCAAGAAGAGCTTTACCTAATTACATTGCTGTGAACATTGCGTCTACAAAATGCATGCCATTACATTGCGTTATCACCATGTGTGAACGTGCCCCAAGGCAGTGTGCACTTTTTGAGATTTTCCTTAAATTGGGAGTTGTCAGGACCTATTCCCTCTCTGGCACGGACATCCCCCAGGCAATATTCATACCTGATTATTGTGGTGGGACAGGTCAACCATGATGTGTATGGGCGCTTCCTGACTAGTTTGACATTCGCTCCAGCATTTGTTTCATGTATATTACTAATGTAGTTGGAGGTTCACCTGCGGCACTTGGTAAGTGAGACTTTTGTGTCTTCACTGATGGTCCAGTAAAATTGTCTGTGGGTTCGTGTAGAAGGACGGTCATCCGAATGTAGGCTGCACTTTACGACATTGTACGGCCAAGTTCACTTCTTGTTAGGTCTTCAGTCATTTCCTTTACATTACTAGGAGTGGTCAAACGCACAGAACAGGTGCAGGTTTTTCCATAATGGGCACTGGACCCTTCTGGAACCTGTTGTGGTTCTTCAACTTCTCTTGGTTTTGGCTCCAAATAACTGAAAACCTAATGGACATGTGAACTTAGCTACCAGTTATTTGTAGCACCACCATAGGGTCCAAAAGTGTCTCTGCTGCTAAGGTTGTCCATGAGAGTGTTTGAATTGGTAAAGAGGTTTCTTGTGGTATATTGACCATGAATATTTAGCTGTAAGTTCTTACCTCATTCCAGAATGTTTACAGATCTGATGCATCTTTCCGAGGTGTTACTCCTCCAGTTACTGGTATACAAGCTTTATTCTGAATGGCGTCTCTCGTCCTACTTTGCAGCACAACATCTGTCCATAGCATTCAGCCGATCTGCTGTTTGCAGAATATTACCTCCTAGGCCCATAAGGATGCTTCTCATATATAGGATAGACAGGAACATTGCACATATACAGTAAGCCATGCACCTGTTCTCTTATTTATATGAAGATGTTACCCCCCCCCCCCCTCCTCTTAAGGTCTCAATTGGTGGAAACTGTGCGCATCAGGTATCGTGTTGTCGTTTGTTGTGTCTGCGTCTATATATATATTTATATATGCATCAATTTGTTGTACTCATTATGGCATATTTTGGGTATTTGCCTTAAATGTGTGACCAATAGGTGGCTTCCTCCTCCCTATCCTACCTGTGTTTTGTACACTTTCTCCTGCTCGGCTATCACTTACTGTTAACTGCTGGAGGCAGCAGCTCTGTCATGATGGGCAGAAGAGGCAGGGGGAACAGGGCTCCATCCTAACAAGTGCACAATTGTATAGAAATCTACCGGCTCACTCGTACACAACAGGCTTTGTAACCTTGTCCCAGAATCTGCCTCTAATTGCTATATATGCAAATGTAAACTCTATCCTATATCTTACACTGTATATCACCTAATCCGTGCAGAAGGAGTGAGGGGTATTGCCCGCACCCAGCAATTACCAGAGCGACATCCGTAATGTGCACTGCTTCTTTACAGGCTGCCTAGTTTTTTCTGTTTGTCAGTGTTTTAGGAATGCGTGAGAAGCACAGACTTCTTGTAGCGAATACCATAGTTGACTGCGGGTGGCGATGCCGAAATGTAACACTTGAGTAAATGAGGCTCCTGCAAAGGATAACACTTGGGAGCTCTGCTATTCATTTAATGAAATTGTGCGGGGGTGGGGGGGGGGGGGGTGGTTGTTTGTTTGTTTTTTTAATGGCAAAAAAACTAATTTTTTTTTTCTTGAAAATATTCAAGAATTTCAGAAGATTTATGCAAGGGGTTACCATCTGAGATGAGACCTTATTTTATAATCGAGTAGAAAAAAAAACTATTGTGGATTGCTGAACTATAGATTTGCCTACATTAAGGCTGAAGCAACATGGCAACTAGTGTTGAGCTAATGTATAGAGTGGTCCTGCATGATGGCAATGCCCAATGCCACCTGATAGCATTGTTACATTATGCCAGACAGCAGCTGTGTTCTGGCCTAGGAATATTGGACATGTATCCCTAGCCTAACTACTGTGAATATTTTTGTTAATACGAAATTTAGTAACTGGTTTTGGTCCATAGACAATTTACCTCTATGGAATGTGTCCCAAATAATCACATTTTGCCAAAATATAGTAAGCATTTATAGCAATTTTGAAGCAATTGTTATTTTATCACATCTAATAAGACGTTGAAAGCTGTTGAAATTTGACAATTTATCCAAACAAAAAACAATGCACTATATATTATTTTTGTAACATTGCGCCTATAAAGAGGGTACAGAGCTTTGAACTAAATTTCAGATCGACAAGGAAGGGAACAAATATAAAAGAAAAATTAAGAAAAAGAAAAAATTGTGATTCCTCCGCATTTAAGAGGGAAAAGGTTTCTTATAATCATTGTGTAACGAAGACTTTTCTTAACTAACCAAAATAAGCAAAAAAAAAAAGGAAAAAAAAGCAAAAAACATGAAAAATGTCTGTTTATTCTATATTCTTCTTGTAATGTTTAATTTATCAGGTTTAGCCACATTCTCTGTTGTCTGCCATCGGTCTCTAGTCCCAGGACTTTAACCTTTTAGGAAAGATACCAGATATTGAAAGGTGATGTTTCTTTTAAAACCTGGCGCAGTGTTTTTATTTCCTATTGGATAAGATGCCATCATGCCACCGTGTTTTCGGATCAGCCTTTTCGTGCTGTACCTGGAAGGCTGCTCTTCTGTATTGCTTGGAAATGTCTGCAACCATCCACAGCCTTGGGGAATGGAAAGCGATATTCATGTACTCCATGACGCAGGTTGGGGATTGGATTTTAACTGACCGTCCATTGTTTACAATCCATAAATGTGCATCGGGTCAGCGCTATCCTTCCCCAGTCCCCTTTAAGTATGTGCCCCCCCCCCTTCCTTCCTGCCAAAGGTAGCATGTCAATGGAAGCTTTTCATTCAGTTACTGTTTTCTTCTTTTTAACCTACTTAACTTTTTGAGCTCTTACTGCTGGATGTTAGTTCTCAGACCAAATGTATCTTGCAATTTGCATAAATACCTTGACTTAGAAATCGTGAAGTCAATCCGCGAAGAGTTATCTGGAAAATGTCTTAATTTTTACTTTCAAGATTTATATATATTAAACACAAGTGACTGAAACACGTATGAATCCTGTCTGTTGCAAGTTTTTTTTTATGTTTACTAGACAACAATTTAAGGCATGAATACTTCCATTCACCTGTCATGTGATTCTAGAGTTCAGGAGTCATGGACTGGGTGTGGGTTAACATGGGTCAGCCGCAATAGGTAAGAGAAGGGCATTACAATGTACATGTATGTCGTGCCTCTGATACGTTATGCCACCCTCAGGAGGTTACAATGTACATGTATGTCGTGCCTCTGATACGTTATGCCACCCTCAGGAGGTTACAATATACATGTATGTCGTGCCTCTGATACGTTATGCCACCCTCAGGAGGTTACAATGTAAATGTAAGCCGTGCCTCTGATACGTTATGCCACCCTCAGGAGGTTACATTAAGGCGTCTTGCACATATGTTGCTGATCTTACTTTTTCCCGTCATTATGCGATGCTGTCTAATCAGATTATTACAGCCTTTGGCAGTGAGAGATTTCTAGATTTCAGTGTTTTTGTTCCTAAAATATACTTGAATATGATCTGCTTTATCTTGCAAAGCATTCTGGGTCTTGATTGCCAAGCATTGGCCAGCCGTGTTTGTCACCTAATATTATGGCTATTTGTACTCCATGCGTAACAAACACGACCCATAGCTACATTTTGCTTCCATTTGTGGAATATCGGGAAGCTGTATAAGAATGTCCAGTAAGTTTCCTATGTAGGCAAAGGGAAATCCTGAAATTCTGTCCATAAACATGAGTTCTGTATGTATATCAGATACTTCCGAGGTGACGCAAGGCTCCATGTGTACTATGTTATATAGTCGGCGATGGCCACTACCCTCCACCACTTTAGGATGACTGTTGGATAAAAGTGGGGTATATTGTGCGTCTTGGTGTCCGGATCAAATGTGCTTTGTATTCTGGAAAATCTAATGGACAACTGCAGCCATGGCCTTCATGACACCAGATAAGGGTTGATGACGGTCTACTGAATGTGGGGCTAGCCCGATTATCCCGACAAAGAATGGATATAGGCAGATGTGTCCTGTAGCTTATCTGCTCAATGGCTAAACGTTACCTCTATGTAAAGTGTGTGGCCAGCTTTGGACACTTCTTAACAAGCAATCTAAATGGAAAGGTCACTATGGGCTATAGCGTGGAATTGAGTTGTGCTCTTGGCTGGCTTATGCCAAAATCTTGGCCAGAAAATAAAAAATAAAAATCTTGCGACAAAATCAGGTTCTTCAACATCTTGTAACTTCCTCAGGCTAAAATTGTTGGGTGCACCATACATGTTTTCCCATGTTAACCTCTTCTTGTTTAGCCTCCAGTAATCACATTTCAGCATATCCATCTGGCACAGCGCCCCCTCTGTTTTTGTATTATTTTTTGTTTCTGTAGACCATGTTTTAAATCT
Organism: Engystomops pustulosus; assembly: GCA_019512145.1. NCBI lineage: Eukaryota > Metazoa > Chordata > Amphibia > Anura > Leptodactylidae > Engystomops > Engystomops pustulosus. Next base: position 64,209,928 of record CM033649.1, read on the forward strand.
TATATAGTATTGTGGTACTTTACAAGAAGGAAAATTTATGTTTGTCAATTCCCGCAAGCTAAAATGTTTAACTCTATAAGTTGTGTATAAGCTGAGACTGTAGTTATAATTTTACAAATCTTTTGTGTTTTGCAGCAGCTGGTACTGTATCATTACATATGACTCAGAGACAAAAACCCAAATTATTGGGGATTGGGTGGGGTTGCCAGGATTTTTCTGGATGCTTTGGTTAATGTCTGTGTAACTTCTCAAAATACCTGTCAGATGTTATATATTCATCCATTCTCTACCAGCAGCTCCTAATATGAAGAGTGAGTCTGGTAGACAAGGGATTTACATGTGGAGTCTTCTGAAAACTGAGGTTTTTTGTTTTTTTTTTGTTTAACTTTTCAAAGGGGACAAATGTGGGAGCTTTTAACAAGTTTTTGTTTTAAAAACATTTGATTGTATTATGTGCAACTTTGTTGCTTCACATTATAACTACGACAAGATATTTTTGGGGGGTTCTTGGAATACAAAGTCTATTAAAATGTGTTTGGCTGCTAAAGCATTAATTAATTTGGCTCCTGTCTTTTCTTTCTAATGTTTCTTAAATATCTGATCCTCGATTATTTTGCACTTCCAGGTGTTTATGTAGAGATTCGTGTGGCCCATAGGGTACTGTCAATCTATTACATATGCTGGCTCTAGTCAGTCCTATCACAGTGGAATTTTAGAATTTGATTTAGCAGGAAAGAGAAATGCAACAGAAACTCCTTTTAGTTTGTTCAATCATACCAAAAGATGATGCGAGGATTCCCTGTCTGCTGGCAGAACTGCAGCACTGAAGTTCAGGTTAAATGGTGTCCGCTCTTTCCGAAATTGATTGTATGTTCCCTCGAGGACGCCAAGATTTCATCTAGGAATAGGCTTTAAACTTGAGGCATTGGCTACAGCGTTTCATTTCCCTCCTGCTTTCAGCATTCACACTCTAGGATATGGCCTAATATGGTGACGAGACCCCCACAGATCACGAGAACAAGGAATCCAATGGAGTCCCAGGTACCTCAGTCGGACCCCTTGTCACTCCCGGGATTAATGGAACAGACGGCCGCACATGACCGTTCTGTTCCATACAACTCAATGGAGCTGATGGAGTTTCTGCAGGCACATTTGCGACTCAAGGTAGTCTTTTCTACAACCATCAACAAGTGAGCACTTTTCCAAGAGGCTGCAAGTAAAGGCCAACTGATCTGGTGCGATCAGGGCAACCGGGCTTGGGTCCAGTCAGATGTCAGTAGAATTAATTGTATGCGTGTCAGACACACATACAATTGATTACAATGGCGGCTGTAGAGTGGCACAGGGGCCCGGGATGGATGGCTAAAACAAAATTTATGAATGCCGTTCTCCCAGGCTGCTGGACCCACCTTCTGCAACTGCGTCCAGCCGGCCCAACCCATCAGCGGCCGCCTCCGACCATGTCATCTGTTGTCCCCCGCCCATCTCATCCGCGGCCGGCCTGTCAACAAAGACCATCTCCTCTTTCGCCGACCGGCCCGCCCATTCCATCTGCGTCTAGCCCCAACCATTTGTTGCCACACGGCCCTCCGTTCCATCAGTGGCCCGCTGCAAAAATCTGCGGCCTGCCTGCCAGCACACCCAAAGATGTATGTACCTTTTATATCTTTTAGATGGGTTTGCTCATATAAATACGTGTATGTTTGGACGTTGTGTGGTATGTATATGCATGCTGTATGAGTGTACATGCTGTATGTATGTATATATGTGTGTATATATTGTATGTTGTATACGATATATGGTGTGTATGTACTGTATGGAAATGCTATTTGTATGTAAATACAGTATGGGGCACATTTAACCTTATACTTGTACAGGTGAATAATAAATAGAGGCCAGGAATTGCGACTTCTACCCCCTCCACGTCCCAGAGGGCGAGGAGGGGGCATTGTAATGTCATGTTTCAGTCGGTGCAGGGTGTTTCTTCCCATAGCCTGCGCAGGCTATGGCACAATTCTACACCAGGTCAAACCTGTTGCAGGAGAACCCAGGCATTACTGTGCTGCCGACCACCTGGATTTATCAGGAGGATGGGGCCTCCTGCTAGATTCGGTGACTGCCGCCGGGCTGGAACAGCGTCATGTAGCGCCAGCATACGATAAATGTGCCCCTATGGGTGTATATGGTGTGTTTATACTGCATGTATGTGTATCTTAATATATGATGTATATATACTATATGTATGTATTTATGTATATAATGTGTTCCAAATTGATGTATATAAATGTATGGATGTGTACATACTGTGTTTACTCTATGGAGTATATGTATCAGGGCTTTTGCGCCCTAAAATTATTGCAGATGCTATCTTATAGCTAGCACTTTCAATTATTTTCCCCAATCCGCCACCCTAACGTCAGTGTGCACAGCCGGAGAATTTTTACATGTGAAAAGTCGCCATCTGCGTTTAAACTCTCCGTAGGCCCTGGCCGGATACATCAAGAGGCCGGAGATTCTTGATGTATCCGACTGCGAAAGAGCACAAGCTCCAGCGTATGATAAATAACCCCCACTTGTGAATATATGAATGCATAAATATGTGCGTAAAAGTGTATAAAAGGTGTGTTTATAAATGTAAAACTTTGCATGTGTATATTAATGAGTGTACAAATATGTGTATATATAATAAATATAAATATATATATTTTTTCATTTTTTTTTTTTTTTTTTAAGGGGACCCCATGCAGAAATCTGCTATGGGGCCCGGCCTCACCTAGTTACGCCCCTGCTTGAATGCTCACAATCGTGGGCATGAAGCATAAATTTATTTTATTTTTATGAACCCCCACTCTTGAGTTCAATCAAGGGGTACACTTACACAATTTAGCCCAAAAAACCTATACAAGCTGGCGTCTTCACGGTAAATCTACTCACTGCCACCACCCACAAGTTACTTGTACTAAGAACACCAGAACGTGAAATTACTAAATATGCTATGTTATAGGACCTGGTAACTGCAACCCCCTCAGAAACTTAGATTCTCTAAGGCTACAAGTAGGGGTTTATTAAGGTTAAACTTTAATAAATGTGGAAGAACAATACACTCATAAAAACTTTAACTTGTCAGATTTAAAAAGGTTACAAACAATATACTAACAGTTATGAAAACACAATGGGATAAAAGAAACAAGATACCCTTAATATGGAATAGTTAGAATTACTTTGGTGGGGAACACAGCAAAGACAATTTGGGCGCCTTCCACTCTCCTCCACTTGATGGCGTGATGAAGGGGTTCCCTTGGATTCACCAATTTAAATCCAATGGGTTTTTGAGTATTGACTTTGGGTACCCCCCTGAGTCTCGGCTTATACTCCAGTATATAGGGCAGTGGAGGTGAACCTATGGCACGGGTGCCAGAGGTGGCACTCAGAGCCCTTTCTGTGGGCACCCGGGCCATCACTGAGTTCACCAAACAGGACCAAATCCACCAAATCTTTCTGCAGTCGCAGGCAACTCATGAGATGCTGCTCTCAGCTCTATTTATAAGCGACACTTCATTGGCTGATTGGAACTGCAGAAAAAGTGAGAAGGTGTGGACTGGGCTGCATTACCTTTGGAAGTCATCCTGCTAGACCCACCATTCATCCTCTACAGAGAGACCCGGGAGAGGTTCTATTTGCCCTCTTTCTTTCAAATGTATTAGTGGCATTAGGCGGCCGATACAATTGGAAGATGTGGAAGAACACATAGCAATAAGTTACTGCTTAAAATGTTACGTTGGCACTTCACGGTAAATAAGTGGATTTTGGTTGTAATTTGGGCACTCGCTCTCTAAAAGGTTCGCCATCACTGATATAGGCTATGTAGTGGCATCATTTTACACAACATTTCAGATCCTTGGGGGGGTACATATACAAATTAAACAAGACAACAGAGCAATAACTATCAAATTAAACAATAGACGTGCAGCATTCTGTATTCGTTACATAGTGGAATGTGTTAAGAACAACAATACATGAAGATGATCAAAATGAATATCCCATGGAAGTCCTGTATTTGGAAGGATACTGAAAATCAAATTTCAGCTTGATTCCACTTCAGTGAAAATGCCTCAAGAAAAGGAAATTAGGCTCCTTAGTGTGTGACCTCCCTACAACGCCTCGGCATGCTCCTGATGAGGCAGCTGATGTTCTTGTGAGGGATCTCCTCACAGACATGGATTAAAGCAACAGTCAACTCCTGGATAGATGCTGCGATGTGATAATAGTGAATGTCCCAGATGTGCTCAATTGGATTTAGGTCTGGGGAATGGCAGTCAGGATATCCTTGGCAAACACATGGAGGGCTGTGCGGCCATCCAAAGAAATGCCATCCAATTACTGACCCAAGTCGGTCACGGTGGAGGATGTTGCAGGTGGTGTAACGTTCTCCAGGGTATCCTCAAACTTTCAAATCTGTTAGGGCTCGTTCACACATCCGTTCAAGGGGAAGTACATGCGGCCGCAAATTTGCAGCCGCATATACGTCCCCAAAGACGGCCGAGTGCCGCTGTTTTCTATGGAGAGAGGAGGGGTCACCTCCTCCTCACCTCCAGCATGCGGCGGGCATACCGCGTGTGAATGAACCATTACATGTGCCCACCTGCTCTCATCCATGATAAGCACAGGACGCCAATGTCAAATCTGCTAATCTTTCTGTTCTCTAGCAAAAGCCAAAGCATAACACAGACTTGTGGACATCCATCCATCATAGGACCCTATGTTTGCTTCTGGCACATGGATATTAGTGGCCTGCTGCTGGTGGTCATTTTGCAGGGTTTTGTGCAAGAAGAAACAAGGAGCATTGCCAAAGCAGGAGGTAGCGGTCCTGCTGGACAGTTGTTTCTAGGCCCTTAGCCCCCACCACATCTTCTGGTATCTGCTCCAGGCTATGGACACTGTCCTGACAGATACGGATAACCATCCTAAATGAGCTGCACTACCTGAGCATCTTGTGTGGGTTGTCAATGCCATCAGGGCCGCATCTAGATACCTCCCAACTTTTGGCCAAAAGAAAGAGGGACAAAAGCCCCTCCCCCTTTTTCTAAACCACGCCCATCGTCCCACCCACAAGCATAGTATAATATTGACCTTGACAGTCCCCACATGGTACAATGCCCCTTTCTTTGGCCAACCCCCACCCCCATTAACCTGTATAACTGCACCTAATGCAACTCTGCAAAATATAATACCCCTCATTAATGTTATCCTCCCTTTAATCCTTCCCCTACCCCTCCTCACATGGTGTGGTCCTTGTTCTCTATCCTTCTCATTCTGTGGCCCCCTGTTCTCCATCCTCCTCCTGTCCTCCATCCTCCTCCTGTGGCCCCTTTCCTCCAGCCTCCTCCTGTGGCCCCTGTCCCTCAGCCTCCTCCTCCTGTCCCTCAGCCTCCTCCTCCTGTCCCCCAGCCTCCTCCTCCTGTCCTCCAGCCTCCTCCTGTGTCCTCCAGCCTCCTGTTCCCAGCTCCCCCTGTCCTCTAGCCTCCTCCTGTGTCCTCCAGCAGCCTCCTCCTGTGTCCACCAGAAGCCTCCTCCTGTGTCCTCCAGCAGCCTCCTCCTGTGTCCTCCAGCAGCCTCCTCCTGTGTCCTCCAGCAGCCTCCTCCTGTCTCCTCCAGCAGCCTCCTCATGTGTCCTCCAGCAGCCTCCTCCTGTCCTCCAGCAGCCTCCAGCCTCCTCCTGTCCCCCAGCAGCCTCCTCCTGTCCAACAACAGCCTCCTCCCGTGTCCTCCAGCAGCCTCCTCCTCCTGTCCCCCAGCAGCCTCCTCCTGTCCTCCAGCTCCCACTGTTCTCTATCCACCCCCTAAATTACAGCTTTCTATCCCTGAGGCCCCCATGTCTCCTGGCTTTTTAAAAAAAAACCTGTTTCTAACCTTTCCTCGTTCCCCCGGTGCTGCAGTCATTTCTTCTCCTTGGCTCGACTGACTCGCGGAGGGGGCGGGGCCAGACGGGAGCGGAGCTACCTCTTCACATGACTCCTGCAGCAGGCATCATGTTAGGAGGTAGCAGCGGCTGATCCCGCCTCCTCCTGGCTCCAATGCCTTAGCTGCTCTTCAGCTCTTATCTACGGGGCCAGGAGGAGGCGGGACAAACTGGGGGAGAGGGGGGGAAGCCGTGACATTCTCCCACCCGCCCTTGGCGACCGGACAGCCTCCTCCTGTCCGCCAGCAGCCTCCTCCTGTCCGCCAGCAGCCTCCTCCTCCTGTCCGCCAGCAGCCTCCTCCACCTGTCCCCCAGCAGCCTCCTCCTGTCCTCCAGCAGCCTCCAGCCTCCTCCTGTCCCCCAGCAGCCTCCTCCTGTCCCACAGCAGACTCCAGCCTCCTCCTGTGTCCCCAGCAGCCTCCTCATGTCCGCCAGCAGCCTCCTCCTGTGTCCTCCAGCAGCCTCCTCCTCCTGTCCCCCAGCAGCCTCCAGCCTCCTCCTGTCCTCCAGCAGCCACCAGCCTCCTCCTGTCCCCCAGCAGCCTCCAGCCTCCTCCTGTCCTCCAGCAGCCTCCTCCCGTGTCCTCCAGCAGCCTCCTCCTGCTGTCCCCAGCAGCCTCCTCCTGTTCCCCAGCAGCCTTCTTCTGTCCTCCAGCTCCCACGGTTTCCATCCACCCCCTGAACTACAGCTTTCTCTCCCTGTGGCCCCCTGTCTCCTGGCATTTAAAAAAACCCCTGTTTCTTACCTTTCCTCGTTCCCCCGGTGCTGCAGTCATTTCTTCTCCTTGGCTCGACTGACTCGTGGAGGGGGCAGGGCCAGACGGGAGTGGAGCTATCTCTTCACATGACTCCTGCAGCAGGCTTCATGTTAGGAGGTAGCAGCGGCTGATCCCGCCTCCTCCTGGCTCCAATGCCTTAGCTGCTCTTCAACTCTTATCTACGGGGCCAGGAGGAGGCGGGACAAACTGGGGGAGAGGGGGGGAAGCCGTGACATTCTCCCACCCGCCCTTGGTGACCGGACAGCCTCCTTCTGTCCTATAGCCTCCTCCTGTGTCCCACAGCAGCCTCCTCCTGTCCCCCAGCAGCCTCCTCCTGTCTGCCAGCAGCCTCCTCCACCTGTCCCCCAGCAGCCTCCTCCTGTCCTCCAGCAGCCTCCAGCCTCCTCCTGTCCTCCAGCAGCCTCCTCCTGTGCTCCAGCAGCCTCCTCCTGTCCCCCAGCAGACACCAGCCTCCTCCTGTGTCCCCCAGCAGCCTCCTCCTGTGTCCCCAGCAGCCTCCTCCTGTCCCCCAGCAGCCTCCTCCTGTCCTCCAGCAGCCTCCTCATGTCCGCCAGCAGCCTCCTCCTGTGTCCTCCAGCAGCCTCCTCCTCCTGTCCCCCAGCAGCCTCCAGCCTCCTCCTGTCCTCCAGCAGCCTCCAGCCTCCTCCTGTCCCCCAGCAGCCTCCAGCCTCCTCCCGTGTCCTCCAGCAGCCTCCTCCTGCTGTCCCCAGCAGCCTCCTCCTGTTCCCCAGCAGCCTTCTTCTGTCCTCCAGCTCCCACTGTTTTCTATCCACCCCCTGAACTACAGCTTTCTCTCCCTGTGGCCCCCTGTCTCCTGGCATTTAAAAAAAACCCTGTTTCTTACCTTTCCTTGTTCGTTCCCCAAATGAATATCCCATGGAAGTCCTGTATTTGGAAGGATACTGAAAATTCAGCTTGATTCCACTTCAGTGAAAATGCCCCAAGACAAGGAAATGAGGCTCCTTAGTGTGTGACCTCCATATGCTTGCATGACCTCCCTACAACGCCTCGGCATGCTCCTGATGAGGCAGCTGATGTTCCTCACAGACATGGATTAAAGCAACAGTCAACTCCTGGATAGATGCTGCGATGTGATAATAGTGAATGTCCCAGATGTGCTCAATTGGATTTAGGTCTGGGGAATGGCAGTCAGCATATCCTTGGCAAACACATGGAAGGCTGTGCGGCCATCCAAAGAAATGCCATCCCATTACTGACCCAAGTCGGTCACGGTGGAGGATGTTGCAGGTGGTGGAACGTTCTCCAGGGTATTCTCAAACTGTCAAATCTGTTAGGGCTCATTCACACGTCCGTTCAAGGGGAAGTACATGCGGCCGCAAATTTGCAGCCGCATATACGTCCCCATAGACGTACGAGTGCCGCTGTTTTCTATGGAGGGAGGAGGGGTCACCTCCTCCTCACCTCCAGCATACGGCGGGCATACCGTGTGTGAATGAACCATTACATGTGCCCAGTATAAACCTGCTCTCATCCATGATAAGCACAGGACGCCAATGTCAAATCTGCTAATCTTTGTGTTCTCTAGCAAAAGCCAAAGCATAACACAGACTTGTGGCCATCCATCCATCATAGGACCCTATGTTTGCTTCTGGCACATGGATATTAGTGGCCTGCTGCTGCTGGTGGTCATTTTGCAGGGTTTTGTGCAAGAAGAAACAAGGAGAAGTGCCAAAGAGGAGGTAGCGGTCCTGCTGGACAGTTGTTTCTAGGCCCTTAGCCCCCACCACATCTTCTGGTATCTGCTCCAGGCTATGGACACTGTCCTGACAGATACGGATAACCTTTTTGTCATCCTAAATGCCCACCCACAAGCATAGTATAATATTGACTTTGATGGTCCCCACATTGTACAATGCCCCTTTCTTTGGCCAACTCCCCCCCCCCCCCATTAACCTGTATAACTACACCTAATGCAACTCTGCAACATATAATACCCCTCGTTAATTTTATCCTCCCTTTAATCCTTCCCCTACCCCTCCTCACATGGTGTGGTCCCTGTTCCCTATCCTTCTCATTCTGTGGCCCCCTGTTCTCCATCCTCCTCCTGTTCTCCATCCTCCTCATGTGGCCCCTTTCCTCCAGCCTCCTCCTGTGGCCCCTGTCCTCCAGCCTCCTCCTCCTGTCCCTCAGCCTCCTCCTCCTGTTCCCCAGCCTCCTCCTCCTGTCCCCCAGCCTCCTCCTCCTGTCCTCCAGCTTCCTGTCCTCCAGCCTCCTCCTGTGTCCTCCAGCCTCCTGTTCCCAGCTCCCCCTGTCCTCTAGCCTCCTCCTGTGTCCTCCAGCAGCCTCCTCCTGTGTCCTCCAGCAGCCTCCTCCTGTCTCCTCCAGTAGCCTCATCCTGTCCCCCAGCAGACTCCAGCCTCCTCCTGTGTCCCCTAGAAGCCTCCTCCTGTCCCCCAGCAGCCTCCAGCCTCCTCATGTGTCCTCCAGCAGCCTCCTC
>CM033649.1:64219348-64366834 GCA_019512145.1 Engystomops pustulosus
GGCATTTAAAAAAAACCCTGTTTCTTACCTTTCCTTGTTCGTTCCCCTGGCGCTGCAGTCATTTCTTCTCCTGGGCTTGACTGACTCGCGGACGGGGGCGGAGCTACCTCTTCACATGACTCCTGCAGCAGGCATGATGTGAGGAGGTAGCAGGGGCTGATCCCACCTCCTCCTGGCTCCGATGCCTTAGCTGCTCTTCAGCTCTTATCTATGGGGCCAGGAGGAGGCGGGACAAACCGGGGGAGAGGGGGGGAAGCCGTGACATTCTCCCACCTGCCCGTGGGACCGGACAGAGCCCAAAAACCGGGACTGTCCCGTCGAAATCGGGACGGTTGGGAGCAGGGCCGGCTCCAGGTTTAAGTGGGCCCCTGGGCGATAGAGCCTCAGCGGGCCCATTAACAGTGAACTTATAAAGCGACATTAAAAAACAAAAACTTAAAATACCAAAACACATACGCACAGATAGACAGAATATATACACACACATCCAGTATATAAAATACATACGCACAGCTATACAGCATATATACACACATCCAGCATATACAACACATAGACACAGCTATACAACATATATACACGCATCCAGTATATACAACACATACACACAGATATACAGCATATATACACAGGCATCCAGTATATACAACACATACACACAGATATACAGCATATATACACACACATCCAGTATATACAACACATACACACAGCTATACAACATATATACATACGCATCCAGTTTATACAACAAATACACACAGATATACAGCATATATACACATACATCCAGTATATACAGAACACAAATACACAGATATACAGCATATATACACAGGCATTCAGTATATACAAAAAATACACACAGATATACAGCATATATACACACACATCCAGTATATACAACACATACACACAGCTATACAACATATATACAAACACATCCAGTATATACACAACAGATACACACAGCTATACAACATTTATACATACGCATCCAGTATATACAAAAAATACACACAGATATACAGCATACATACACATACATCCAGTATATACAGAACACAAACACACATATATACAACATATATACACATACATCCAGTATATACACAACACATACAAAATGATTTTTTCACAGGAAAAAAATGGGAGAACGGACTCAATTGGCTCAAAAAAATAAAAAGATGTTTTCATCATTCTATGTGCCCAGGTCCAATGACCGGCTATGTCAGGTCCTGACCACGGGCAGAGAATGGCTCAGAGCACATTTTTAAGGTGACCCGATTAGGAGAACATTGTGGAACACGGCATCAGGATAGAAGAGGAAGAGAATATAAAGAACATTACTTATTTTACTTAAAACAAATCTGAGCCCACGATCCCTTTTTACCCACTGAAAAAAGCCTTTAATCCCTGGTACTCATACAGATATTTCGTGTTTTTACTTGTGAGGTTTCCGCCATAGAAATAATACATACATCCTCCTCAAATCTGACTTTAAACGGTTTGGTCTATATGATACCTCTTTTTCCCAGATAACGTGCCTCTTTCTTCTCGGGGTCGCTCCTGCTTGCCAGCGACCTCCTGTGATAATTCAGGAAGTCTCCTAGACCAAAGCAATTTCTGTTGAGGAAACCTGTGGCTATGGTTACACGATGGCCAGAGTAATTTTATGGCACTTTACACACATTCAGAATCTTGTATTGTCCCCTAAACTATAGTCAGAGGCCGTTTGGCCGATCGATGATCCTTGTGCTGACGCGCCTCCATAGCGCAACTAGTTTAGCCTCGCGTACAGACGCTAAACCAGCAAGGTAGTGGATATTAGTCTAAGAAGAGCCCGAAGACTTCTAAATGCATCTCTGGACGTGAACGGTGTATTTGTGATTGTGACACGTACTGGTACTTTTAACCAATAGTATTGCATGTACTTGCATTCACATCATGTGCAAAAGGGAAATATCTCCGCAGCTCCTATGTCTTACGTTAGTCTGATTTGGATCTAAGATAGCTACAAATAGAAAAGCTCAAGCATGATGTATAAATTGGTGACGGTAACAATTGTCTCTGTTTAGATGTTAGTATGTGAATCAAGTTCCAGTTCTTTTCTTTCTGTTTGAGTGTTATATTCTGACTGGTGTGCAGATAGCGTAATGTTTTGAGTGGTGGTGACCATGGTAGGTCAGTGCGAGCAGTAGATGAAGTACAGGCATGCAAATCCCTAAATATTAATTCATCCTAATTAGGTTTCTTTACTTCTATAGATCCCAGGGGGCGCGTTCACGCGTGATGTTAGCACATTTGCGTTTTCAAAAGCAAGAAGAGCTTTACCATAATTACATTGCTGTGAAAATTGCGTCACAAAATGCATGCCATTACATTGCGTTATCACATGTGTGAACGTGCCCCCAAGGCAGTGTGACTTTTTGAGATTTTCCTTAAAAACAAAAAAAAAGATTGGGAAGTTGCAGGACCTAGTCACTCTCTGGCACGGAATTCCCCCAGGCAATATTCAGCCTGATTATGTGGTGGGAAGGTCAACCATGATGTATATGGGCGCTTCCTGACTAGTGTGACATTCGCCCAGAATTTGTTCATGTATATTAATAATGTATTTGGGGTTCACATGTACTTTGTGTCTTCAATGATGGTCAGTAAAATTGTCTTGGGAGTGTAGAAGGACGGTCATCCGATGTAGGCTGAACGGGACGACATGTACGGCCAAGTTCACTTCTGGTAGGTCTTCAGTCATTTCCTTTCTACATTACTAGGGAGTGGTCAAACGCACAGAACAGGTGCAGGTTTTTCCAGAATGGGCACGGGACCCTCTGGAACTGTTGTGGTTCTCAATTCTCTTGGTTTTGGCTCCAAATAACTGAAACACCAGAATGGGACATGATGAAAACTAGTAACAGTTATTTGTAGCACCACCATAGGGTCCAAAAGTGTCTTGATGCTAAGGTGTCCAGGAGAGTGTTTGAACTTGGTAAAGAGGTTTCTTGTGGTATATTGACCATGAATATTTAGCCTGTAGTTCTTAACCTCATTCCAGAATGTTTACAGAAGCTGATGCATCTTGCCGAGGTGTTACTCCTTCAAGTTACTGGTAACAAGCGTATCTTGAATGGCGTCTTCTCGTCATGATTTGCAGCACAATCTGTCCATAGAATTCAGCGATCTGCTGTTTGCAGAAATTGCCTCCTAGGCCAGAGGATGCTTCTATATATAGGATAGACAGGAAAACATTGCAATATACAGTAAAGACATGCACTTTTCTTTATGTATATGAAGATGTTACCCCCCCCCCTCTCTCTTAAGGTCTCAATTTGTGGAAACTGTGCGCATTAAGGAAATTGTGTTGTCGTTGGTTTGTGTCTGCGTCTATATATATATTATATATGCAGTCAATTTGTTGTTTTTATACTCATTATGGCATATTTTGCGGTATGTGCCTTAAAGGTTCCTCCTCCTTCCTACCTGTGTTTTGTAAAGGTTCTCATGCTGGGCTATCACTTAAGGTTAACTGCTGGAGGCAGCAGCTCTGTCATGATGGGCAGAAGAGGCAGGGGGAACAGGCTTCCATCCTAAACAAGGCACAATTGTATAGAAATCTTACCGAGCTCACTAGTACCCAACAGGCTTGGTAACCTTGTTCCCAGAATCTGCCTCTAATTGCTATCTATGCAAATGTAAAACTCTATCCTATAATCGTACACTGTATATCACCTAATCCGTGCAGAGGAGTGAGGGGTATTGGCCGGCACCCAGCAATACAGAGCGAATCCGTAATGTGCACTGCTTCTGGACAGCTGCTAGTTTTTTATGTTTGTCAGGGTTTTAGGATGCTGAGAAGCCAGACTTCTTGTAGCAGAATACCATAGTTGATGTGGTGGCGAGCGAAAGTAACAAGTGAGTAAATTGAGGCTCCTGCAAAGGATAACACTGGGAGCTCTGCTATTATTTAAGAAATTGTCGGGGGTGGGGGGGGGGGGGGAGGTGTGTTTGTTTGTTTTTTTAATGGCAAAAAAACTAATTTTTTTTTCTTGAAAATATTCAAGAATTTCAGAGGATTATGCAAGGGGGACCATCTGAGATGAGACCTTATTTTAATAATCGAGTAGAAAAAAAAATATTGGGATTGCTGAACTATAGAGTTCCTACATTAAGGCTGAAAGCAACATGGAAACTAGTGTGAGCTAATTGTATAGGTGGTCTGCATGATGGCAATGCCCAATGCCACTGATAGCATTGTTACATATGCCACGACAGCAGCTGTGTTCTGGCCTAGGATATTGGGAAGGTATCCCCTAGCTATCACTACTGTGAATATTTTTGTTATACGAAATTTAGTAAGGTTTTGAGTCCATAGACCAATTTACTCTATGGAATGTGTCCCAAATAATCACTTTGCAAATATAGAAGCATTTTAGCAATTTTGAAGCATTGTTATTTATCACATCTAATCAGACGTTGAAAGCTGTTGAAATTGGACAATTTATCCAAACAAAAAACAATGCATATATATTATTTTGTAACATTGCGCTATAACGAGGGTACCAGAGCTTTGAACTAAATTCAGATCGACAAGGAAGGGAACAAATATAAAAGAAAAATTTTAAAAAAATGTGATCTCCGCATTAAGAGGGAAAAGGTTCTTATAATCATTGTGTAACGAAGACTTTTCTTAACTAACCAAAATAAGCAAAAAAAAAAGGAAAAAGCAAAAAACATGAAAAATGTCTGTTATTCATATTCTTCTTGTAATGTTTACTTATCAGGTTTAGCCACATTATTCTCGTTGTCTGTCATCGGTCTCAGTCCCAGGACTTTAACCTTTTCGGAAAGATACCAGATATTGAAAGGTGATGTTCTTTTAAAACATGGCGCAGTGTTTTATTTCCTACTGGATAAGATTTGACATCATGCCACGTTTTTCGGATCAGCCTTTTCGTGCGTACCGGGAAGGATGCTCTTCTGTATTGCTTGGGAAATGTCTGCAACCATCCACGCCTTGGGGAATGGAAAGCGATATTCATCGTACGCCATGACGCGGGTTGGGGGATTGGATTTTAAACTGACCGTCCATTGTTTAACAATACATACTGTGCCTCGGGTCCGCGCTATCCTCACCCAGTCCCTTTAAGTATGTGCCCCCCCCCCCCTTCCTGTCCGGCCAAAGGTAGCATGTCAATGGAAGCTTTCATTCAGTTAACTTTTTCTGTCTTTGGTAACTACGTAACTTTTTGAGCTCTTACTGATGTAGATGTTCGTTCTAAGACCAAAGGTATCTTGCAATTTGCATAAATACCTCTTGACTAGAAATTCGTGAAGTCAATCCGCGAGAGTATCTGGAAAATGTCTTAATTTTTACTTTCAAGCTTTATATATAGTAAAACAAGTGACTGAAACGTATGATCCTGTCTGTGCAAGGCTTTTTTTTTATGTTTATAGACAACATTTAAGGCATGAATACTTCCATTAAACTGTCATTGATTCTAGAGTTCAGGGTCATGGATGGGTGTGGGTTAACATGGGTACAGCCGCAATAGGAAGAAGAAGGGCATTACAATGGTACCATGTATGTCGCGCCTCTGACTAACGTTATACCAACATCAGGAGGTTACAATGTACATGTATTGCCGTGCCTCTGATACGTTATGCCACTCAGGAGGTTACAATGTACATGTAGTCGTGCCTTGATACGTTATGCCACCCTCAGGCGGATACATTACATGATGCAGTTGACTCGATACGTTATGCACACTCCGGAGGTTACATTGTACATGTATGCCGTGACTCTGATACGTTATCCACCCTCAGGAGGTACATTAAGGCGTATTGCCACATATGTTGCTGACTTACTTTTTCCCGTCATTATGCCGATGCTGTCTGATCAGATTATACAGCCTTTGGAAGTGAGAGATGTCTAGATTTCAGTGTTTTTGTTCCTAAAATAAATTGAATATGATATGCTTTATCTTGCAAAGCATTCTGGGTCTGATTGGCCAGCAATTGGCCAGCCGTTGTTTGTCACCTAAATATGGCGATTTGTACTCCATGAGTAACAAAACCGAACCATAATACATTTGCTTCCATTTGGGGAATAATCGGGAATGCTGTATAAGAATGTCCAGTCAGTTTCCTATGTAGGCAAAGGGAATCCTGAAATTCTGTCCATAAACCATGAAGTTCTGTATGTATATCAGAAATTCGATGTGACGCAAGGCTCCAGGTTGTACTATGTTATATAGTCGGCGATGGCCCATTACCTCCAACGCTTTGGATGATGTGGGGGATATTGTGCGTCTTGGTGTCCGGATCAAATGTGCTTTGTATTCTGGAAAACTAATGGACAACTGCAGCATGGCCTTCATGACACCAGATAAGGGTTGATTACGGCTACTGAATGTGGGGCTAGCCGATTATCCCGACAAAGAATGGATATAGGCAGATGGGTCCGTAGCTTATTGCTCCATGGCCGAAAAGTCCTATATGTAAAAGTGGGGCCAACCTGGGATCACTTCTAACAAGCAATCTAAATGGAAAGGCTTGGGCATAGCGTGGAATTGAGTGTGCGCTGGCTGGCTTATGCCAAAATCTTGGCCAGAAAATAAATTTTCCTTTAAAAATAAAATCTGCGACCAAAATCAGGTTCTTCAACATCTTGTAACTATCCGCAGGCTAAAAATTGTGGGTGCACCATACCATGTTTTCCCATGTTAACCTCTTCTTGTTAGCCTCCAGTAATCACATTCAGCATATCCATCCTGGCACAGCGCCCCCTCTGTTTTTTGTAGTATTTTGGTTTTCTGTAGACCATGTTTTTAAATCTATATAGTATTGTGGTACTTACAAGAAGGCAAATTTATTGTTTGTCAATTCCCGCAAGCTAAATGTTTAACTCTATAAGTTGTGTATAAGCTGAGGACTGAGTTATAATTTTACAAAAATCTTTTGTGTTTTGCAGCAGATGGTACTGTATCATTACATATGACTCCGAGACAAAAACCCAAATTATTGGGGATTGGGTGGGGTGCCAGGATTTTTTCTGATGCTTGGTTAATGTCTGTGGAACTTCTCAAAATACCTGTCAGATTTGATATATTCATCCATCTATCACAGCAGATCCTAATATGAAGAGTGATTCTGGTAGACAAGGGATTTACATGTGGAGTCTTCTGAAAACTGAGTTTTTGTTTTTTTTGTGTTTAACTTTTCAAAGGGGACAAATGTGGGAGCTTTTTTAACCGTTTTGTTTTAAAAACATTTGATTGTATTATGTGCAACTTTGTTGCTTCACATTATAACTACGACAGATATTTTTGGGGGTTCTGGAATACAAAGTCTATTAAATGTGTTGCTGCTAAAGACATTATGATTAATTTGGCTCCTGTCTTTTCTTCTAATGTTCTTAAATATCTGATTCCTCGATATTTTTGCATTCCAGGTGTTTATGTAGAGATTCGTGTGGCCCATAGGTACTGTCAATCTTTACATATTGCTGGCCTAGTCATTCTATCACAGTGGAATTTTAGGAATTGATTTAGCAGGAAGAGGAAAATGCAACAGAAACTCCTTTAGTTTGTTCAATCATACCAAAAGTGATGCGAGATGATGGAGAAACTGCCGCACTGAAGTTCAGGTTAATGGTGTCCGCTCTTTCCGAAATGATTGTATGTTCCCCTCGAAGATGCCAAGATTCATAGGAAAGGCTGTAAACTTGGGCATTGGCAAAGCGTTTCTCATGCCCTCTGCTTTCAGCATTCACCACTCTAGGATATGGCCTAATATGGTGCGAACCCCACAGATCACGAGAACAAGGGAATACAATGGAGTCCCAGGTTACCTCAGTCGGACCCATGTCCACTCCCGGGATTAATGGAACAGACGGCCGCAATGACGTTTGTTCCATACAACTCAATGGAGCTGATGGAGTTTCTGCAGGCCACATGCGACTCAAGGTAGTCTTTTCTACAACATCAACAAGTGAGCACTTTTCCAAGAGGCTGCAAGTAGGCCAACTGATCTGGTGCGATCAGGCAACCGGGGCTGGGTCCAGTCAGATTGGCAGTAAGAATTAATTGTATGCGTGTCGACACACATACAATTGATTACAATGGCGGCTGTAGAGTGCACAGGGGCCGGGAAGGAGGCTACTTTTAAAACAAAATTATGAAGCCGTTCCCAGGCCGCTGGACCCACCTTCTGCACTGCGTCCAGCCGGCCCAACCCATCGCGGCCGCCTCCGACCATGTCATTGTTGTCCCCCGACCCATCTAATCCGCGGCCGGGCTGCCAACAAAGACCATCTCATCTTTCGCCGACCGGCCCGCCCATTCCATCTGCGTCTAGCCCCAACTCATTTGTTGCCACACGGCCCTCCGTTCCATCAGTGGCCCGCTGCAAAAATCTGACGGCCTGCCTGCCAGCACACCCAAAGATGTATGTACCTTTTCTATCTTTTAGATGGGTTTGCTCATATAATACGTGTATGTTTGACGTTGGTGGTATTTAATAGGATCGTATGAGTGTAAATGCTGTAGTATGATATATGTGTGTATATATTGTATGTTGTATACGATTATGGTGTGTATGTACTGTATGGAAATGATATTGTATGTAAATCAGTATGGGGACATTTAAACTAACTTGTACAGGGTGAATAATAAATAGAGGCCAGGAAATTGCGACTTCTACCCCTCACGTCCACAGAGGGCGAGGAGGGGGCTTGTAATGTCATGTTCGCGGTGCAGGGTGTTTTCTTCCCATAGCCTGCGCAGCTATGGCACAATTCTACACCAGGTAAGGACCTGTTGCAGGAGAACCCAGGCAATCTACTGGGTGCCGACACCTGCGATGTATCAGGAGGATGGGGCCTCTGCTAGATCGGCTAACTGCCGCCGGGCTGGAACAGCGTTATGTAGCGCCAGCATACGATTAAATGCGCCCTATGTGTGTAATGGGGTGTTTATACTGCATGTATGTGTATCTTAATATATGAGGTCTATTATACTTATATGTATGTATTTACTGTATATAATGTGTTCCAAATTGATGTGTTACATACTGGTATACTCTAAGGGAGTATTTGTACAGGGCGTTTGAGCCCTAAAAATTATGCAGATGCTATTCTTATAGCAGCACTTCAATTATTTTCCCAACCACCACACCCTAAAGTCAGTGTGCACCGACGGAGAATTTTTACTGTGAAAAAGTCCGCCATCTGCGTTTAAACCTCCGTAGGCCCTGGACGGGATACATCAAGAGGCCGGGATTCTTGCTGTATCCGGAATGCGAAAGAGCACAAGCTCCAGCGTATGATAAATAAGCCCCACTTGTGAATATATGAATGCATAAATATGTGCGTAAAAGTGTATAAAAGGCGGAACAAATGGCAGTGGCAAAATTGTTGTACCAGGCACGAAAGACCATTGCGCGGCATTGGTTAGATACAGACCCGCGGAATTCAGAAATTAAAAGAGTACTCAATAATACCATTAAGATGGAGTTGGGTAGACCTTTAAATAGAAAGCACTACAGCAAGAAATTGAGAAGCAGTGAGAAATGGCTTGAGTGTCCCGGTATAGGGGCTGAGGATTGGTACGAAGGTGGCGGGGTCCGTCACGAGGTTGGTCGGAATTATGCGGGAGAATGGAGATTGATGACTCTGTAGACACTGCGAACGAGAGGCATCTTTGGACTAGTGAAACGCCAGGGACCCAAGGGGGAGGGGAGAGGGAGTTGGGGGAGGGGGGGGGATGTTTGTTATTGTATATGTTTGAAATAACTGATACATTACACAAAGCGATTATGATCTAGTAGCTAAGAAATGTGCAGTTTATATGCTTAAATAAAAGTTACCTGATGTAAAAAAAAGGTGTATCAAAAAAGTGTGTTTAAAATGTAAACACTTTAAATGTGTATATAATGAGTGTACAAAATGTGTCATATATAATAATATAAGATATATATAATTTTTTTTATTATTATATGTTTTTTTAGGGGACCCAATGCAGAAAATCTGCTATGGGGCCCGGGCTCACAGTTAACCCCGGCTGAATGCTCACAATCATGGGCATGAAGCATAAATGTATTTTATTTTTTATGAACCCCCATCTGAGTTCAATCAAGGGGTACACGACACCATTTAGCCCAAAAACCTATACAACTTGCGTCTTACGGTAAATCTACTCTCTGCACCACCAAAAGTTACTTGTTACTAAGAACAAAAAGAACGTGAAAATTATTTCTAAATATGCTATGTTATAGGACCTGGGGATAAATACAACCCCCTCAGAAACTTAGATTCTCTAAGGCTAAAAGAGGGGTTTATAAGGTTAAACTTTAATAAATGTGGGAGAACAATACACTCATAAAAAATTTAACTTGTCATATTAAAAAGTTACAAACAATATACTAACAGTTATGAAAAAACAACAAGGGAAAAAGCACGAGATACCCTTAATATGGAATATAGACTTATTCGGTTGGGGAACACAGCAAAGACAATTTGGGCACATTCCACTTGCTGGAGGATGAAGGGGTTCCTGGATTCACCAATGTAAAATCCAATGGGTTTTTGAGTATTGATTTGGGTACCCCCCGCGTCTCGCTTATTACTCCAGGTATATAGGGCAGTGGAGTGAACTTATGGCACGGTGCCAGCGGTGGCACTCAGAGCCCTGTCGTGGGCACCCGGGCCATCACTGCAGGACAGAATTCACCAAAAAGAAAAACAAAGCCCACCAAATCTTTCGTGACCGTCGCAGGCACTCAGAGATGTGCTCTCAGCGCTATTATAAGCGGACACTTCATTGGTGATTGGAACTGCGGAAAAAGTGAGAAGGTGTGGACTGGGATGCATTACCTTTGGAAGTCCCTGCTAGACCCTACCATTCATCTCTAAAGGGAGACCGGGAGAGGTTCTATTTTGCCTCTTTCTCTTTTTTTTTTTTTTTTTTTATTGCAAATGTGTTAGTGGCATTAGGCGGCCGATACAATTGGGGGCTGTGGACGAACCACATAGCAAGAGTGACTTCTTAAAATGTACGTTGGAACTTCACGGTAAATAGTGGATTTTGTTGTAATTGGGCAATCGGCCTCTAAAAGTTGCCATCATGATATAGGGTATGAGTGGCATTCATTACAAAACATTTCAGATCCTTGTGGGGGGGGGGGGAGGAAATATACAAAGTTAAACAAGACAACAGAGCAAACACTATCAAATGAAATCAATAGACATGCAGGCATTCTGTTTCTGTTACATAGTGGTGGAATGTGTTAAGAACAACAATACCCTGAAGATGATCAAAATGAACTATCCCATGGAAGTCCTGTATTTGGAAGGATACTGAAAATTCAGCTTGATTCCACTTCAGTGAAAATGCCCCAAGACAAGGGAAATAGGCCTCCTTAGTGTGTGACCTCCATATGCTGCATGACCTCCCTACAACGCCCGGCATGCTCCTGATGAGGCAGCTGATGTTCCCACAGACATGGATTAAAGCAACAGTCAAAACTTCCTGGATAGATGATGCGATGTGATAATAGTGAATGTCCCAGCTGTGCTCAATGGATTTAGGTCTGGGGGAATGGCAGTCAGCATATCCTTGGCAAACAAATGGAAGGCTGTGCGGCCATCCAAAGAAATGCCATCCCATTACTGGAACCAAGTCGTCACGGTGGAGGATGTGAAGGTGTGGAACGTCTCCAGGGTATTCTCAAACTGTCAAATCTGTTAGGGCTCATTCACACGTCGTTCAAGGGAAGTAAATGCGGCCGCAAATGCAGCCGCATATTACGTCCCCTAGACGTACGAGTGCCGCTGTTTTATAGGGAGGGAGGAGGGGTCACCTCCTCCTCACCTTCCAGAATACGGCGGGCAACCGTGTGTGAAGAACCATTAATGTGCCCAGTATAAAACCTGCTCTCATCCATGATAAGCAAGGACGCCAATGTAAAATCTGCTAATTTTGATGTCTCTAGCAAAAGCCAAAGCATAACACAGAAAAAACTTGGGGCCATCCATCCACATAGGACCCTATGTTTGCTTCTGGCACAGGGATCTTAAGTGGCCTGAGCTGCTGGTGGTCATTTGCAGGGTTTTGTGCAAGAAGAAACAAGGGAAGTGCAAAGAGGAGGTAGCGGTCCTGATGGACAGTGTTTCTAGGGCCCGTACCCCCACCACATCTTCTGGTATCTGCTCCAGGTCTATGGCCACTGTCCTGACAGATACGGATAACCTTTTTGTATCCTAAGGCCAACCAACAAGCATAGTATTCATATTGACTTTGATGCGTCCCCACATTGTACAATGCCCCTTCTTTGGCCAAACTCCCCACCCCCCCCAATTAAACCGTATAACTACACCTAATGGAACTCTGCCACATCTAACTACCCCGCGTTCAGTTTATCATCCCTTTAATCCTTCCCCCCCCATCCTCACAATGGTGTGGTCCTTTCTCTATCCTTCTCATTCTGTGGCCCCCTGTCTCCATCTCCTCCTGTCTCCATCCTCCTCATGTGGCCCCTTCCTCCAGCCTCCCTCCTGTGGCCCCTGTCCTCCCAGCATCCTCCTCCCTGCCCTCAGACCTCCTACTCCGAGATTCCCCAGCCGTCCTCCTCTGTCCCCAGCCTCTCCTCTGTCCTCCAGCTTCCTGTCCTCCAGCCTCCTCCTGTGTCCTCAGCCTCTTTCCCAGCTCCCCTGTCCTCTAGCCTCCTCCTGTGTCTCCAGCAGCCCCTCCTCGGGTCCACCAGAGCCTCCTCTGTCCCTCCAGTAGCTATACTGTCCCCAGCAGACTCCAGCCTCTCCTTGTGTCCATAGCAGCCTCCTCATGTCCCCCAGCAGCCTCTAGACTCCTCTGGTCCTCCAGAAGCCTCTCCTGGCCCACAGCAGCCTGCCCAGCCTCCTCATGTCCCTCCAGCCTCCCTCAATGTCCCAGCAGAATCCAGCAGCCTCCTGCTGTGTTCCTCAGCACCCTCCTGTCCTCAGCACAGCTCCTCAGTCACCCAGCGCCTCCTCCTGTCCCCCAGCAGACTCCAGCTTCCTCCTGTCCCACCAGCAGCCTCCTACTGTGTCCCCAGCAGCCTCATCTGTCTCATCCAGTGCATCCTCCTGTCCCCACCACAACAGCAGCCTTCTCGGTCTACTCCAACAGCCTACTCCTGACCCCAGCAGCCTCCTCATGTCCAAGCAGCCTCCTCCTGTCCACCAGCAGACTCCTCTGTGTCACAGAAGCCTCCCTCTGTCCCCCAGCAGCTAATAATCGTCCCCCCGCAGCCTCCTCTGTCCCAAAGCAGACTCCAGCCTCTCACTGTCCCACAGCAGCCTCCAGCCCCTCCTGTCTCCAGCAGCCTCCAGCCTCCTTATGTCCCCGCAGCCCTCCAGCTCCTCCTGTCTCCAGCAGCCTCCTTCCGCCCCAGCAGCCTCGCCTGTCCAGAGGACTCCAGCCTCCTATGTCCCCCAGCAGCCCTCCTCCGTGTCCCCAGCAGCATTCTGCCTGTGTCCCCCAGGCAGCACTCCTCCTAATTCACAAGCAGCCTCCTCTGCCCCAGCAGCCTCCTCATGTCCACCAGCAGCCCCTATGTCTCCAGGCAAGCCTCCAGCATCCTCTGTACCCCAGCAGCCTCCAGCCTCTCCGGTCCCCGCGCCTCCAGCATACTCCTGTCCTCCAGAAGCCTCCTCCTGTGTCCTCCAGCAGCCTCCTCATGCTGTCACCAGCAGCCTCCTCCTTTCCCAGCACGCCTTCTTTGTCCTCCAGCTCCCATGTTTTTTATCACCCCCTGAATACAGCTTTCTTCCCTGTGGCCCACTGTCTCCTGGCATTTAAAAAAAACCCTGTTTCTTACCTTTCCTTGTTCGTTCCCCTGGCGCTGCAGTCTTGTCTTCTCCTGGGCTTGACTGACCGCGACAGGGGGCGGAGCTAACTCTCACATGATCCTGCAGCAGGCCTGATGTGAGAGGTAGCAGGGGCTGATCCCACCTCCTCTGGCTCCGATGCCTTAGTGCTCTCAGCTCTTATTATGGGCCAGGACGGAGGAGGGACAAAAACGGGGGAGAGGGGGGGGGGAAGCCGGGACATTCTCCCCACATGCCGTGGGACCCGGACCGAGCCCAAAAACCGGACTGTCCCGCGAATCGGGACGGTTGGGAGCAGGGCCGGGCTCCAGGTTTAAGGGGCCCCTGGGCGATAGAGCCTCAGCGGGCCCAAAACAGTGACTTATAAAGCGAATTAAAAAAACAAACTTAAAATACAAAATAACCATACGCAAGATAGACAGAATTAATACACACACATCAGTATATCAAATTACATACGCACAGTATACAGCATATATACACACATTCAGCATATACAACACATAGACAAAGCTATGACAACATATATACACGCATACATATATACAACACATACACACAGATTACAGCATATATAAACAGGGGCCAAATCCAAGTATATAACAACACATACCACAGATTACAGCATATATACACACACATACAGTATATACAACACATACACAAGCTATACAACATAATTACATAAGCATCCAGTTTATACAACAAAGACACACAGATATACGCATATATACCACATACATCCAGTATATACAGGAACCACAAATACACAGATATAAGCATATCTACACAGGCATTCAGTATATACAAAAAAATACAAAGATAACAGCATATAACAGCCAAACATCCAGTATATAACAACACATACACAAGCTATACAACAGATATAACAAACACATCCAGTATAGACACAACAGATACACCAGCTATACAACATTGTACATTACGCATCAGTATATACAAAAAATACCACACAGATATACAGCATACATACCACATTTAACATCCAGGATATACAGAACACAAACACCATATATACAAACATAATTACAAATAAATCCAGTATATACACAACACATACACACAGCATATACAGCATATATACAATACATCCAGTATATGCAGCATAACACAGATATACAAACTATATACAATACATCCAGTATATACACAACACTAACACAGATATACAGCATATATACACATACATCCAGTATATGCAGCATACACACAGATATACAACATATATACACATAAACACATATACATGTATTTACAGATGTAGCAATTATACTTACCCCAGCTGGATGTCACTCGGTCGGGACGTGGAAGGGGACCGCGTAGGAAAGGGCGGACAGGCCTGTGATGCGTGCGGCCTGGGCCGTACATGAGGCGCGGGGGCTGCCTTTTAAATTGGCGAACCCGAACATAGTCGTGATGGGCCCCTTGGGAGCTCTGGGGCCCCGGGCACTTGCCCGGGTCAGCCGGGTGCTGACGCCGGCCTGGTTGAGAGGTATGGCATCTACCATGAGGTGAGATGAAAATCTTACCTCAAGTGACAGATGTCCGAGCTCTAGGTGAAAACAGGTGAATCACTGTTTGTCATACTGTTGCAAGTGTTGCAAGTGTTGCTGCTGAGTGCCCAGTGGTGCTGCCAGCAGCCCAATTGCGACACTGCACTCACTGTTAGTGCGCGCCTATGAGGGATCGCCCGTGCCCATCCACCCTTCCTGTCAGCTGCTGAAGTGGAGAGGAGCTGTAAAAACAGGATTGGAGAGGAGCTGTTCAGAAATGAGCGGTGAAGTGAAGGCAGATGAGGTTCAGTGCAGAGAGTAGCAGAGCAGAGTGAGGACTAATAATTTTTAGATTTTGATAGATCGGACATTTTGGGACCCTGCGATACCTGACATGATTATGATTTTACTTCTTTATTCTTATATGTGTACTAGGAAAAGGGTATTTCCTATTATATTAATTTTTTTTTTTTTAGAACTTTTTTTTTAAATTTACTATTATTTCAGGCCCTCTGGCGGGTCTGATCACTCATACAATTGTTAACATATACTGCTTCTGTATTAAAGCCTGTCTTTGGCAGCCTGCAATGTAGAATGCCTAATGACAGCTATGGGAGCCTTTAACAGGCCCCAAGCTGTCATGACAACAGATCAGCGCCCTCTGATGATGTTTCGGGGGTGCCAATGGGCCATTCAAGATGGCTGCACCCAGGTAAAGCTCTGTTGGGTGCTGATGTCGGGTTTTACTGCGGCACCTAACAGGTTAACTGCCATGATCAGTGCCAGTAACCATCCGGGCAGTTATCGGCAGGTGTCAGCTATGTAATACTGGCTCAAGGGGCTGAGCCCTCTCTATGCAACCCTTCCTGCTTAACAACGTACAACAGTAAGGAAATGGTTAAAATATATTCAGGAGGTCACAGTGCATTAACAGTATATGCAGTGGGCACATTGTGCTCATTTTGAGGGGAAAATAATTGTTATCTAGGGAACAGCATATTTATGAAGGATTTCCAACTGCCTGGAAGAAGACTGGGATGAACCAGGCCAATACAGATGTGGAAGTAAACAGCTGCAACCAAATTTTAGCAGTAAATGATGTGTGTGCAGCCCAATTGTGCAGAACATTTATCATTGGGATATATTCATATGTAGTTATTTACTGCTGATATATATTTATGCTTGTAGTGTATTCATTTTTGGTAGATGTTTGTATGTGTGCTGTTTATTCATTGCTCCTCTATAGACATAAATGTGCGGCCTAGTCATTGGTATCTTTGTGTTTGCTACATTCATTGCAGGTACAGCATTATATTTGTAGTATTTTAGCTATTTGCGCTGTATTTACTGCTGGTAGGACTAACTGTAGATAATCCCAGCGGTTGGCCTCTTAGCCATTTCATTTTTCTCCTCATGAACGGCCCTGATTCTGCCCCAGTTTTGCCACAATTTTATTACCTCACTGCTTTAAATTTCCCATTGCATACCACTGTGATATAAATGTGCCTAAATAAAAAAAATATATAACGCATTGTGCTCATTCTCATGATGTTTGTCGCCAAAGTTCTTCCTTACTTAGAGGGAAACTCCATCTGTCAAACAGAATGTCATTCAAAACTATGCAACTACAATATGATTCATGCCAAAATGCATATGGTTGTCCCGCCTCTACCATATTAATGTGAAGCATAACGTCTGTTGGCTATTTTTAATCTTTTCCATAATTAGATATATGTCAAAGAATTTATTGGTAAATGCACAGCCCAGATTATTCACAAACTTTAGTGAAAATAACACGGTGTTATATACAGTACCTTGCCGTGGTGGTAAATAACAAACACTTTATAAGGGTATTTTCATCCGGGCATTTTTCATTTAAATCACCTACCATATAGACTGATGTCAGGATTCGGGATCAGTGGATCCTATGAACCACCGCGGAAGGTGGTACTAGCCGACACCTGGGACCGGAGTCTAAGTGGCACCTGGGCCTCACCAGAGCCCGCTGCAAAGCGGGATAAACTTGCTGCGGGTGGGTACCACCAGGTCCTTCCACAGGTGCGACTAGCCTGCGGTGGCAGCCGAGGTCGAGGTACCTGCAACATCCCCCCACCGGCGCCTAGCCTTTTCTATGGGGCCTGGAGTCAGCCGGGGCCCACAGTACCTGAGTGGCTGGCGGTTGCGGCCTAGGCACGCTAGTGCTTGGTATGGGGAACCGGAGGGCTGTCCTACAGCCTGGCAGGTCTCCAGTAGGGTGGTGTTGGCAAGAAATGATGAGGGAGAGGCTGCTATAGCGGATCTCCCTGGGGCAACCCCTTAATGTCCCGAGTGTGAGTCTCTGGGTGATGGACAGGGTGCCGGTGATGAGGGCAGCCGTATTAGCAGGGACCAGACGGAGACAGAAGTTGAAGAAAACAACTTACAGTTCTTTATTTGAACCGGCAGGACCCGCAGCAACGTGCCTTTAACAGGTAGATGGAGTGCTGAGATGCTTTTGGAGGGAGCCTCAGGAGATAGTTCACCAGCCTGGATGTAGAGGGCAGGCTGGGAGGCAGCTGTGTCCTAATAGGATGCTTCAGCTGGTCCTGTAGAGCTTCAGGTATCACCTTTAAAGGTAAGATGATACCCCTTTCCTCACTATACTAACTCTAGTCTTCTTGCTCCACTCTTCAGAGGCAGGGGCTAGGCTCTTCCTGCTCCGGTATGGGCTAGACTGAGATTACTCACTCACTCACTGAGCTATAAGTCTTCCTGATCTGAGCTGAGCTCAGACTAAACTGATCTGATCCCTCTCTTGAGAGAGACTGCTCTGAGATCTGAGCCCTAGAACATTCCTGGCCAGGGGTTTTATTACTTCCCTTTGGTCAGGTGGTGGCTGCTCCTCCAATCACATCTCAGCTTACAGAGGACAGGATGTAACACAAGACATTGGATGATAGATTTTACATCATACACAGATTAACTTCTGCCTTGCCAGGCAGGATTCACCACTGCAATATCCCCTATGTCCTATAAGGACCATGTAGTGTGATGTGGTTACATGCAGGTGGGACGTATTCGCAAACACTCCTTCGCCATTGCATCGGCGAGGGTGTTGCATACCTTAGCAGGAGACATTGTCAGGTCCAGGCACAAGGTCAGGGCAGGTGGCAGAGATGCAGGGTCAAGTCCAATCCGGGGTCAGCAACGGGAGGTCCATGCAGATGGGAATGGGAACACAGGCACACGGGACACAGGAGCACAGCAACACGGAAGAACACTGGTAACATGGAGGGACTCTGGTAACACAGGAACACGGCAACACAGGATTCAGGAGCAGGAACACACGGGGACGCAGGAATATACAGAAACACGCTGGAGGCACAGGAACGCAGGAGACACAGGAAGGCAGGATAAGCGCAAGGAAGCTTTCTCGAAGGCTATATTCACAGGAACATATGGGGGGATATATATACAGCCGACATATATACGGCCCCCATACATCGCTATGAACTGACGGCGCCCAACGGGAGCGGTACGGTACAACACACATGCAGCCCTGTTCCGCTACGTACACCGTATATATATTCCTGTGGAGAGGGGCTGAGAGGCGCTCTCCCCTGGCACTGCAGTGTGCCCGCCGTGCTACGGTATGGCGGGGAACGGCAGTTTGAATGTAGCCTAAGGCTGTGAGGCATAAAGATCCGGCAGGGGACACAGGAAGGTGCTGGAATTTAAGCAGTATGGCTGGCCAGCAAGTGCCAATTATCGGCGCGCTGCCCCTTTAAATTTCTTTAAGCTGCAACGCACTTGCCCTACGAGGCGGGGACGCGCGTTATGCGCTGCTGGAGTCATCGCTGGATCCTGGGAAGGTGAGTGGCCGGGGGCCGGGAGCAGTGGAAATGGGCATGTGTGCGCCTGCTACCCGGGTGATGGGTTACAGGAGCACCCCTGACAACTGATTTCTTCCATTGGATGCTTTTTTTAAAAATGTATCTGTGTTAAGATAATTTCCCATAAATGTAGCCATAGTGTCCCTTAGAAATTAGATTGTCCTTGGATACGACCTACTCTGCTGGAGTGATTGCATACAGAGATACATCACATTTTATGGAGAAAAAATCCTTTATAAATAACGCAAGAAATAACACAACTTTTATTTTTCGCTCCTTAAAACGTATGAAAACCACATAATGTACATTGGACTAAGAAAAAACCCTACAATACGACATAGAGTTGCGTTTTTCTATTAGTGCTCTGCTGCGCACCAGGTACACACAGCGTCACTGTGGTAACCAGAGCGCGGCACGCCGCAGCTAAGATGGTGGAGTCATGTGACCGCACGTGACAGGCGGCGGGGAGACGCCTCCATCTTGGAGGTGGCAGATTCGCTCTCCATAGTCTTCACAACTCGTACAGGGAGATGGACGCAAGCAGTGGTTTGAGCGGGGAGTCCGCGGCGAGAGTGGCGGGCAGTGTGTCTCCGCTTGCCCAGGGGCCTGAAGAAGTCCTGCGGTACCGCTCCCCCCTGGTGTCACGATATGCCAGCCGGGAAATGGCCTTCAACTTCAGCGATAGCAAGAAATTCCAGACCTGGAGGCGGCTGTGGTTGTACCTGGCGCAGGCCCAGCGGGTAAGGTAACCTGTGCACTGGCTGCGGTACCGCACGTGTGTGATCAGAGGGTTATTAAAGGGGGCAACACGTGTGCGCTGTGCAGGCGTCTGTCACAGGCTGAGACCTTCCTACAAGTTCCCGGGAAGTCCAAGGCTATTATACCAGTGCTATGCATGTGTCCCGCTAGGTGTATATAGACATGGAGGCACAGGGTCACTACAACCAAACCTGCACATGACAGACCCTGAGAGAAGGTGGAAGTGACATCTCACAGAATAGTCCTGCAAGGAAGCCAATCCCATAATGAGGAAAGATCCGGGGGAATCCGCAGCAGGACTCTGCCCCTTTCCATCTAGACCTGGCCGGGCTAATATACACAGTTCTACACAATACCTAATGCCCTACCTAAAAGGCATTACCCCTCCCCTCCCCTATTCATAATGCCCGATCCATTATGCCCCCATATATAGTGCACCCTTTATACCCCCTCTCCTTATGCCCCCATATATAGTGTCCTCTTCTCCTTATGCTCTATTCATTATGGATGGGCCGGACATGTCCTGTCTAGATGACAGTCCAAATAGGAGTGCAGGGAGTAACAGTTGAGCATGACATTGGGAGGTGCTATGTGTAGCCCTGGGGGGCGCGGGGGCGGTGCTATCTGTAGCCCTGGGGGGCGGAGGTGCAATGTCTTTATGGAGAACACCAATGATTTAGATGAAGAACTGATCTGATGGACAATCCTATATTTTGCATTTAATGCTTAAAGGGGATATACAATAAATTGATATTGTAAACCTAGACGCCCGCAGTGTGGGATCTGCTGTGACGGCTCCTCTGTGTAGTGTGCACGGCCTGACCATTAAGATGTCTTATTTTTAGCCGTGCAGGGTGAGCTATTAGCTGGAGACTATCTTTAGGCCCAAGGATTTTTTTTTCTCATCGTAACCTTTCTGCAGACTGGGACCCCGGGTATAGTTTTTCATGTGTCCTCCACAAGCACAATGGTTTTCATGCAGGCGCTTGTTTAGTCAGCGGGGTCGTACTGTGACGTGCTTAGTAATTTGCTTTCCAGTTGAGGTCCCTTAGATTTCTTTATAAACCATGTGGGTGTTCAGTGAAAAGGACTATTTATACATCTGCCGTATCATGCCGATAAGAGCCTGATTTCCTCCTCTGAGAACATATAATTGCTTGTTTCCCGTCTTTTGTCTTGCCATCCCTTTTTTTTTTTTTTTTTCTTCCTGACTAAATTGAATTTTTGGTAATTTTCAGTTCTTAAAGGGGTTGGCCACATATAGCAAACTTATGAAAATCTTGCATAGATAAACCAGGGGCACTTACTCATAGATCTTCTTATATGTGTTATCCATGGCCTCCTTCCTTCTAAAATATAATTTTAAAGTTATGCTAATGAGCCTGAGGGTCTCTGGAGGGCGTTTCCAGTGCCCCATGTCTTTTCACTGGTTGTTACAATGAGCAGAGACACATTCTGTTAATAGTAGCAGCCTGTGAATCTGAGGGGCTAAGGAAACACCCACCAGAGACTTAGGCTCAAAATAGGCAATGGATAACAAATATTGGAGGATTACCTTGATTTGTCAGTAAGGCTGATGCCACATGACCCGTTTTTGGATTGTTTTCAAGCATTTGTTTTTAAAACCCATCCGGTTTTTACTGTTTACCATGTGTTTGGCTACTTTGAACAATATGAGTGATCCAATTACGGTCCTACACTTACGATAAGCGGCCAACCCTTTTATGCAAACTTGTTTTTATATTGTTGGCTTGTCATTAGTGTATGTCTTTGATATTGACACCCATGTCCATTAACTGCATCGTCTTCTCGGTATACCATGCATGGGGGTTACAGCTTGTAGTGCAGCTCAGTCCTAGTGTCAGAACCTCATGACTGAACTGAACCCAACTGGCCGGCAGATCCTTGAGTGCATGGGCAGAGGACTGGTAAGGGAATGACTTTGCTGTATCTTCCTGTACAGAGCCTGGGGCTTCCAATATCAGAAGAGCAGATCCAAGATATGGAGGCCAATTTGGAGAACATAGACTTCAGGATGGCAGCTGAAGAGGAGAAGCGTTTGCGGCATGACGTCATGGCACACGTGCATACATTTGCCCACTGTTGTCCCAGGGCAGCACCCATAATTCACCTTGGGGCCACCTCCTGTTACGTAGGGGATAATACAGTGAGTGTTGCTTTTGGTTTCTTGAACTGATCTTAAGAAAAGGTCAAATTGGAGCAAAGCCGGTTGTACATTTTAAAGAATGGTCCTCAGTTTGGCTATAACTTTTTATATATCTACTTTAGAGTTTCTGCTCTGACAATATGACCTTCTTCTACTTTCAGGACCTTATTGTTCTACGTGATGGATTTGATCTACTTCTTCCAAAGGTAAGGAACTGCTGGTTTCAGAATAGCTGTGAGGATAATAGTCACTATCTGTATTGTAATTGTGTCTTTCTCCTGTCTCTGGATCACAGCTTGCTCGGGTCATAAGCCGCTTGGCAGACTTTGCAGAAAAATATGCTGATCTTCCAACTTTAGGATTCACCCACTATCAGTAAGCAATGGCTCAGCTGCTCTGGTTCTGACCTTTGTTATTTGATCTTCATGTCCACCCAATAACATTTGCAATGATCTATCCTGCTTGGTTATACACTGACTTGTACTGCACATTCACGTGTTGTTGGATTTGTTTAGGCTTTTTGTTCCCTTACAGTATGTGTGTATATACAGGCGGTCCCCTACTTAAGGACACTTGACTTATAGACGACCTCTGGTGAAGCTCTCTGAATGCTTTACTATAATCCTAGATGCAATGATCAGCTGTAAAGTGTCTGTAATGAGGCTTTATTGATAATTCTTGGTCCCATTACAGCTAAAATTTTGAAACTGGAGCTACAATTATAAAGTATACAGTTCCGACTTACAAATTCAACTTAAGAACAAACCTATAGAACCTATCTTGTATGTAACCCTGCCTGTATACATGTAATCTGTGTGAGGGGGATAAAGGTTTAAAGTTTTTTCTAAAGTAGTAACTTTTAGCAAAATATGTTATAAATATGTACTTCTGGTCACTAAAATTAAGTTTACAGCACAGTGGCTCAGTGGTTAGCACTACAGCCTTGGAGCACTTTGGTCCTGGGTTCAAGTCCCGTCTAGGTCAACACCTGCAAAGAGTTAGTATGTTCTCTCCTTGCTTGCATGGGTTTCCTCCCGCACTTCAAAACATACTGGTAGGTTGATTAGATTGTGAGCCCCATTGGGGCAGGGACTGATTTCTCAGTTCTGTACAGCGCTGCGTAATCCGTGTGAGCTATATAAATAAATAAATTATTATTACCGTTCACCAATATCCCCACTTCTTTTTCAGCTGCAGTTTTCCCAAGTAATTGACTGTTTACAACATAATTGTACTTTTTATTTCCATGGCCCAAGTGCATAACATTTTAAATTAATCTTCATTAAACTTCAATCGCTATTTCTACACACATTTCAGATTTTGCAACAAAATCTGTGTAAAATCCACACACAATCCACAATGTGTGCAGATTGCTATAGGGCACCAATTGCTTGATGCTTCACTGATGTTCAAAATTTTTGTTCTGACTACTGAGTAAGCCATGTGTTGTTATGTTGTAGACCAGCTCAGCTGACCACTGTAGGGAAACGTGCTTGTCTCTGGTTACAAGACCTATGCATGGACCTACGCAATCTAGAGCGTGCCAGAAATGACCTCCGATTCCGAGGGGTGAAGGGCACAACAGGCACACAAGCCAGCTTCCTGCAGCTTTTTGATGGAGACCATGACAAGGTATGGTTGTGTTGGAAAGGACTTGTTAAGAAACTCCTTTTTTCTTAGAGGTCTATGTGCTGTCCCGGCCATTCCTTCTAGAAATAAGTAAGGCGGTGATTGACTTCTGCTGCTATTCAGGGTGTTGCCTACATATGGAGAGTGACACCACTGGGGATACATCCAAGGTCTCTGTTTAATGGAGGCTGGTGATGGATGCCATGCAGTGGGATCTGTCTCCCATTGGCAATTATAGCCTCAGTTAAATGGATACCTTGGAAATGATTTATCATAACGCGCAGAGATTATCTCAATAAATGCAGCCAGCGACTGCGCACGCGCGGGGACAGGAACGCCCCACTCCCCGATGGCTGCGCCTACTTGTCTTAAATCAGCAAATAGGACAAAATAGTGTAGTTTACGATGCTTTTCCATCCTTTGTATCCTGCTGTATGTTCAGTTTTAAGTATATGGAAGCATTAAGCATGCACATCAAGAAGTTTCCTGGCATAGACATTCAACGTGAAACGAAGTATAAAGACGCTTGACAATTATGAATACAATTATATGCAAAAACTGCTTCCCATTATACTTGTGGACCAATTTAATTTTTTTAATCTTATGGTGTATACTAGAAAAAATGCATCAGAAGTGACTGTCCATTGTCTTCCATTGATTTATGATAACATTGGGTTGGCTTTGGTCCCAGAATTCATTGTGTTTTTCCATTTGTGTAGGTGGAAGAGTTGGACAGACTGGTGACTAATATGGCAGGATTTAAAAGGTGAGATTCTAGTTCTACGTTCTTTCTGCGTCTGTTCGCTTTACTGCACTGATAATAACATATAAAGTGATGTGTGCATAAAACACACACAACTGGATTTCTAAGCGTCCATGTTTTGTCCATTTTTCACAAATTCCATAGAGAACAATAGTCAAAGCCTTCAGAGACTAATGGGCCAGACTAGGACATGTTTGTGCATTGCCCCATCTAGTGGTGACAAAATGTAATGCTTAAAGAAACCCCAGTCAACCTCTAACATTTAGGCGGCATCATGTGGATTGGGGATAGGTGTTCCAGCGGGAAAACACCTTAAAGCTATGATCTAAGGATATATTTGATTCAAGGGCGAGCGAGAAAATTTAAAACTTCAGTATTTATTTATTTTTTTGTATTGTTTTTCAAAGGGCTTATATAGTTACTGGGCAAACCTATAGTCGTAAAGTGGATGTAGAAGTATTGTCGGTTCTGGCCAGCCTAGGAGCTACAGTTCACAAGGTGAGTATGAATCCAGAGTGACCAGGACAAATGGCTGAAATCATAGCTTTTTATAATTTTTTTTTGTCTCACTTGTAAATCTAATATAAAGGAGTATTCTAGTTTATTTTGTTTTCATTTATTGTTATGACAGTGGATCATTCAATCTTCAACATAAGTGCATTAAATATTCTGTGTACATCATATGACCTCCTCCCCTAGAATTCATTATATCTTTGCATTACATATGGTGCATGTTCTGGCTCAGCACATGGGACACATCCATGACATGACTAAATATTGCACCATGCGTTCCATGTCATTAGATGAGCCTTAACTTGGCTGTCCGCAGTTGTATACAGTCATCTCGGATCACGAAAATGGGGGTCCCATGCAGAGATCGCATTAACGCCTCACCAAGCGTCATAGACGCATGATGAGGCGCCATTACTCCCCAGAATAATTGCCAAGCGTAAAAGTACGCTTGGCAATTATCCCTGGCTGTAGTGTGTGAGCTGAGCGGTCCGGAGCGCACAGCAATGGTGTGCAGGACATTACACTGGCAGCGCGCGGGCCGGCACTGCTTAGCACACACTACAGCGCTGGTAGCCTCTAGAATGGAGCTGCTCCGGGTAGCCGTGATGTCACGGGAGGGGGCGGAGCCTCCTGGAAAGGGGCGTGGCTTACTACGGAGTCTCCTCACAGGAAGTCGAGCTGTAATGGCTGCCTGCAAGTAGAACAAGTACAGGTACTGTGTGCATACAAGTGTATGGAGGTGAGGGGGCCTGACAGGAGTGGATGTGATAAGGTCAGGGAAGACCTGTATGTTACATGGGACTGCATGTCTTGCAGGTGCTGAGTTGGCATGAGGTGTATGTTACGTGGGACTGCGTGTCTGGCGGGTGCTGAGGTGGCAGGTGTGTGTTACGTAGGACTGCATGTCTGGTGCTGAGGTGGCATGAGGTACTGACACATGATTATATAAATAGCATCTATTAACATTATATACAGCTATGAGTTATATACTTGTATTACTGAAAATTTCATACTCCTTCCCGGCTAAAAATACTCCTCAAAAATAGTAAGAGGAGTAATATTACCCTTCTAGAAATATGTTAGTGCGACCTCTGGTCCCATGTCTCTGTTTGAATGGAAAGACGTATATACGTGGCGCTGCAGCCCCATTAGTCTGAGTGTAGCTGCTGTTATAGCAGTGGTACCAATTATAATCACATTATACAAGAGAATAATTTACATATCATTCGTATAATGACATCTTACAACATCTCTTGTAAAAATAGTCTTATTGAGTTAACTCTCTGCAGTACTGAGCAAACTTGGTTACTGCATTTTGATTCTCCACAGTGTTATACGCAAGCCCTATAATATACAGGGATTTACGACTGTGTATATGTTTTTGGCCTTTTATTAAGTACTTAAAGTCCCAAATTTACAATCCATTTGGCTCTCAAAGGAAGGGACTGTTAGATCCTTGCACTTAGAGCACAGTGAGCGGACTTACCAACCATTGTTGGACATACCCAACATTATAGTTTGGGAAATGTTTTCTTGGTAATGTTTTTGGATGACAGTGCCTTTCAGAAATATATATATTTGTACATCCGTCCCTTGTAGACCAACCTGTTGAATGGTCTCTGTAGAGCTAGAGAAATATGATCTGCCCTATTATACTGTCACAATTGTTTGAGAGGTTCCAGCTACATTCCCGGCCTCCTGCTTTTCCATCGTTTAGATGCATAACCTGGAAACATGTACAGGCGGTCCCCTACTTAAGGACACCCGACTTGCAGACAACCCATAGTTACAGACGGACCCCTCTGCCCACTGTGACCTGTGGTGAAGCTCTCTGGATACATTACTATTGTCCCAGACTGCAATGATCAGCTATAAATTGTATGTAGTTAAGCTTTATTGATAATCCTTGGTCCAATTGCAGCTAAAATTTTGAAACTCCAATTGTCGCTGGGACAAAAGAAAAAAATGTGTCTAGAACTTCAATGAGAAAATATACAGTTTCGACTTGCATACAAATTCAACTTAAGAACAAACCTCCTGACCCTATCTTGTATGTAACCCAGGGACTGCCTGTATTCAGTAAGTTGGAAGAGAAATTGAGGACTGGAGACAAATAGTGACACAAATGCGGTAATTCTAAAACGTTTGAATAAATTTGCTCTGCGTATAGCTCAATTTGTGGACAAATTGCCTGAATGAACATGACCATAGACTAATCAGTAATTTGTGCACTGAGCCATATTATTCATGATCTATAGAAGAACTCCCTTTGTACTTTTCACTTATTCTGACCTAAAGTGGTTGTCTAGCATCTGAAAAAAGCTGTTGTGAAGAAGAAAAAATGTCTTCATGCAGCTTGTAGGTATGTGCAGTTTTTTGATGAATGCATTCATGTTTTTGTAATACCGGACAACCCCTTTAAAGGAAACCCACCACTTCCGATGGAGGTTATTACCTGCAAATGACATGCACCAGCTCAGGGTGAGCTGGTGCTGGCGCTTATTTTTATTTCATAAAACAAATGTAAAGCGTTTAAACGCTCTAGTAATCTTTATATACAAGTAGCAGCACCGCACAGTGGTCCGCGCTCGGCGCACCATGCATGACCACTTCCTATTTAGGTGCACGCACGGTCACGCTCATGGTGCGCCGAGCTCGTGCCACCGTGCGGGGAAGCTACTTGTATATAAAGATTACTAAAGCGTTTAAACGCTTTACACCTGTTGAAAAACACAGCGAAGATAAGCGCCGGCACCAGCTCACACTGAGCTAGTGCACAGCATTTGCAGCTTATAACCTCCATCGGAAGTGGTAGGTTTCTTTTAAGCGGTTGCGTTTGTGATGCAGGTTCCAGCTTGACTTGGCCATATCATAGATGGTTATGATGCAGTAAGTTCTTATTGTTAGACCCATGGTCAGGCTACGACTTGTGTCTGTAAAATGGTTACAGAATGTTGTGTACAGTAAAAATATATTTGAGGGTAAAAACCGCATTTTATCTTCCCACAGATATGTACTGATATTCGCTTATTGGCCAACTTGAAGGAACTTGAGGAGCCATTTGAGAAAGAGCAGATTGGTAAATTAATGCGTAAATTCTATTTTTTGTCAAATTCCGTTTTACTGAATGTGTATATAACATGAAAGGACATCAGGTTTACTGGTGGTAGACTAGTCCTGCTTACAAGCTCCTGTGGTATCCTTCTTAGAACTTCTTTTATTATAACCCTGTACACTGCAATTTCAACCATATAGAATTATAAAAAATCTCTGGCTTACGTCACTGGAGCGCCTCTGAGCGCCTTGGCTTATCACTTATTCACTCCCCATCTCTGCAATCTGAACAAGTCGGAGTAAATTTTCAAAATTGTGTCGTACAGAAAAAGGATTCCACTGGAGCTTGTACGTAGAGGACTAGTTTACCCATCAGTAGGTAGGTAGATGTCCTTTAAAGCCCTTGATTATAAAAGTGGATGTATCCATGGCAAGCCTGCTTATACTTAAAGGGAATGTCGC
The DNA here is from genome assembly GCA_019512145.1 of Engystomops pustulosus. Classification (NCBI taxonomy): domain Eukaryota; kingdom Metazoa; phylum Chordata; class Amphibia; order Anura; family Leptodactylidae; genus Engystomops; species Engystomops pustulosus. Next base: position 64,247,943 of record CM033649.1, read on the forward strand.
ATGTTATTGTTCATCTAATTAAATTATAGAAGACAAGAGTTGAGAATTCTCTCAAATTCCAATTTCGTTTGACCATTTTGTATGATTGTACGATTTTGACTACAGGCTTATTACCATCTGAATATCCATTTTTGAAGTCTAGTGTCCTTTTTTTCTACAATGAGGATTCTGATCTCTAAACTTGGCAAATATTCTGTATATGTTCCATAACTGTAATTTTTTTCTTTTTTTCCTAGGATCGAGTGCAATGCCCTACAAGAGGAACCCCATGCGTTCTGAGCGTTGCTGCAGCCTTGCTCGTCATCTCATGACCCTTATCATGAATCCACTGCAGACGGCTTCTGTGCAGTGGTTTGAGCGGACACTGGATGACAGCGCCAATAGGTATAATTATCCATATAGGAGATTTATTACAAAAGGCGCTACAAGCCTCCTGGTTCTTTAGAAGCAAAAAGAAAAAAAACCACATTCGGGGAGATTTACCCAAAAATGTTTTCCCGAAAATAAGACCTAGTTCAATTTTTTTTCAATTCTAAAAATATAAGGCCTGCCCTGAAAATAGACACAGCAACAGTCATTACTACAGTTCTCCTCCCACACTATGCCTTACTATTAGTAGATAACTTGGATACTGCAAGAGGTGGCAACATGAATTCATGGGATAAAATCGTACAGTTGCATTGCAAATGCGATTAGAGAAGCTACCTGAACAAGAAATGGTGACTTAAAGGGAACCTGCCATGAAAATTAACCCACCCAAAATAAAACTGATTAAAAAACATGGCCCTTATCCATAAATGGTTCCTTACCTTGGCTGCAATGTTATAAAATCATATTAAGTCATCTAAGGTCCTGTTACATGATTTTATATGAAATCACTTTATGCCCACATGGAGGTATGGTGAGGAGTAGAAGTGCATGATTTCATGTGATCGGATGCATGCATGAGGTAGACACTGCAAACATAACTGTGTAAAGGACATTAGATGACATCACACAGGTCACATGAGGAGGAGTAGATGATATTACCTGATGCCAGGTTATATCAGATAAAGTTGATCTGTGGGGATGTAAGGGGAACCATTTTTGGCTAAAAGAGGTTTGTCAGTTAATAGGGCTCTTGGGGAACCTGTCACTAGCTGTATTTATGAAAATGTGAAGACAGGTTTCCTTTAAGAAAAGTGCTATTGTTAATTATGAGTAATTGGGGCCAATGATTCTAATAGCAATGAGTCACATGAATTTTTGTTCATGGAAAAGACATCCCCTGAAAATAAAATCTGGTGCCTCTTTAGGAACAGAAATTAACACGACACTTTTTTTTTTTTTAAATTAGGAAACGTGGTATCAATGTGTTATTAGACCAGTCTTCTGTGTCAGATTTATCTCTGCGTCCGATGCTGGATGATCATTTTTTTATATATTTTTTTAAATCCGATATTTTTTATTGAAGTTTTCTGATTTTACAACACAATAAAATAAACATTACAATTACAGACACAGAGCAGTACATAACATACATATATCCCTAACCCAACACAACCCGCCTTGCTGGATGATAAATTCGGTGTAGTATAAGACTGTTGAGCACTATGCACCATCTTTTAGTTGATCCAGTTTGGTGTGCCAAAAATAATACATTTTAAGGTGCACTGACTTTTTTCCTAAGGTCACAAGTTAAAAAAAGTGCATAATAATGGTCTCAAAACCCATATTAAAGCCAGTGCAAGGCATTTTGAACAGAGTTCTTGTGCAGACGCCTTGATGCGTTTCCCCCATTGTGTACGGCACTCTATAAGCGCGGCAGATCTACCATCGCTGTCGATGAGCTTCTCTGTGCACTAGGTTTGTCCATGTGTCTGCTGAGGCATTTGTGACCCTCCAAATATAGTGCTCGAGCCATAAGACACTGTAGATTTCTATAATCTCCTGATTTTTTTTTATTGATTTTTTTTTTTCCCTCTGCATTTACCATCTCTCTATTTTACTCTTTTGTAGACGCGTCTGTCTGGCAGAAGCTTTTCTGACTGCAGATATTGTTCTCAGCACTCTGCAGAATGTCTCTGAAGGGCTTGTGGTTTATCCAAAGGTAACTTGGACCAATAAAATCACAACCCTGACCTAGTATCTCTATGATTGGGTATTACTATTACCGCTACAATCTGCAATTTCTAGTCTAGTCATAGAATTTTAATTTTTCTGTCACTGCTACTACTTTTTAAAGATACTGCTACTATTTAAGATGCGTATGCTGTATTGATTCAAATGTATTCACTTTCAGGGGGCAAGAAATGAGGAGCATTTTTTGTGCTGTTTATATTCCTTATTTTATTATGTTTTTTGATAATGTTCTACAATTGGGCCTGCAACAACCATGGTAAAGCATTGGTGCTTGACGGGTTGATGCCTCTACTCTCTGTAATCTGCAAATTCTGTCGTGACCACGTCATTTAAGAGGTTTAACGGCCGCAATCCATGTCAACACTGGAGCAATGCAACCAGAGCATTATTTTCAATTTAATTCTTGGTTCCTTTTGTGATATATATGGCATGTCCTGTGTGAAAGTATATTAGACACAGCAACTTTGCTTCCTTAGCTACCAAGTGCATATCAATATATACAAATGCAGAACTGCAGCATTTGTTTAGATGGTTGTTCACCTAGTTGGTAAGGAAACAAAATCGCAGTGTCCAATATTCATGCACACAGGATATGCCATATATGTCTGACACATGTGAATCTGAAACCTTCCGAGGATCTCTATGGTTATCCATATGGTGGCTATCCACTCGTGGATGTGCAGTTCTTTCCATATACTTTCCATGGGAGCCAAGGTCCTTCCTGTGGATATGCCATAAATGCATAACATGAGATACCCATTTAGATATTGTAATGTAGTCTGTAAGGTTCCCAAAATAACATTGTGAACACGTAACCTTGTGATTTATTATTTAGCGCTATGAAATATGAATGAATGTATGGCGTGCAGCATCTAAATACAAAGTGGTTTGTATGATCATTGCTGCATAAATGGATTTGTTTTCTAATGCCTTCTCTTCCATCGTTGTCTGCCCTAGGTAATTGAAAGGCGCATCCGCCAGGAGCTTCCATTCATGGCTACAGAGAATGTGATAATGGCAATGGTGAAAAGTGGAGGAAACCGACAGGTGGGTTACACGATCCTCTGCTATTTGTCATGGGAACCAACCTCTGGGTACAGCAATTCCTCCACCCCTGCACTGTGGCAGGAACTACAACTAAACTGTATGGAACTAAATGGTATGGTACATGTAACAGCAGTACAAAGCTATCATTCTGCAAACAAGGCAACATAGCATGACACTGTCCTTGGTTCACTCCTTTGAAGGAAATCTACCATCAAAGTCAAGAAAGAAAAACCTCTGTCAATTACTCATAAATCCAGATACTTTGACTGTTAATCTTCTTATGTTTGTTATCCATGGTCTCCGTACTTCTAAAAATCTACTTTTAAAATTATGCTAATTAGCATAATTTTAAGTTGTGTTACCAGAGCCTCATCCATTCTCTGTGTTCACAGGCTGTTACATTGTGCAGAAGTACTTCCCCTCTTACTGTGTGAGATTACATCAGGCGGAGGGAGTGGTGAAGTGCTGGAAGAGCAGGCGTAATGGCTCATTAATATAATTTTACAAATTGATTTTAGAATAAAGGATGCCATGAATACAAATATAAGATAACTACCGTCAAGGTGGCTGGATCTATGATCTATCTATTTTGATAGTAGATTTCCTTTATTTACTTATAGGGAATGTATGTCCAGTTTATTCTTTTACTCTTTTACGTGATGGGAGAACATATCTCTCCAGAATTTAGTGAAGTGCTTTACAGCAGCATTAAGGGCTTAGGTCTATCGTAGTATCTAGTCATGTGCTGTGCAAGTGAGAGCATAATAATTTGTAACCTCATCTATAGTCCGTAAGGAGGGTCTGATTTTTATTTATTTATTTTTTTTACAGCGATCATACCTTCTATTGTAATTTTATCTGTGATGTGAGTTGACTGCTGCAGAAAAAAAAAATCACAAAATTTAGGAAATGTCTAGATGGCTTAGTGACTAGGATAATAGTATATTTTGTGAAATGGAAAGAAAAATTATAAGATATTCCTGAAAAATAGGTTTAACCTAAAAAATATAATTCATTTGTTTAGTCGCTCATTCCATTTTTTGTCCCTCTCTGTATTAGGACTGTCATGAGCGAATCCGGGTGCTCTCCCAACAAGCTGCTGCAGTAGTAAAGCAGGAAGGTGGAGACAATGACCTGATCAGCAGAATTCGGTCTGACCCCTACTTTGCTCCTATTCATGGACAATTAGAGCAATTGATGGATCCAAAATCTTTTGTCGGAAGGGCCCCTCAACAGGTGGGGTTAATGTAATCGTATATATAGACTACTTATACCAGATTCCACTTTCTAGGACCTGGTTAACAGAGACCTTTATAATACTGAATAATGCCGTATTAAACACACAGTGTTACTAGTGGAACTGACTTGGAGCAGTGATGTTTACAGATGCATGGGGTTGCAGCACATTACCCACTATGTGTGGCCTCGCCCTTTGGTTTCAGCAATGCTCAACATTGGTTCATTCATTTTAGTATAGAACATAGTTTCTCAAAGAGTTACCAGCCTACAATGCATCACCATTTCAGACCAAAGTTGCTCAGTTTAACATCACTGTAATAATCTTTATATAGCGCCATCAAATTCACGCTTTACAAATAGGGGACATGTACAAATATAACATTACAGAGAACAAACAGTGATATGGATCAAGAGTGAGGGCCCTGCTCGCAAGAGCTTACAGTCTATGAGGATGAAGGGGCTGACACAAGAGGCATAAGAGCTTGTATAATGGTCCAGCTGTTCTTTATAAGGGAACAGTATAAAATGTAATAAATATTCTGCTGCTTGGACCAGCCATCAGCCGCCATCTTGTATACAAAGTCTATGGTGAAAGTGACTGCAGAGAAGCCTGGAGCTTGGTATATATCTGGTGTTTGCCAGATAACAGATAGTAGATAGGACATAGGATGGGTTAGTAAAGGGAGAGTTGACACTTCATACAGTTAGCAAGTGTGATAGCGTGCTTAAATAATGGGTGGGAAGGCCATCCAGAGTGGAGAATAGACCAGGCGTTCCAGGAGTTTGGAAGGAGATTAGAAGCTGGCCAGTAGTTAGTAGCACTGGATGGGTCCAGGGAAGGTTTCTTTAGTAATGGGGTAACAGCCGCATGCTTTAAAGAAGAGGGAGCGATGCCAGGAGAGAAATTGAGGTGAGAAGTGACTGCTGGGGAGAGGGACTGTACGAGATGTGAGGGGATGGGGTCACTGAAGGTTGTGGGTCGAGCAGAGGAAAGGAGTCTGGACACTTCTTCCTCTGTGACCGGTTCAAAGGAAGAGGGTGAACAGGATGAGGTACAGGAGAGAAGGGGCTTAGTGGGGTGAGCGGATTGCAATAAATTTTCTTTAATTTCTCAATCATTATGAAATAAAGTAGGGGGGCTGCACCTTGCTGGATTTTGATGGTATATTTCCTTTGATACCTCATTTACTGTGCAACAAAATATTCTGAGGACATTGACATAATGGAGAATTTATTTGATCTTGTTCTCTAGGTGGTGAAATTTTTGAAGGAAGAGGCAATTCCATTACTGACCCCCTACCAGAACAAAATGGATGTGAAGATAGAGCTGGACCTTTAATATGCATCAAGATGAAATATTTATTTTGGAAATAAAATAGATGAATTTCTGTGATCCCAGTTCTTCAGCTGCACTGCCTGCTATTGTTACAGAATGTTTATTATTGTATTTACTGTGTTGCAGTTGACTTCATATTATACTGGTAAGACACAGTGTTTTAGACTATTTTTTGGTGCGAATTACCACTGATTTCTGTTGTAAACAGATTGATTTATTAAATATTCACCAGTGGTAACTCTCTGAAAGCTCTCAAAAGCAGAGCTCCTCACTTATACAGGTACTATAGAACCGACGATTGAGAAGTGGCACTTCAGACTTCATTTCAGCCTCAAAAAGTGACTTATTCCTGGCAATACCTTACTCTTCACTGCTTGTTTTCATGTGACTTAGCTGACAGACATGGACTCTTTGCATCATAATTCAAAGGTGCAAGGAATCCCATCCACTATACTAGTCCATCGGATCTGACCAACATAGAAGTCCATTTACATGGACTGAGCACGTTAGGCTGGCTTCACATTTGTCAGTGATCGGCCTACACTGTACTATTTGCTATGGCGCATATCGGGAAAACAAACTCTATACATCATGCAGATGTATGATGCACAGAGTTCTGTCCCCAGCAGAATGATCAGTCCGCAGTCCGTGGCACGGCACTTCTCACATCTGTGATTGCGGAAAAATGTGAATCCAGCCGGGTAAAAAGAGGCAAATTCATAGTGTGTTGAACAAAGCAGAATCCTCTGCAACTTGCGTTAGCAGCCACAGATGATTTTGCATTAGCAGCCCAGTGTATTATTCCTATTTTGGGGAAAAACAAAATCTACAAATGTACAGTTCTGCAGGAGGTTTTGGATCCATTTGTGTTTAAATTAATGCTCTGGATACTGGGTGCAGAATTGAACCTTTGCAAAACAAAAGTTGTGCACTGCCCCTCTGCAACAGGAGAAACTGCGAGCCATGGTCAAGGGGGAACCGAACATATCCCTGGTCACAGGCTTAAAGAGAACCCGCCAGGCAAATTAACCCCCTAAACTAAATATATTTTCATAAATTGCCATTAGTGAGCATTGCCTCTATCCCTTCATTGTCCCTCTACGTGCCTGTAAACCTAAGCAATGAGGTCCTAAAGCTGTATGCAAATGACCTGTGAGGTGTCCAATAAGTCATTATCATATTCAAGCTGTCCAGTTTATTCATGAGTGGGAGGTACAGCCACACCCCCAGTGCTTGACTGACAGTCTTTATAAAGAAGTGTGGTGTAATGGCTCCTCCATGTGCTTCCTGGTGCTGGTGCCCCCTGCAGTGTGTGTGTGTGTGTGTGTGTCACTACAACAGCTCCATGCAGCCATGTTATAGCAGAACATGTCAGGTACTTGTGTAGCTGACGCCAAAGTCATTTTTTACCTTCCTGACACGGCCCATTTTTTCAAATCTGCCCTGTGTCACTATAAGTGGTCATAACTTTGGACCGCTTTAACATATCCAAGTGATTTTGAAATTGTTTTCTTGGGACACATTGTACTTGTGACACACTTTTGGTGGTATGTTTTGCATTTATTTATGAGAAAATCAGATATTTGGTGAAAATTTTGAAAAATTAGCAATTTTCGAAATTCAAAATGTTCTACTTTTTCCACACATAGGTCATAACACCAAAAAACGTAATAACTAACATTCACCGAATGTCTACTTTATACCTCCGTTGTTTTTCATGTATACTCTTATTGTTGTAGGATGTGATGGGGCTTTGAACGTTAGGTGCGATTTTTCACATTTTCATAAAAAACGCAAAATCCTGCTATTGAGGGACCTGCTCAGGTTTGAAGTCACTTTGAAAGGTCTAAATAAAAGTAAAACCCCACAAATTACCCCATTATAGAAACTACACCCCTCAACGTATGTAAAACAACTTTTATGAAGTCTGTTAACCCTTTAATTGGTTTACAGGGGTTAAAACAAAATCTGATGACATTTTGAAATTACATTTTTTTTTGGCTAAATGAATGTGGTTTTTCATAAAATGTACAAATTCTCTGTGGATAAAATACCAAAACGCTCCGCAAAATTTGATACCCAATCCCTCCTGCGTATAACAATACCCCATATGTGGTGGTAACCTGCTGTATGGGCACACGCCAGGGCATCCAAGGGAAGCTGCGCCATTCAGAGCAGATTATGCATTGTCACTTTTTATTGGCTATACAATCTTTATTTTTTTGGCAATTTGGACATATAAGGGCTTATTTTTTGCGACATGAGATGCACTTTACAAATACTTCATTTTAGTGGGTCTGTAGCTTTTTGATGAGATTTTATTAACTCTTTAATGTATGGAGGAAAACAAAATTGTCAATTTTGGGTTTTTTTTAAATATATTTTGGGGGTCGTACATCATACACTAAACATACTATAATATTTTTATTCTATAGATCACTACGAATACGGTGATACCTCATTTATATAGTTTTTTATGTATTTTACAATTGCAATATAAAGAAAATCTCATTTGTTTTTGCATCGCCATCGTTTCGGAGATATAACTTTGATATTTTTTGGGTTGTCGTTTTCAGTGGTACCATTTTGGTGCACATAACTAAGTCTTTAAAGTCTTTATTTCAATAACATTGAAGATACTCCATCAAAGACGTAAAGGACAAATTAAAAGCAATTAAAAAACATTTAATAATCAAGTGTTTAGCGCCACCAGGTACGGTTCACCAAACACACACCTCCTCCAATAAGGATAAAGGGGTACACAGGTTGGCATCTATACAATAGATCAGGACGGTTCAGTGGTAATGGAGGACTTCCTCAGGGGTAAGAATGTCCTCTAATGTGCCATGCTCCCTTAAGTACCCACCATCGTAGCTTTCAACAGGTGTATCTCCAATCAGTGGTGCCGTGTGTTCAGCACGAGTGCCGGAGAAAGTGAGAAACAACCCAAGGACTTCTTGTCCTGTACATCCCATGGTGAAAAGTCACCGTTATTATAGACTTAAAAAAGAAGAAAGAGAACCCCAAGATAAACTTGGGTATATTATTTATTGGTGAATCCAAAAGTTTGTATACAGTAAAAAATATATATTTTTTATTATAAACATTAAAAGGGTATTCCGGGAATATGAACGAACGTCTGATACAAAAACCCATAATGCTATAAATCAGTGATGGCCAACCTATGACACGCGTGTCAGTGCTGACACGCATAGCTATTTTCAGTGACACGTGGCCGTTGGAGAGTTAAGTTTCATCCTCGGCTCCTACACGGCCAGGTGCAGTAGCTGGGAGGCTGAGAGATTGTCCAGCACATTGTAATAAATAGATGTAGTATGGCAGTACATGGTAGGATCAATCACACAACCTAGGATTAAAGTACCCTAGAAGTTAAATAATTATACATATTTGTTATTTAAACTATAAATATCACAAAATTATGTTTTTTTTGTCAAGGTGACACACCACCCGAGTTATGCTTGGTTTTTTGGCGAATTTTGACACACCAAGCTCATAAGGTTGCCCATCACTGCTATAAATAAATGAATATAACAAAACTCAATGTCATTGGTCACAAAATTGAGCTTAAATAGTTTGATTTTATGATTCACAAAATTATATGGCCTCTCTAACGTAGGAGGAGTTATCACCCAGATGGTCGCCACTGGAAAATACAAGTCCCATGATCCTTTAGTTCTCAGTAACTCCTCCCACCTCTTATGCTCTGATCCCAGTGATTATGTAACAGACTGTCTTGCTCTGTTGCCATAGTAATGATGTGTAACTGCCATCATGGCACAACACCGGCACATGCACTGCAACCAACCGGCTACAGCCAAACATAGTGGGGATCATATGACCTGCCCAGGCAGGTGCAGGACATGTGATGTGGACATGTGACCAGCAGCCATATTATGTCCTGTGTTGCTTTGCGCGGAGGAAATTAACGGACTGATTAAAGGGCCAGTAGCATTTTAATTCATCATTACAGTGTATGTCAGCAACAATTTTCTGCTAAGGGGAGCAACATTTTAAATAACAACTAATTACATATTAGCTTATATTTTACTGACTAATTTGTAGATTAATTATGCTGATTCCTGGAATACCCCTTTAAGTATTATCAGGATACAAAATTGAGCAAAGGCAATCACATCAAAATAAAGTGCAAGATATAGTGCCAATGAATAAAGTTCATAGGAGTGACATAAATACAAAGAGGTGACGTCGTATCTGTACATAGGATACAAAACGGCACATATGCTATTGTACAAATGGTTCATCTCGAATAGGTAAGTATTATAGTTTCAAGTGATTATATAGAGAAGGCACTCCCAGGCATTCCCCGGGTTACATACAAGATAGGTTCTGTACGTTTGTTCTTAAGTTAAGTTTGTATGTAAGTCGGAACCATATACTTTATTATTGTAACCCCAGTCAAATTTTTTTTGGTCTCTGTGAAAATTGGATTTTAAAAATGTTGGATTGTCATAAGAACCAGGATTAACAATAAAACTTAATTACAGGCACCATTGATAACTGTTAAACCTGTTTATTGTAGCCGTACTAAAGTACAGTAAATTACCAAAATCCAGAGGTCTGTTTGTAACTAGGGGTCATATGTAAGTCAGGTGTTCTTAAGAAGGGGACCGCCTGTATATACGTTGTTGGACAAGAGCAAAAATTCACTTATAGTTGTTCTAAGGGTGAGTAACAATCTAAAAGAAGAAAAATATTATTATAGTGACAAACAAAAAAAAAATACATGTATGAACCAAGCAAGGGGACTGAAAGAGTCCCAAAGCCTACAAGGGGCAAAGCCCACATTCAAAATAAGTGAAATATAAGATTCTAACTAATATATACTAAAAAAAATAATATATGAAAATATAAGTATTGTATAATAAAATGCTAGACAGTACTAATTTGTGAATAGTGTGTATCAACTCACCCATAATAATGTTGATCCAAGTCTTGGGGGACATGTTCATGTATAACCATTCTCCCGGTGTCTTCATCAATGGAAGTGGCTTCACCTGTTTTTATAGAAACCTGTAAATAACAGATCTTCATTGATACCTTCCGGGGCATGTGTTCCCAAATTATACATCCAACGTGTCTCACATCGAAGTAATTCAGATGTTGTGTCGCTCCCCCCCACCCCCCTAATGTTGGTGAATAGAAGGTCCAAACCCACAACCTTCAGGCCCTTGGTTTTGCTGGCATGAAAATTGTGAGAGGTATCTTACCTTGTGAGAAGTGCACTCCTGCATTGGTAATGCTAGACAGATGTTGCTGTATCCACTTTCTCAGTTCCTGTGAGGTTTGTCCCTCATAAATCTTACGATATGGGCTAATCAGAGCATATATCACGTTCCTAGTTTTGCAATTCACATAATTTCATAGAGTGAATTTTTGAGAGGTGGTAGGATGTACAAATTCACGAGTGGCAGGGGCAGACAGAGCAGTCACCACATGCATAGGTATCAATTTGATACCCCTTCCCAATGAACGGACGGGGCGTGTGAAATGACTGTTGGATAGTTTGTCTTTGAGATTTGAGGTGTCCTTTAAGAAAAAGTGTTTGCGTAAAACGTTCTGTGGCGTGTCCGGTGCCACTCTGTGTTATCCTGTTTTGGCCTGAATAAAGAAGTGGTGTTTTATTGGCAAGTGCCCAAGAACTTTTTCTTCTATTTTGATCTATTATCCTGTGCACCCTGATCCATTGACTACCTGGTGATACCGGTTTTTGTGAGTCTGTTATTGTAACGTTTATAGTGGGAACAGTTGCTGGTCAGAGATTCTTGTGGAAGTCTGATTGGTTTTCTATCTATTTATTGAAGACTTGATATTGTTCCACTGGCATAGATTTTGTTGCGGTTGTGGGGTGAGACTGCTACATGTGTATCGCTTTATGGAAGTGGAGTCAGGAAGCAATCTCGAAGCGTGATATGGCCATTGATGTGGGCAGAGAGGAGGCCGGCATGTGTTTTGATGTAGGTCACAGGCTTGAGACAATACATTTAGCACGAAAGGACCCATTGTTCTGTGGCATATCTGGCATCTCTGTTATCCTGTTTTGGCTGGCCTGAATAAAGAATTGGTGTTTTATCACCCATTGCCTAAGAATTTTATTTTCTTCTACTTCGGACAAATAGAATTGATACAGCTGTGTTCGAAAGTTTACATACCACTGCAGAATTGTTGTTTTCACTACCTTTTTTCAGAAAATATTTGAATAACAAAAAACTTTTTTTTTTCTTCCACCATCGGTCAGTTGTTAGATGAAACAATTTTTTGTCAAACTACTGTGTTTTCTCTTTTTAAATCATAATGACAACCAAAAACATCCAAATGACCCTGGTCAAAAGTTCTCTTGCTCCCAGTTCTTAATACCGCATATTCAGTGATGTAACAAGACACTACACATACATATACACACACAGAACCAAATTCATATACAGGATATATGCTACATAGACATACAACATACAAATACATGCAACATGCAAAAACCTAAAATAAATTATATATATTTCAATGATACCTACAAGCTTGTGAAATACTACAAATATCACAGCAATAAATATACCATTGATATAAATATATGCCAGCTGGGAGTATACTGCACATTACTATAGTGGCAAAAATTGTACTGCAAAACAGGGCTGTACTAGGCAGAGATAGACATCACTTACTGTAGGAATCATTCACAGCTAATGCACCATCTCCCTCGGCGCTGCCTGATCTTCATCCTGCTGGCATTCTCGCAGGTGACAATTCTTCATTTTGTACACAACTTTATGATAACTTCTCTTAGCCATGAGTTTTAACTGTAGAGTTCACAACCAGATGTCTTCAGCTTCATGCAGTACATCTCCACACTTAACCTCTAAAAATACCACAGTCACTTAAAGTATGTCACCTTGATTAAAAAAAAAAAAAAAAGTCATTATTTATATACAGCTTCCAATAATTTTTAGAAGGCAATAAAATCCCGTAAATTATGTAGAGTACTGCCACCTCCTTATTAAACGCAGTGCCAGCACTCCCTTATTAATATTTAGTAAAGCAGTTCTGTTAATATGTAACACAGAAACGCCTCATTAAAGTAGCAGCAGTGCTTAACATTAATTAGGATGTAGCATAGCAGTGCCCTTCTTACAGTCCCCCAGATCAAATTCTGGCCAGCAGCCAGACCGCCTCCCCCCCCAAATGGGATGATGGGGTGATTGTCACTATGGCGCACACTGGTAGTGAAAAATGATTCGGAGAGTACTTCACAACAAATCTTTTTATTGGTGTCTCACAACTCTGGGAAGACACTTAAGACCTGAGCTTCTAGTCTTTCCTCACTTGAAAAAGGAATTGCCGCTGATTCCGAAACGCGCTGTGTTACCGAGACACAAATAAACAGATTTGTTGTGGAGTACTCTCCGAATCACTTTTGACTACCAGTGTGCGCCATAGTGACAATCACCCCATCATTCCATGCATCTGATCCAGACCAGTGTGGCTACTGCGCTCTGACGATCCCGTCAACAGGCAGCACCTGATTGGTGCTCAGTTCAACTCTATCTGGTCAGCCTCATTCTTTCCTCCCCCATCTGAATTTGTCCATTGTTGTACAAACTACTACTCTATGAATGCTTTTTGGTCTTTCCCTGTTTGCCTCTCTATACACCCCCCCCCCAAAAAAAAATAAATGTTGTACAGCAGCCAGAGCCTCCTATTAAATTGTGTACAGCTGCCAGAGCCCCCCGCCCGCCTTAATCTCCTCTGCCCTGGCTTTTGTCACCCCGAGGTTAGGGCATGCGCAGAGTGCACATATGTGTGTCTACCAGCAGCACATTGATTATTCAACTGCACATTCTTGGCGAAAAGCCTCCGGTTTCCGTAAATTCCTGGGGTTTCTTTCATGGGCTCATTATGAAGCTCAGGAGTCTGCGATGGTCACTCTAGAACCGTCACTTTGTTCTGCTGTTGTTAATCGCAGGTCAACTTGGCCTTGTGTTTTGGATCGTTGTCATGTTGCAATGCCCAAGTACGTCCCATTTTAGTGCAAAGTTGCCTCCAGTATTTGCTGATAACGTGCTGCATTCATCTTTCCTTCTACTTTGACCAGGTTTCCTGCGTCTTTGTAGCTCACACATCACCAGCGTCCCCCTCCATGCCTTACAGTAGGACTGGTGTCCCTTTCCTCCAAGGCCTTGTTGTTAACTCTCCAAATGTAACGTTTATGGTTGTGGCAAAAAATTTTCGATTTCGGTCTCATCACTCCAAATTACCTTTTTCCAAAAGTTTGTGGCATTAGTACAGTAATGGCTTTCTTCTGGGGACTCGACCTTACAGCCTAATGCCTCCTTATTGTGCATCTAGAAACAGTCACATCGCTAGTTTCCAGAGAGTATTTCCAGTGATGTTATTTGTGTGTTTTTCTTTGCATCCTAAATAATTTTCCAGCTAATAGTAGACAGATTTTTGGGTGGCCTATCTGACTGGTTTGGTCTTTATAGAGCCCCTGATTTTCCATTTGTTACTCACAGTTTGAACACTGCTGCCTGGCATTATCAATTCTTTGGATATCTTTTTTTGTATCCCTTTCCTGCTGTATACAGTTACTACCTTTTCCCGTAGATCTCTTGACAATTCTGTTGCTTTCCCCATGACCCCAATCCAGAACCAGTGGCCGGATGAAAGATGCCAGAGCCTGTCTGGATCCCAAAAAGTCACTCTGCTTGTTATCAGTGTGTGCATAAAAGCTAACAGGCCACAGGTAAGGATGTTACTGAACCTTTAGGGCACATTCACATGATCTGTTGCGTCACATATTTTAAAGTGTTTTTTAACGCATTCAAAAGGCTTCAGCCTTGGTCACATGCTAAGTTTGCATTGCATTTCCACTGCATGTACTAAAACACAATGTAACCTCAGCATGTGATCAAGGCTGAAGCCTTTTGAATGTGTCAAAAACGCATCAAAAAACATGATCACATCATCGTGTGAATGCGCCCACAAATTGCATTGCTTTTTAATGGTACAAAAATGTGATGTGCGGTATCACCCTTAGTAGCCAACTTCTGCATGTTATCAGGGCAAAGTCACCAGGGTATGAGAACTTTTGATCAGGGTGATTTGGATGTTTTGGGCTGTCATTATGATTTAAAGGGAACCTACCACCACGATTCTACCTATAAAGGTATATCGGGTGGTAGATGGATGAATGGGACGTGAGGATAGCCCTTTTTTGGGCTAATCCTCATGTCCTGGCTATCTTTTAGTAAACTTAAGCGGGTATGTAAATTTTTTTAAGTGGCTACTGGGGCGTGTGGTAGCTGGACATGAGGCTACACATCGCGGCTACTCCACCCCCGTCTCCGCGCCCTTGTCCGTGTACCCAGCGGGCCTGCGGTTGCGCAGCCATAGCTCTGAGGCCGGCGCTACTGTGCATGCGCAGAACGCTGGGTACTTGGACAAGGGCGCACAGCTACGAGGAGCTGCGCGCCGAAGATGAAATGGTAGGTGGAGAAAACGTGTAACCTCATGTCCGGCTACTCCACGCCCCAGTAGTCGCTTAAAAAAATTTACATACCCACTTATTAAAGTTTACTAAAAGATAACCGGGATGTGAGGATTGCCCAAAAAAGGGCTATCCTCACGTCCCATTCATCCACCTATCACCCAATCTGCCTTTATAGGTAGAATCGTGGTGGCAGGTTCCCTTTAAAAAGAGAAAGCATTATCATTTGGCAATAAATGGCTTCACCCAACCACTAACTGTGAGTGGAAATGAAGTTTTTGTGTTATTTTATGATTAGATTGTGAGCCCTATGGGGACAGGGAAATAGCAAACTCTGTGCAGTGCTGCGTAATCTGTATGTGCTATATAAATAAAGAATTATTATTATATTCTGAGGACCATTCTCTTTTCATGCTTAGGTATATGGAGTTTTGTAAAGTATCTTTATTTATTTTTTATTTTTTCCCCTGTGGGATGAGCTGAAATTTTTATGTGTTGAGAAATGGCAAAAAAGTGGCGATTTTGATGCTTCTTTTCCTTAGGAGATTCACTGCCGGAAATAATCTTTTTATAATTTGGCATTTTGGTACACGTCAATAACTAACATGGCTATGATTGTATTCAGTTTAGGTTTTCATATATATATATTTTTATTTATTATTTTACTATTAGATCATAAATTAAATAACAGCATGCAAGATCTTTCCTTGTATTAACCCCTTAGTGACCACCCATACAGGTTTTTACGTTGGTCAGTAAGGGGCCTTGGGCTAGGCAGACGGGTTTTTCTGTCAGCCTAGGCCAAGTTCTGACCTGTTCTCCTAATGAAAACGGCATCTCGTCCTGGAAAAAATGACTTCTTAGCCAACTCCTTACTTCTTAGTACGAAAAAGCTATTGGAGTCAGAATTTGACAAAATGAAATTTCTTTTTATGTACAAAAGGTTTTAAATTTATGAAATCTATTAACTAATAAAACCTGTATAAATTTGGTATTCCTGTGATGTACCGAACCAAAGAATATATTAGAGGTGCCATTTGGAATGTACAGTGAAAGACGTTAAAAACAGCCCACAAGAAAATGGCACCAATGCGGTTTCTTGTGAATCTTACCCCATTTTACAACTTCCCAGTGCACGGCATGGGATATAAAATGCAGTCAATAGGAAGAACAATTTGAAAACGAGCCCTTATGCAGCAATATATACAGAAAAATAAAAAAGTTTTTTGAATTTTTGAAAATGGTGAGTTGTAAACAGAAAGTAAAATGGGAAAAGCCCATCAGTGTCAAGGAGTTAAAATGCCACGTGATAAAAAGTTTACAAAATGGAGTCAATCTCTGGGATAACGGGTTTGTTGTACCTTAGGCCGCATCCACACATGGGATTTTGGTTGCTTTTTGAAACGATATCCAAAAGCTTCGCCCGTGATCTTAAGTTAAGGTAACATTATGTTTCCAATGCATTAACAAAATGCAAAGGAAATGCAATATTACCGCAGGTGGAGCCTTTGGATTGCAATCAAAACGCCACATGTGAACATTGCCTCAGGGGCTCTGCCAACGTATCGGGCACAGCAAACATCTTCCCTACAAAAGCTCAATGGTTCCTTTCCTTCTGCGCCTACCATGCGCCCAGACAGCAGGTTACATCCACATGTAGGGTGTCCTCATAGAAATCGCATAAAATATTCATTTTCTACTTTTATTTACCTTAAGTGGGTAAATTTCAGGGCTAAATGAACGTATTAATGATCAAATTAGTAAATACTAAATGAAAACTTCATTTTGTTTGAAGTTCTGTAAAATACTTAAAGGGTTAACAAGCTTCCCACTGCTGTTTTGCACTGATATGTGTATGTGTGTGTGTGTGGGGGGGGGGGGGGGGGGGGGGTTTTTTTTTTTTTTTTGGGGGGGGGGGGGGGGGAGGGGTCCTGTTAA
This sequence comes from Engystomops pustulosus, assembly GCA_019512145.1. Classification (NCBI taxonomy): domain Eukaryota; kingdom Metazoa; phylum Chordata; class Amphibia; order Anura; family Leptodactylidae; genus Engystomops; species Engystomops pustulosus. The sequence goes on from CM033649.1 coordinate 64,265,144, forward strand.
CAGAACTTCCAAAACCCCTATCGAAATAAAATGGTCCCTGAAATAATTATAATTTTCATAAAAATTTGAACAAACGCTGTTTTATTTTGTAATAAAACAAAGGGGCACTTCTAAAATTATGCAAACACAAAGCTGAGATATGGTAAATGTTAGTCTTACTACCCAAATTAGTTACTATCAGTTTGAAAAACAGAACATTTTGAATTTTGAAAATAGATAATTTTTTCAAAATTTTTACCAATTTCACCTTTTTTTCATAAATAAATGCTAAATATATCAGTCAGTGAGCCTTCTCCATGCACCCGCACGAGGGGGTTGTATGTTGCTGAGTTGCATTAATGGGTATTATATGAGTCCATAATGGGGGCATTATACTATGTGGGGACCATTAAGGTCAATATTATGATATGTTTGGGGGTGGGACAAGGGGCAGGACAATGAGTGTGGTTTCTGAAAAGGGGAGGGGCTTTTTGTCCCTCTTTCTCTAAGCTAGCAGTTGGGAGGTATGCTTATGTCAGGAACAGTGGTCTCCTTCCCTCAATCGGGCTGAATTGAGAGTGTTCTGTGCAAGTGTGTTCTATGGGAGTGCCGAGAAGCGCCCAGATTATACATTTTATGATCCCATACAGCTTCCTGCAACGAATAAGGTGTTAACGGTGGATGTTTGCTGCAATATGCAGCAAACACCGACCCTTTATGGAGAGGGCTCTGCCTATGAGTCCTCTCCATACACCCAATGCTTGGCGGCCCAGCGCAGGGCAGGGTTAGGTCTATGGGGAGGGCTCGTGGGCAGAACTCTCTCCATACAGGGTTTGTGTTTGTTGCATATTAACCATTAACACCCTTTACGCCGGCAAAGCTGGGCATGGGCAGCGCAATCTTGGCTGGGATTGTTGCTCCCTCTGAGGGGGTTAAATGAAACAGCCAAAGCCCTAATTCAAACCTAATCCACTGATGGTCCCCAATGCAACCTGACACAATTGAGTATCCAATAATTTTTTTTTTGTTTAAAAAAATATATAGCAATGTTAGACCATTTTGGTTCCACTTTCTCATCATGGGTTAATGAGTGCAGAATGATCTGAAAAAATGTTTTTTCGTTTACACTGAAAGTCAATTTAACCAAAAAAGAAGCTTTCTCCTGGCACCCTGGCCAAACTGAAACATTTTACATGCTAACTGAGTCTGAGATCATGGGATTTTGGTAATTGCACTTGGGATGAAAATATAATCTACCTAAATCTACCTGTAAATCTCTCTCCATGACTACGCTTTTAGATTATGTACTTAGGTTTACACAGATATAGACATATATTTATGTACTTTTGAGCCTACAGTACAAGTTGCATAACAAGCAGGGGGGACTACAGAAAATTAGGCATTAAAAATGGGAAGAGTTGTAGGAATTGGGCCTTATACTATGTGGGGGTGTTATATACTGTAAGGGGCAGTAGAGGAATTATACTATACTAGCTATGTAATTTATTATCTGTAATCTAGCTATCTATATTTATGTATCTATGGATATCTTTATTAGCTGAGCTATGGGCCCGAAATTCGGGTTTGACGGGTTCATCTGAATTTCACAGTCAGTGAAGGACCCGGGCTTCAGGATGAACTTTGACCGGAACATGAACCCCATTGATGAAACCAAAGTGCCCTCTTTCTGCGGAACTCTGGAGACTGATAAGAAAGGCTTTGGTGAGAGCTTGATGGAAAAAGATCTGAGGGGTAATGACCATGTCTTAGACCCAACATGGCTCAAAGGCAATGATAGTTCAGAGGAAGAGGTAGCCCATGTTCTCAGGGATGAGCACATAAAGGTCAGCCAAGATGATCTCCTTGGTGTGCTATTTTTTTTCAAGCAATGTGCAGAAGGCAAAACATGAGTCTGCTGCCAATTCTGATAAATTCCCAGCCCATTCCTGTGTTCCCTACTGGATCTTCGAGCCTTGTGCCTTAGAGAAAGCTTTGTCTCATGCCCTGCACTGTTATTGTGATTCCCTGCACTGTTGTTGTGACCCTAGTTCAGTTCCTGACGCTTCTCTGCTGCCGGCCTTGACCTATTGACTCGGATCCCGTGCTGCCCATCCTGACCTCCTGCGTGTCCCGGACTACGATTCTGCCTAACGTTTGTGCCACCGCCGGCAAAGTCGCACCTGTGGATTGACCTTGTGGTACATGCGCCGCAACAAGTCCAATCTGCTTTGCGGCGGGCTTTGGTGAAAACCGGGTGCCACTTAGATTCCGGTTCCAGGTGTCGGCTTACGTTATTCTTAACGGTTGGACTTGATGGACTTGCGTTTTTTTCTGGCCTTATATACTATGATGCAGAAACATATCTTGTTTAATCCCTGAGCTGAATAGTTTTGCTGAAAAAACAATTATTATAATGAAACTCTGTCACTTCTGTGGCTGCTCCGGTGTTTTTCTCACATTAAGTATACACTGCTTCAGAGAACACTTTATTCACTGTGTTCTGCCTGACAGGCAGAAGTGATCAATCGCTGCACCATCCCTCAGCTGAGTGATCCAGCTCAGGTTGATTTGTCCTGTCTGGACAGTTCAGGAAGCTCTGTGTAATGTGTTTATGAATGGCAAGCTGAATGCAATCCAGCATTCCCAAGGTGTTACATATGTTATATGTTTTTTACAGCAAAACTACTCAGTTCAGGGATTAAACAAGATATGTTTCTGCATCAGTGTAACTACAGCATTCTCAAGGGATGTTTGGTTCATGATGCATGAAACCGGGTTTGTTCACACAATTTTTAGCGTCGGTCGCTAATATTACGAAGTACCTGTATTTGTGATCGCTATGTCGGATTTTAACCAATAACGAAAAGGATTTCTTCACCTAATTGTGGGTGGCGGATCCTCTTTCCATGTGAAATCAAATGGTAGTTTTCCTTTAAAATCTTTAAATACTGCAACCAAGACATTTATGCCTGCCCTCATCAGCATTATTTTAAACCTTCATGGGACCTTCATAGTGGAGTACCTACCACACCTAAAAGAAATCAGTTTATATTGCTTCTCCCTCTCTGTATTGGGGATGCAGCTCGATTGTTTGGCTGTGTAGTAATCAAAAATCATCCATATAAACTTGTTGCAGAACTTGACAAATATTAATCATCAACAACGATCAACAATACAATCCCTGTACCGAAAATGGCATGCAAACATTTGATCTAGTTATTAATACACTCTATTCACTGACAACAACACTTTTATGATCCACTTATTATTGCGAGATATTCACTGAGAAGACCAATGTACTGCAGAGTCCCACCTGTCCAATCACAATCACGGGGGTTAAAGGCTGCGTGATTAGCTGCTTCAGCGTGGTGCTTGATGCCAAAACGGCAACACGACATGTCCCAAACATGTACCTGGATTCTGAACAGCAGTGCGGTTTTTCTCCTTCTTTGCTATGATCTGTCTGCTGGAGATTTGTCGCTGCTCTTGTATCCTCCTTAGTTTGATAGGTTCCTCATACTTGGTGCTAGTATAGCCTCGGCCGGTGGCTATTTTCAGACACCGACAAAAAAATGTCTGAAACGATACACTATCTATTCTTGATGATGTCATCCTCTTGGCTATGGATCGCTGCTTGGAACAAAAAACATCTGACACGTTTCCAAAGAAAGTCATCTTCCTTCGTCAGGGATGCCGTCTCCTGTCCTCCTGGATCCTTATATACCCTCAAGCCTGGAGTATTTACTATCTAAAGGCAAATGTCCCTGTTTCACTGTTTAGTCCATTTGGAATAAGTGTGTTTAAATTATAGATCCATTTACTTTCCGTTTGGGACATGTTATTAATGTAATCTCCCCCTCTACAGTTGGGCTTAACCGATTTTAACACGGATAAAAACATGGTATAAAGGATTGGGATTCTTTCTGTACTACCCCTTCTCTGCCACTCTTAACTATAGATGCCACCCAATTTACTATATTTCTAGCTCTTCTGAATACAAATGCCAGGGTTTTTGGTCCTGCTTTAGAATATCCCAATGATTATAATTTTTTAAAAAATATTACCATGAGATGTATGGTTTACGATGAAGGGTATTTTAATTTCATTTGTAGTATTTTTGTTCTTTTCTTTTTCTCTCAATAAAAAAGAAAATCTAAAAAAGTGAACTTCTTTATTATTATATGTAGGGGTGAAGTGTAAATAAAAATCATTTTTATTAATTCTATTAAAAACCTCCTATAGGCTGTCTTCTCCCCCTTCACAAATACAAATGACTTCGTCAATGAATCGATGCCAGAGGAACAGGCCTGACTGGGCCAACTCATCACCAAATATGGCTTGCTCCTCCCAGCTACCTACATATATATTGGTGTAGCACGGGCAAACCTGGTCCCCATAGTCATACCCCATGTTTACAGATAAAAATCATCACCCACCTGTGCCACTCTCCATTCCCCTGCTCCCCTCCCTGCCTTACCTATCCGCGTTCCTGTTCCAGCTGCCCAACGCGAGCTTCCTCATCTCCTAGCGCGCTCGCTGGCGCTCGAAGATTAAGAGGGCCTGTCTCGACCTCCTGCCTGTACCCGACCACGAGTTTGCCTTACGATTCTGTACTTTGCCTTGGCCGCCACCGCGGACAAAGTTGCGCCTGTGGAACAACCTGTTGGTACCACGCTGCAACAAGTCCGACCTGCTTTGCAGGCTCTGGTGGAAACCGGGTACAACTTAGACTCCGGTCCCAGACGTCATCGTCTGCGGTGGTACAGAGGATCCACTACCACTGATTCTGGTAGAGGCAACAACAAGTGTATCTATTAAATAGTTGGACTTCCATTCTGTTTTTTCCGAAATCTGTAGGATATGTTTTGTATCCTTAAGATACACCGGTAATTGTTTTGTAACCCCTTGTTAAAGTCTATCCACGTTCTCAGAAAGCTTCGAAGTATAAAATAAATAATAAAATATATGTCAGCAGAACAAAACGAACCATGGCATGTAGAATTAGAGAACATCTACGGAATATTGATAAAAAACTAAAGGGGCATCCGCTATCTAAACACTTTGCAGAAAAACACACGGGTATGGTAACTGGAATATCAGTATATAGCATACAAAAGGTTAAGCCCAACTGGAGAGGGGGACATTACATTAATAAGATGTCCCAAGCGGAAAGTAAATGGATCTATAATTTAAACACACTTATTCCAAATGGACTAAACAGCGAAATAGAGACATTTGCCGTTTGCTAGTGAATCCTCCATGCCGACAAAAAGTTGCAGCGGTCTGATCCACTTGAGGCGATATAAGGATCCAGGAGGACAGGCGACGGCATCCCTGATGAAGGAAGGTGTCAGATGTTTTTTGTTTTGTAAACGGCGATCCGTAGCCAAGAAGGTGACGTCACCGAGAGTGGATAGTGTATCGTTTCGGACATTTTTTTGTCTGTGTCCGGAAATAGCCACCGGCTGGGGCTATACCGGCACCAAGCATGAGGAACCTATCGAACTAAGGAGGACACAAGAGCAGCAACAAATCTCCAGCAGACAGATCATCGCAAAGGAGGGGGAAAAGGAGTTCAGGTACTTCTTGTGAATACCGCTAGAAATAATGTGATGCTGTATAAATTTCATTTATCAGGAGCGCGGTTAAAGTTTACTTGTTGACTTTATTGCAAATTTATTTGCCACGTCGTTCCAAGAGAGTTCCGAGGCCAGGGTACGGAACTGGACAGCATATTATCCCATGGATGAGTTCCCCTGGCGTAGATTCAAGCGCAGTCTCAGCAGAAGAAGCCCGTGCAGGTTCTTTAAAGAAGGACCGGAACTCCGCCAGAAATGGTGTGAGATTAGCAGTGACTGGGTCGTCTCTGCCCCAAAGAGGAGTAGCCCAGCCAAGGGCTTTCCCAGAGAGGAGGCTGACGATGAATGCCACCTTGGATTGCTTCGTGATGAATTGAGACTAGGTTCAACGGCAGGAATACAAGCCGGGGTAGCGGGAGCTGCAGGAGCAGCCTCGGGAACCTGTTGTTGTTGCTGGGTGGCTAGCAGCTGCTGTAGTATGGCGTTAACCTGTTCCAGCTGTTCGCGTGAGGCGGCAATCTCTCGGGATGGTAGCCAGAGTCGGCTGAGTGGGAAGCGGAACCTCGGCAGGATCGATGGCCGGATCTTACTTAGAGGTTGTGGATCCTCTGAACCACTGCAACGATGATACAAGCCACACGACCGGAGTCTAAGTGGCACCCGGTTTTCACCAGAGCCCGCCACAAAGCTGGTTGGACTCACTGCGGCGTGGTACCACCAGGTCGTTCCACAGGCGTGACTTGTCCGCAGTGGCAGCCAAGGTCGAGCTATAGAAACGGCAGGCAATCTAGTAGTCAGGGACAGGCATGAGGTCAGGACGGGCAGCACGGGATTGGAGTCAAAGTCGTAGCAACAGGTCAGGGCAGGCGGCAAAGGAGCGTCAGAAACGGAACCAGGGTCACAAAGGAAATTCTCAGAAGCAGCACAAGGCATCAAAACAGCTTTCTCCAAGGCTCAAGGAACAAAGATCTGGCAGGGTGTGATGGGAGAGGCAGGTTTAAATAGCCCTATGGGTACGATTTGGGTCGCGGGACCACCCGTGACACTTATATAGACAGGTGTGTGCCTTTCCTAATCTAGTCGTATCAGTTTAATTAAACACAGCTGGACTCCAATGAAGGAGTAGAACCATCTCAAGGAGGATCAGAAGAAAATGCACAGTATGGGAGTTAAAAATGGATGTCACAGCAAAGGGTCTGAATTCTTATGACCATGTAATATTTCAGTATTTCTTGTTTAAAAAATTAGCAAAAATATCTACATTTCTGTTTTTTATGAAGATGCGGTGCAGAATGTACATGTGGAAAATAAAGAACTTTTTTCATCTTGTCATTTGCTGCATTGAAACAAGGAGTGTAAAATTTAAATGGGTCTTAATACTTTCCATAGTCACTATTTGCTACGACCAGGCTGGGACCCAGGCAAAACATAGCATAGCTGGAGAAGGGGAGTTCCCCTCTCTATAGAGAGGAGTACAGCACAGCCATATGTACGTGAAAAGATAGAGCAAGCTTTATCTTTTTCATTTTGACTGTAGGGTGGGCAATACGTCCATTCATATGGGTGGAGGTATTGCCCATTGAGATGAATGTGAGATGCACCTTTTGTAGCAGCCGATACGTTGATGCTAACATGGACTAAATCCACTGAATTCTTTTTCACCTGGTTTTTAGACTTTGGATAATAGGACGCCCAGTCCTAGATAGTGTGCACCGCTACTCTTTGTAGTTGCGCTGCTTGAATTTTCTGATGTTTTCTGATGTCAACTAGCTAGCTATATCAATGTATATACAGATACCTTTACCTATAGCGACCAATATATATATATATATATATATATGCATATATGTGTGTGTGGCTATGGGTAAAGGTATCTGTGTATACATTAATATAGCTAGCTAGTTGACATAGGTACAATCAGAATATATATATATATATAGTCTATTTACCGATACTTCTATTTCTATAAAGATATGTATATATCTTTCTATCTATCTCAATCTAATCTATCCTAATCTGATGTATGCTGTGTGTATGTGTGGATGGACTGTAGGTGGCGCAGGCGCGGTACGGACAGCGGACGCTCGCTGTGTCGGGTGTTGATGCTGCACATGCGCACTGGTGACGCAGCTGAATGGATCCTGTAGAGAGCTGAGATCCTGGAGGAGACAGCCGAGCGACACCAGGGACAGGTGAGAGGCGGCTACACAGTCATATCGCTAGGTTTGCATGATGGAAAACCGGGAGGATGCGGTTATAATAAGGAGCTATGATGAGAGTAGGTGCCGCAGCGTGAGGACAGGTGACCATTAGTGGCAGTGTGAATGATGAGGCTGAGGATGATGGGGGTGGTAGTACATAGGTCACACAGCACTGGGGTATCCATACTGCACATCTGATGGCAGGTTAGGGGGATAGTGTCACCTGGGCTCCATAGCAGCTGCCTGTAATATTGTTACCTGGCATTACAGTGTGACATGTCATGGCCATAGTGACCTGTAGCCAGGACAGTGTCGCCCATCATCCTTGTATTGTACTTGCTGCTATCCAGCACTTATTTCCATTGAGGCTGTAGCTGGAAGGGTTAATGGGGGACCACGGTGTGATGGAGGAGCCGCCTGGCCATGACGTGCGACTGTGACTCACAGCTTAATCACATTGTCCCCGGTCTCCTCTCACTAGGCACATCACTGTGTATTATGGTGGGCTGAGGCGCCATCTGCCACATGCCAGGCACATACCCTGCGGCGGGCACAGGGGGTCACCACCGACATGGATGGACTTTCCTAACACGCCACATCTTGGGGAACAGTAGATTCTCTGTTATTAAGGATCACAGCAAAAATCTGACTAAATGTGGGACCTAAAAAGCTGAAATAAATGTATAGACTAATTACACGGCATTAGTCCACATCAAAACTGCCTTTAACATCCGTCACCAAGAGAATTGGGGGATGACATAGACCAATCACCAAGTTAGTTGTTTCCTGTTACCTGAACAAAAAACGCAAAGTTCCCTGTAAACTCTACAGTCAGTGATCAGTCTAAAGTGAATGCTGCGGTCAGTCCATAGTGTGGTGTATAAAGGCTGCGGTCAGTCCATAGTGTGGTGTATAAAGGCTGCGGTCAGTCCATAGTCTGGTGTGTAAAGGCTGCGGTCAGTCCATAGTCTGGTGTGTAAAGGCTGCGGTCAGTCCATAGTGTGGTGTATAAAGGCTGCGGTCAGTCCATAGTCTGGTGTGTAAAGGCTGCGGTTGGTCAGTCCATAGTCTGGTGTATAAAGGCTGCGGTCGGTCAGTCCATAGTCTGGTGTATAAAGGCTGCGGTCGGTCAGTCCATAGTCTGGTGTATAAAGGCTGCGTTCGGTCAGTCCATAGTCTGGTGTATAAAGGCTGCGGTCGGTCAGTCCATAATCTGGTGTGTAAAGGCTGTGGTCAGTCCATAGTGTGGTGTATGAAGGCTGCGGTCAGTCCATAGTGTGGTGTATAAAGGCTGCGGTCAGTCCATAGTCTGGTGTATAAAGGCTGCGGTCGGTCAGTCCATAGTCTGATGTATAAAGGCTGCGGTCGGTCAGTCTTAGCTTTTTCTTTTCTTTTTTTCTTTTTTGTAACCTTATTAGAAACACACAACCTATGTTACAAAACTGACACACAGAAAACTGATTGAAAGTTGGAAACTTCTGCAATGCTCTAGTATAACCAGCCCTGGAAGCCTGCAGGGTTTAGGCCACTGAAGCGGAGTATAAGCGGGGGCCCTGCGCTATTTTGGGAGAGTGTTGGCTGTAAATACACGCACTGTATTTCTGGCGTTTCCAGCAGGTCTGACTGGAGCCTCTGCTCCGGCTGCTATGTGCTCCTGTCTGACAGGTGTTGTACAAGGAGGTCACAATTTAATTTCCTTTCTGTGTTTACATTTATGATGAAGGAAAAACCTCAAAGTATTTTCCAACACCTGTCTCGCTGTTAATACATTGCTGACATTTTCTGATCCTTTAGGCTGATGCCACACGTCAGAGTTTTGACTCCGTTTTTAAGCATGCGTTTTCAGACAGTAAAAAAAAATGCATGGGTTCTTTATCAGACTGAAAACGCATGCTTAAAAACTGACTAAAAACGCTATGTGTAGCATCACCCTTAGGCCGGCGGCACACATCGCATTTTGAACCCGTTTTTGGGGCGTTTTTAATCAGTCCGTTAAAAAACGCATTCGTTTTTGACCCGTTTTAATTAAGATAATTGGTAAAACTGGTCAAAAATGCATGCGTTTTTTAATGGACTGCTTAAAAACGGGCTCAAAACGCCATGTGTGCCGCCGGGTGGTGGCACACTTTGTGTTTTGAACCCGTTTTTAGTCTGTTTTTAAGCAATCCGTTAAACGCATGCGTTTTTGAGAATGTGTCTGTTTTTGACCGTTTTCCCCAATTATCTTAATTAAGATAATTGGAAAACGGACAAGAATGGCCAAAAAACGGATGTGTTTTTTTTTTAACTGACTGTTTAAAAACTGCCTAAAAACGCGCTCAAAACGCCACCTTTGCCACCACCCTTAGGGTGAAGACACACCTGGCGTTTTTAGGCCGTTTTTGGGCCATTTTTAGTTAGTGCGTTTTCAGATCGTTAAAAACGCATGCGTTTTTGACAGGTTTGAGCAATTATCTTAATTCAAACTGGTCAAAAACGCATGCGTTTTTTAACAATCTGAAAACGCACTAACTAAAAACGGCCTAAAAACGCCATGTGTGTCTTCACCCTTAGGATGGTGTCACACGTGGCGTTTTGAACCTGTTTTGATTCCGTTTTTAGTCTTGCGTTTTCAGTCCTTTTTTTGTCCGGTTTTCCCAATTATCTTAATCAAACACGGATGCGTTTTGAAAAACAGATGCGTCTTTAAAACGGACTGAAAACGGATAACATGACTAAACCCGGGTTCAAACGCCAAGTTTGCCACCACCACCAAGTATGGGGGGTGGCACACATGGTGTTTTTAGGCTGTCTTTGGGCCGTTTTTAGTGGTGCGTTTTCAGATTGTAAAAAACACACGGTTTTAATTAAAATAATTGGTAAAACCTGTCAAAAACTGATGTGTTTTTAATAACGGATGCATTTTCTTTACGCTCTTAAAATGCAAGGCTAAAAACGTCCCCAAAACGGCCTAAAAACGCCACGTGTGCCACCACCTCAGGCACGTTTTATAAATGCAGTGTTGACAGCAAGTAATTAGGGAAATCTCCTCTTCTCCACTGTTGTGATATGCTTAAAAGCGAATGCGTTAACGCACACAAAAAATAGTGTATATATAAAGGGCTTGTCTATGCTGAAACAGAGATGGGTGCTACATTTTGGAAATCAGTGACATACATATGTATTCAAAATATTCAGTAATATTTTCTTGTAAAATTCTACTATTGGAGATATTGGAAATTGGATAATGATTGGAAATATTGGTAATTGTGTTTGGGGACCTGTTGACCACCCAGCTGTGCCCTCAATAGTCCTTTGACAAGACATTACACCACAGTGTATACAAGGAAGTTTCTGCACTTGACATTTCTTTTTTTTTTTCTAAAAACCTGCCGGCAGACTCTCCGGCCGCTTTTAATTGAAAAGAGGATTGTCAACCTGGATTACTGAATGCGGTAATTGTAGCCTCCCGGAGAGCTGGAGAGGATATGGTAATACAGCAATCAGTATGGCACGCAGCTTCTGCTAAACAGGCTTAGTGAAGGAGCTGCACGGCGAGGGGGAGGGTGGAGATCGAGGAGGGTAAATATTGGGAGCGCTGAAGCAGGATGTGCAGCTCAGGGAATTCTTTCCTGTGTTAATGCCTGAACAACTGAGAAGGAAGAGGAGGGAAGGAAGGAGCATCTATGGTAGAAGTGAAGCCCCCTCCGGTGGAGAAGAGCGGGGGGTCTGACGCTGGAGGAAGCCTCTGGGCTGCAGAATCCTACAAGCAGGTACATCTCCCAGCTGTTCCTTCCCATGCACCTGTCACTTCTCACGGTACGTTTGGCTATAGACACCTGCATCGTACCTGAGGAAGGTTTTCTGTTATTTATTAGTGATTTTCTGTAGGGAGATTTGTGACTATTTGATATGATGTCTATAGTATAGGGTAAATATGATGGCACACCGGGCACACCTGTCCTGCACACACGCTGCAGGTTTAGTGACACGTCAGTGACTGCATACATTGTGAACTGCGTGTGTGGCCTGAGAATGGCCGGGACCACTCCGAGTGCAGATCACTAGTCACCTGTATGTCACTGCTTGTCTATAGCTCGTCACTCCAGCTTTACAGGTAACTGCTTCCAGGTAATACGTGTCCTGATGTCATCCCCGGGAAGCAGAGTGTTTTATAAGGGTGGAGATAGGTGTGTGTTGATCCACAGGGATATTGCAAATAAAATGACGCCCGCTGTACAGGCATAACATAGACATAAAGTATTGGTTGATGTGATGTGGAGGCCGTATAACTTCATATTGTGGAGGAGGTGGTTTCTTCTTTTATCCTTTGGCATTACTGTGCAAATAATTGATGGGATCACCAATTCTACAATGGGTGTTTTATCAGTGCAAAGCTGCCAAGAACTTGTAAAATATGTAATTAAGGTTACCTTCATACAAGGCTTCACACGGAGCTCTGCTGTGGACATTTCTTAAATAGTGTGGAGCTCTGCTGTAGAAATTTCATTAATGGGGGGGCTCTGCTGTGGACTTTTCATTAATGGGGGGCTCTGCTGTGGACTTTTCATTAATGGGGGGCTCTGCTGTGAACCTTTCATTAATGGGGGGCTCTGCTGTGGACATTTCTTAAATGGGGGGGGGGCTCTGCTGTGGACCGCTCTTTATAGAGGGGGGGCTGATGCTGGACATTTTATTACTGAGGGGAGGCTGCTGCTGGACACTTTAATAAATCCCACGCCCAGTCCGAATCAGTCGGATCGTCCGACTCCCCCCCCCTCCCCGATTTGTAGGAAGCCAGCGATATGTGGAAGCCAGCCCAGCTGCGCCAAAAAAACTATCGCCTGCGACTAAAGTGCAGAACACGATCCTTTAGTAAATGAGCCCCATTGTGTAATTGTGGGACGATAATTTTTTTCCCTAGGGACCATGGTAAGGGGGTTAAAAAAAATTTGGGTGCAGCCGGTCCCTGGTACAAAATGGTTGGGGACCAGTGATGTAGAAGACGTGCAGACCTGTTACTGCTCTGTCCAGTTATTTTGGGTTGTTGAAGAAAGCTGAGCAATGTTTTTGGCTTCTGTACACCAATCTCTTAGTAATAAATGGGGCAGCATTTCGTGTGCTCTATTCAGATCATGAACGATAGGGGTCCTTATAAGTTTTTAGTTTGTGCTATATCCAGCTTTCCTATTATATGTGTTATATGTGGTAGAAGCTGTGTAAGGAGCTTCAGTCATGGATTTTATGTTACGGATCTATGTTACATCTGAGTTTTATGCATTTTTCATGTGCTTTAAAAATACATACATTGATTAGATTGTGAGACCCATTGGGGACAGGGACCAATTTGACATGTTTTGTGCATCTGTGTGCGCTATATAAATAAAGAATTATTATATATTATTACACAGATAAATGTGAACAGTGCTGTCTATAGCAATACATCAGTGAAAAGTGCAGTTTTTTCACTGGCCCATAGATCATGCACAACTTGGATGAAAGTAGAGTACGATCTGAAGAACGAGTCAAGTTCTGCTGGTGTCCCGAGCAACCAATCCGAGCTCATTTTTTCATTTTTTGTACTGCTGTGTAACAAAGAAAGCTGTGCTGTGATTGGTTGTATTTTCCTGTCAGACCATTTTGATAAACGTGTCTAGAAATTAGCTGCAGGCACCATTTTGTGTGTTGATAACTGTGGGAGATGTTATCGTTTATTTAAAACAACTCCCTGAAGTGGTCTGACCGGTGCTAAGCCTGTAATTTGGGTTGGTTCCCTTTAAGATGGGAATGTATTTGCTGTAATACAAGAAAAGCTTAATATAGCTGAGCTCACAATGGACGTCTCTGGCTGATTTCCATGAAGATAGTTGTCAGTAAATGCCAACACTCTGGCTGCCCTGCACGTCCTCTAATGGGTGCTCAGTACATGGCAGCCAGGGTGACAGGCCTGCGGATCTGCAGGGAATAAGAGCTAAATGAGGGAAGATTGTCTCCTGCTTTATATCTCCCACACCTCCTCCTTGTACGTTTACTGATAGGTTTCCAAGGAGATGGCAGGCCGGCAAGAAAAACCAGTCTGACCCCTTCCCGGATGCCATTTTGTCATTTATAGCTGAATAATCCTTAACTCTTTACTTTTCTTAAGGTAAAAGAACAGAAATCCAAAAATAAAGGCCAATATGTAGTGTTGTTTTTTTTAAAAAATATTCCTAGTATGTGTTCCTATATATATATAGCGGTGTCTGTACACGGGGGAGATTTATCAGAAGTTAAACTGTTCTAGTTGCCCATGGAAACCAATCAGAGCTCAGCTTTAATTTTATAAACAGCTGTGGGAAGATGAAAAATGAGCTCTGATTGGCTGCCCTGGCCAACTAAAACAGTTGTGCTCTCAGACACTTCTGATAAATCTCCCCTATAGTGTGTCAGAATGTGAGCGTGAGTGTGAAATATGGTGCTGTCTATAAAAACATCACAGCTACAAGTATACAGAAAAGAGCCTAGGGGTGCTCAGTAATGTGTACATAGCTTCTTATGTCTATGATACACTTGATAAACCAAGTGCCCAAAGGGCTAATTTAACCCTCGTTGTTCACCAAAAGCACGCTGTGGGGAAAAAGCATGTTGTTTATTTTAACTATTTGCAATAAAAGTTGAGTTTTCGTGATCTAAGAGGGTTAAATAATCTATTTGGGCACTTGGTTTTACATCACATCTAGGTCCGACTTAAATTGTGTTTAAAGGGGTTATCCGGGTTTTAAAAATTACCTAGGGCCGGCTGGGGAGGGCTAGTTAAACATAATAAACATGGACTTGCCTCCTCCGGCGCTGCCAATGTCCCGCGCCGCGGTCCCTTCGATCCGTGCCCCTGTTTGTTTACAGGGGCACGGAAGCCGCGCACAGGGAGCTTCCGGTCCATGATGTGGACGGCTCCTCCCATCCGTCCCTATCTCTCAGCGTTGTAAGCGCTGGGAGATGATGCTCATGGGAGCTTCCGACCGGCCGCGGCGTGGGACATTGGCAGCACCGGAGGAGGTAAGTACACGTTTATTGTGTTTAAATAGCCCTCCCCAGCCCGGCCATAAGAAATTTTTTAAACCCGGATAACCCCTTTAATATGTCTATGTGTCACAATGTCATAAGCTTTTTTCAGTGATTTCCCAAAGCAGAACTGTGGGGAAAATGGTTGTAGACGGATGACGACAGAAGGGCATCCATTAGCCCCATAGACTGTAAGCTGTAGTGAACTGGACCCTCACTCCTTTTGTCCTATATGACTATGTTTTTACTCTGTAATGTTATTTTATTTGTATATGTCTCCCCATAATCTGTAATGCAGAATATGATGGCCCTTTATAAAGATTATTATTATTATAGTGTTCCATTGAACCTTGTGGAAACAGATTCCCTTCCATTGGCATATAATTTTAGAATATTTATGAAAAATTTCCACCAAAAAAGTTGGCTACAATGTAAAGGCCGCATATTGTTCCTCATCGGCGCCGGCCGCTTGCTTCTCTATGGAAATCTAATAAAACAGAACGATCTAATGTGTATTTGGTCATCTGAAAAAGGATTACAGACCCTTAGCAGGGATCAATAAATTTTGAATTTTATCATTTGTGTATTTGGGATACAGATTTCAACTTGCTGTGGGTTACTTGCTGAACCAAGTATGCATTTATATGGGATAAGCATTTGACATGACCTCTCATGTGTTCATTGCCAGAATTGCAGTCAAATGAATCATTGTTTGGCCCCATCGTAACATGGCAGCCCATTCCTTCAGCCTCCTCTTAACTAATAGGCTTCATAGACATACAGGGGGAGATTTGTCATAGGTTTCTGAGGTTAAACTGTTCTAGTTGCCCATGGAAACCAATCAGAGCTCAGCTGTAATTTTATAAACTGTGGGAAAATGAAAGCTGAGCTCTGATTGGTTGCCATGGGCAACTAGAACAGTTCTGCTCTAAGAGACTTATGATAAATCTCCCCCACAGTCCCAATACTTCAATGAGTTAACAGTTTGTCTCGGGAGACCAAGATGGATTCAGCAGTGATTTCATATTGGGTGAATAGAAAAGGGAGCAGAAAAAGGGCTTGTTCCAACGTTTCTTTTATTCACTTGTACTATTGATTTATACGAAGTTAGGTAAAGGTGACCATTTAATAAATGTGGCCCACAGAGATTTTTTAATAAGAAACGCATTGTGACATGCTTGGATAACATGTTGCATGTATGGAGGCTGTATTATGGTCGCTGGAGTAACTAACTGTGGGTTCATGCTTTTGGCCGTCTGTTTTATTTGCTTTTCGCCCGTAAGGGGCTATCACCTGCCACATGTCACCATGACCTTCATGGTTCCCAAGCATCGTGGATGTAACATATCCAGCACATATCCAGCACACAGCAAGATACAAAACAGACACTTATCCCCTATTCACTTAGGTCAGTGATGGCAAACCTTTTAGAGACTGGGTGCCCAAACTAGAACCAAAACCCACTTATTTTCCACCAAGTGCCAACATGAAAATGTAAACAGTAACCTATTGCTTCCTGTTCTTCCACAACATTCAATCGTATCGGCCCCCTGAGTACACCAATGTGGTAGAAAGCAGGAGGGCAAATTCAGACATCATTGTAGCTTCTCTCCAGGGTCTCTCTGCACAGGAAGAATCATGGGGCCAACAAGATAATCTGGCCCTGTTCACACCTTCTCACTCTTCCTGCAGTTCCAATCTGTCAAGGATGTGTCACCTTAAAAGAGCATTGAGAGATCTCAAGTTACTTGCGACTGCATGAAGGGTCGAGTCCTGTCTGATGTCCTGGGGCGACAACCTGGGTGCCCACAGAAAGGGTTCTGAGTGCCACCTCTGCCACCCTTGCCATCAGGTTTGCCACAGGTTTGCCATCACTGACTTAGGAGATAGGTCAGTTTGCTGGGGTCCGGCTGCTTGGATGCCGGTTGATGATTTGGGTGGGTGGAGTTGAATTGCATTGCAGTGTTGGGCTCCAATGTGTCCATAGGAAAGGTTGCTTGCTACATTTAAGTATGTTTTAAAGCCACAATAAAAGACACAGAGTCAAAGGAGTATATATTTTTCACATGGTCTCCCATGTGAGAAGGGAACCTACCATTACATCCAATAAAAATGTATCCTTTATTTACTGGTATTAAAAAAACATGTAATAAATACAGTTATAATCTAAACAATACAAAATATGGAGCTAATATACAGGGGTAACCTAGGTGAAACCATCCACAGGTAAATATACGAAGCCGATGTGCAACGTGCGCATGTCACAACTGTCACAGGTATATAGTAATACATGCATTTATATACTGGGTATACTAAGGTCTAGCAAATACAGAGGAGAACAAATGAATATTGGTGTGATCCAAGTTTAACCAGCTTTTTTCATATTTTTACCTGTGGATGGTTTCACCTAGGTTCCCCTGTACATAAGGTCCAAGTTTTGTATTGTTTATATCATATGTATATTAACGTATTAATAACATGTAATTTTAATACCAGTACATAGAGAATATATTTGTATTGGATATAATGGTATGTTCCCTTAATTGATAGGGTGTGTACATTTATGTTTTCTCTATGAAAGTCTACATTGCTCAGTTTTCTCCAGGAACCCCAAATCGGGTTGTCGGATCAGGAGGCAGATGGCTCATTGTGTATTATTGTATCGGCCATTTGGCCACCCTGCTGGACCTGCTCCCATCTGCTTCTAGTAGCCCTGCAGTACAGTGTGAGGCGGATGCAGATGTGTCCTTCTGGGTCCAGTCGTAAGGTAGAACAGCTGGTCAACCGGATCTCCACACATTTCTCCTCCTATGTTTGTTTCTGCTACTTACTACTGTATGTGCAGCCTTGTAAAAGCTGCCTCACTGCATTGTGTAGTGGGAGTTCTCCGCTACCACAGGCTTAACCATTTCTGACCTTTTCTAGATTACATTGTGTGGTCTATTAGTCCAATGACAGAGGTACTTTAGTATCCAGGATGGTACATGTATTATTTATGCACCTATTTGTATATGCGGTGACTCACACTGAATCATCACACAGCGTTTGTGCCTTGGCTAGCCCTGAGGGCGCACAGAATGAAGACCAAACCACATCCCTCAGGCTTGGCAGGATCAAGGGACTGTAACAACCCTCACTTACTATTGTTTTGGTTTCTTACAGAAAACCCACCTCTTATGAACTACCGATGCCACATCCACACCTTGTGATCACCACCAGTTCCTTTCTTCTGGTCAGAATAGTTTTCTGAGGACTGCTCTTAGACATTTCCTAAGACAACAATACTTACTGTGCTCGCTGAATTGACTCTGGCACCATGTCAGGTAAGGGAGGCTCAGGTATAATCTCTGTTATATTGAAGGACACAGATTGTTTGTTAGTTTTTGTGAGCTATGGATGCAGCATGTCTAAGCCTTAGGATGGACTCACATTGGCATTTTTTTCACAATCAGTTTTTTTTCACTGAACCCATTTTGGGTTATGGACGCTTGAAGATTAGTTTTTTTCTTCCTGGCTTTAGTGAATATTTGCTGTTACTTAACTGAATCAGTGGAAAAAAACCCATTGTGGAAAACCCAAGTGAGGAAGAATGGTTCAGTAAGGCTTCAGTGAAAAATAAAGAAGCAATCTTTATGTGTCTATAGGCCAAAATGGGTTCAGTGATAAATCACTGATGTAAAAAAAAACACAAAAAACACCAATGTGAAACCACCCTTAAAGAGATCTTGTCACCAGGTTTTACCCCACTAAACTACAAGACCCGTCAAGCGGGGTGTGAAATGTCCTTTCTAGAGTTCCTTTTTATGAGAAATGTCTCCCGTTTACCTGTAAAAAAAAATCTCCTCCAAATTCACGGGAATATGACTAATTTGCACGTGAGATGAATCAAGTTTAGTTGTTGCAGGGGTAGTGTCATTTCAGAAGCCCCTATCTACTGTTATATTGCACTTAGAAAAACTCTGCTGTGTCATGTTGAAGATACAGATCTCATCTTTCAAATCACATCATTATAAGTCTGTAAGCTACAGAACCAGAGATACAGGCAGCTGAACCTATAGTTGGAAATGCAAACTGCTTATAAAGATCCAGTTCCCACTTTTTTTTTTTTACATCCCGTATGTCCAGTACTGTAACTCACAGAACCACAAGCCTGATGAGATTCTTTACTTTAATATTACAAAAAATATATGTTTCTAGGTGCTATAGAACCAAATATAGTGAATTATGTGACGGCCATGACACTACCTCTACAAACACCACATTTTGAGGGGAGAGAATTTTCATAGGTAAATGGGTGCATTTCACATAAAGGAATCTAGAAAGTACATTTCATAAGCAACATCACTGGAGCGGAAGTTTAGTGGGTTAAAACTTGGTTACAGGTTCCCTTTATGAAGAGTTTTCCAGCAGTTCTGACCATACAAATCTGCAGACCACGTTGGGTCGAAACTAAAATGGGTAATACATTCTCTTTAATAGTGCGTTGACCACTTGAAGCCAGGATCTACGAAAGGTGTTCTGTAGATAGATACCATTGATTGCTTATCTAAGAGGTCAAGATATGTAGGGCACATCATAAGAGCTGCTACACATTAGTCAGTATAGAATGTTCCAGATAAGGAGTAAATTGAGTACAGTAATGTTAAATCCAGGCTTCTGGTGTCTAACACTGGTTTTAATATTTTTATATGGGCAGATTGTTGGCCTGGACAAGAGTGACAGTAAAAGTTACTCTGCCCTTATTTAAAGGCCCTCGACATGTATTGAGCATTGAGACAAACCTATGTGGTTATTCTTATTATCAGGCATTTAGGAGGCCGCAGTCATGGGTATAAGAAGATAGATTCTGAGTAGATTGTATATGGGTGGGTCACAAAATAGTGTCCAACTAGGTAAAAGCTTTCTAACCAATGGTTTACAATCACTGTCACATGTGACCTCTTACTATCAGAAATTCATATTGGTCCTAAAAACAGTGTTTTTTTTCATACAAATTAATTTGTAGGGAGTTATACCCCGTCTCCAGGAGGACCTTTTTCAGCCCTCACCCCAAGCATGTGGCCCCAGGACATACTCGCCAAGTATACGCAGGTAAGTGAAAAGTATGAAGAAAAAATCCACGTGAAATTAATTTCGATTCATCAAACAGTTACGCAACCTGTAAAGAAACCCAGGTTATGACATACATGATGTATTGTTCTTTGTGCTGACCGAAACTACCTTCAACTAACTTTTATTAGATTTGTGTTATCCTATTGCATTAGGCCCCTTTCACACAGCCATTGTGGGGACATATATTCGTGCGGATATATACGTCCCTATAGATGGCTATGGTGTCCGGCTTGTGTTATCAGAGCCCCTCCATGCTGTAGCTTTATAGGTAGTTCGACATCTCCCCCTCTTCCCTCAGCACTTCACTCCTGCTCCCGTGATACGTCAGCTCTGAGGGGTTCTGGTAACATCCGTCTGGGTCACTAGTATAATTTCAAAAGTTGATTTCATAAGGAAGGAGGGCATGGATAACAAATGTAAGATGATTACCACAGTCATGGTGTCTGGATCTATGAGTAAGTGTCCCTTGGTTTATCATGCTTGATTTTAATGGTAGATTTGCTTTAAGAAATTCACCATTGCCATGAAGAGATCTGTTCTTAAAAATAAAAAAAAATCCAAGTTCTCAGTATTTCTAGGATGACATATGAAATAACTTTTTAGTTATTCCTAAATTGCTGTTGCTGTTTTGGAACACTCTTAATACTTTTTTGTGACAATTTCTCCTTTTCAGAAGGAGCAGACTGTAGATCAACCAGAATTTCGCTACGATGAGTTTGGATTCAGGGTAGATAAAGAAGGTGAGGATGTTGGTGGTTGCTGAATAAGTGTCATTTTAGAAAACCCATGTCATTATGATGACTTTGAGGTCTGGGTGCTGAGACTCTCACTAAAACTAAGCCGTGTGCTGTGCTGCTCAGGCTGGGATTTGCTTTCCTAAAGGCTTACTGCACAGATTGGCAATTATGTTCCAGAAAAACTTAATGTAAATCAGCATCAAATACACAGGGTTTATATGCATGTGTGTCATGTAGATTTGTGTTGTCGTGGGTTTTGGATCCAGTTTTTTTTTTTTTTTTAATTTTTTAACCTGAGATCTGATTTCCTGGAAACATGTGCTTGAATTACACATAATTTGCATGAAATCCAAAAGTTATCACAAGTCCATAGCCTTCAATGCAAGAAAAAAGGAAAAATGTACACAAAAAATTGGGAAAGCTGCAGCAGAAAAGCGATCGATCATTTTTTTCTGCATGGCACAACGTTTTCGGTGCCTAAGAGAAAACACAATGGGGCACATGTATCATAGTATTTCGGCTGACACACAAGTTTCCTGAAGTTGGCCAACTATCCCTTTGTGATACATGTGATGAGTTGCCTGTTTAGTCTCACTTTTGAGACTTTTTGTGGTGTGCAACTTTTTAGTCCCAAATAGGAGTTTGCCAAAAGTAAGTCTATGTCTAGCCTGCTCTGTTTTGCGACTTATAAGGGGCAATTATGGGACAATTCCAAGCCCAAAAGTCGCACAAGTTGCACAAACATCTGGGCTATAAAGATAAATCCGGCCATTGCATTACATCCCGGAGGCAGCTGACTTTGGTGCGCTGCTTGATCCTGCAAGTAAAAGGTCTCAAACTGCAAAAAGTGACACAAAAAGTTGCACAAAAAAAGAAAAAAGAAGCAATAGGAGTGATACATGTCCCCCAATGACTGCATTACTTTTTCAGAATCACATTCACTGTAAGGCTACTGTATTACATAGCGGAAAATCTTTGCAGTGTACGCTATGTGTGCAGTTATGTAAGAGAGGTTTATTGTAATAAATTAGTTGCCAACAAAAGCAAGTGAAAAATAAGGCTTCTTGTGTTGCAGATGGTGCAGAACCAAATTCAAGTAAGTTGTTGGGAATCCCACTTACAGAAGATCCCCAGCAGAGGTTAAAATGGCAGGCCCATCTAGAATTCACTCACAATCATGATGTAGGAGACCTAACATGGGACAAGATTGATGTAACTCTCCCCCATTCTGACAAGCTGCGCTCCCTTGTGTTAGCTGGAATCCCCCACAGCATGAGACCACAGGTAATGTAAAAATAAAAGTAATTTACATATAATATTGTAATGTACTCCTTAAAGGGATATTCCAACAAAATAATAATTTGTTGCTTTATATAGCGCTACACAGAGCTTGCCAAATCAGTAACACATTCTCTAATTTCACTGTTATTAACAAAAATACAGCATTTCACAGATATAATTAATACAACCTGTATTAATTTCACAGATATAAACAGATACAATCTGTCACTATCAGTCCTGATTTCCAAATACGGTTGTCCTTGGGTACAAACGTAAATCTTCTCATGAATAGCTTCTCTTGTCTGCACACTGCAGTGCTCTCTTTCTACTTCCCTCCCGTATTACAAGATCAGCTCAGACACGGGCACTTCCTGCCGGCAAGCAGTGGTGTGCAGAGGCTTGCTATAAAAACTACAGACAGATAAGGTCTTTATCCGGGAGGGAGGTATATAGCAGAGCTATCTCTGTGTGTTATAGGTGAGTTAGCTGAGCTGAGTGTCATTGTGTTTTATATCCATCTAATGGATCTCATCATCTATGATCTGTGTCATCTCTATTTGTCTGTGTGTCAGATACTAGTGGAATGTTCTAAATAATACTAAATAAAAGTGTAGATAAACCTGGACCCTGATAATCTAAGCACATAGCTCACTGTATTTCAATGCACAGAGGGATCATGAAGTGTCTGCTTAGAGAGTCCCTGCCCACACTCTGGAATTTTTCACTGACCATCACTGAGTGATAGGAGCTAAAACCGCAATAAAACAGTAAAATTATAAAGTAAGGGGTTAAAATGATATTTATTGTGTAAACATCATTAGGGGACTAACATTTGAGAACTTTCTTCCATGGGCAAACTCCCTTAAAAGGAGATCTTATAGGTGTCAGGGTGCATCCCTCCTGTGAGAGCCAGAAGCTGAGGAACCCATTATCACTGCAGCCAATGGACATTATTGATTTGTATCAGATACAATTGATGGTGATGATCAGGGACACTTCTGTCCATTAAAATCCTAGAGCCCTTTGCCTGTAAACAGACCTGAATGGATTTGTCTAGAATAATTATTCACTGTATGCAGTTCTTTATATAACTGGGAGACATAACCACGGTCTATATTATTGTCTAGCTCTGGATGCGACTCTCCGGTGCCTTACAGAAGAAGAGGAATTCAGAGATGACGTACAGGGACATTGTGCGGAACAGCTCCAATGATGAGTCTCTAGCTGCTAAACAGGTATGGGAGACATTAGCTGAAATTTAATATTAGAAGGAAGGAGGCCATGGAAAACAAATATAAGTAGATTACTGCAGTCACAGTGCTTGGATCTGTGAGTAGGTGTCCCAGGTTTATCATACTTGATTTTGATGGTAGATTTACTCTAATACCCAGAAGAGGCATAAAGGCTAACGAACGCTCTTTGAACTCTATCCAGATCGAAAAGGACTTGCTCCGCACTATGCCAAGCAATGCTTGTTTCTCCAATATGCAAAGTGTTGGCGTTCCGCGTCTCAGAAGAGTGCTGCGTGGCCTGGCATGGCTATATCCAGATATTGGGTATTGCCAAGGCACAGGCATGGTGAGTATGATGTGTCATGTTTATAGCCTGCATGATTCTTTCGGCATGTGCTTCTATGACTCGCCATCTTTTCAGGTGGCTGCGTGCTTACTCCTCTTCCTAGAGGAAGAAGATGCATTCTGGATGATGAGTGCCATCGTAGAAGACTTGGTGCCAGCTTCTTATTTTAGCACCACATTGATTGGTGTTCAAACAGATCAGCGGGTACTAAGACACCTCATTGTTCAATACCTCCCTCGACTGGACAAGCTTCTGCAGGAACATGATATTGGTCAGTGGCTCTGTATTATTATGCACATTATTTCTTGTGCACTTTTTGATAAGAAAGCCAAGCAGGATTAGCACATTGTATAGGAAATGTTAATGTGAATTAACCAGTTTCCTAGATGCATATGTTTTATATATTAACTTGCTGACTGATTTTGATAATTGTTTGCTCTTGTGCATGTCTGACTTCTTCTATTCTCTACAGAGCTGTCCCTTATCACTTTGCACTGGTTTCTCACTGCATTTGCCAGCGTAGTGCACATCAAACTGCTGTTACGGATCTGGGATGTGTTTTTCTACCAAGGTTCTCTTGTTCTATTCCAAAGCACCCTGGGCATGCTAAAACTTAAGGTAAAATGGGTTTTTAAAAATTGTTATCCATGATCAGAAGCTGAAAAAAAGAAAAATTTTACTTTTCTGCAATTACACTGCAACACAAAGGGACCACAAACATCAACAGAGTCTATACCTACCTCCCTCCTCCTCCTCTCTGATCCAGCATGTAACCTCCTATCTTCGCTGGTCACTGGCTGAAGCTTTGACATCACATCGATCACAGTTGACTGCCGCAGCCTCTGTATACAGCAGTTGTTCGAATCAGTTTGGTTGGCCGACGTCCACGCCTCCTGATTTGTGACGCATGCAACAATCCTATTGCGGGCGCCAAAAACCTGGGGCAATTCAGGGCAAAACGGTAAAAAGGCGGGAAACCCGACGACAATGCGGTGTTCGTACCCTTAGTAAATGTGCCCTATGGTCTTCTATTTTTTGCTCTGAAAAGTGGGTTACGGCTTATTTTCAAGGGATGTCTTCTTTTTTTCCCCATAATCAAAAGTCCATAACTATTCTATTTCTGTTAAACATAATTTTCTTTAGAAGTATTAACCCCAATTTGTCACGTCTAGCAAGGGCAATTTCCATATATGAACCCCTCTTGTCCATTTAGCAGCTTATAGCCATTGGATATCTTAGCTCCCTTCTGCTTTTCCATGCTTCTTTCAGCTGACAGGCTGCAGGGGGCACATTTCAAAAAGCTATAGCACCCAGTGTCATTTTGATTAGGAAAATCTTCCCTTTAATAGATTATGTTTTTTAGATGCCACAGACACAGCTTCCTATAGAATGACAGCAAGCAGAGATCTAGAGGAAGTGATAAAGAAAGTATATTGGAAAACAATATTATTCAATTATTCAAAATAGGAATTACTTGTTTAAATTGGAATACCCCATTAACACTTATTCAGTTTGTGTGATGGATAGCAAGCCATGTAAATCACTGTCAAAATCAGCTAGTAGACATGGAACAGATGCTGTTAGAGTTTTACCCTAATGATGTCCCCGTCTACAGGAGGAAGAGCTCATCCAGTCAGAAAACTCTGCTGCCATCTTCAACACTCTGTCGGATATTCCTACCCATATTGAGGATGCAGATGTTCTGCTGCGGGAAGCGATGATGATTGCAGGAACCCTAACGGAAGTTATGATTGAAGCGCAGAGACGCAAGCATCTGGCCTACCTCATTGCAGATCAGGGACAGCTGCTTAATTCCACCGCTGCCGTCACTAATCTTTCTAAGGTGAGGGGCAATAGATTTTTCTCGAAAGTTGTGGTCTGCTTGGGTTGGCATGGAAACTGTAATGTTTAATGGGAACTGTGGATATTTATATGACGTTTTCACTGGATCTCGTGAAGGGAAACCAAAGCTATAATTGATGGAAAAGACTCTATTATAGAGGTTGAGCCACTTTGTCCTTTTATCCCCTGTAACAAGTGGTCACTTGGGCTCCCAGTGCTCACAACAATCTCTGTAAATATCGGGTGCTGCTATGACTTTGTACAGCATTCAGATTGCTAGTTTCAGGGAGCGTACAACACAAGTCCTAGTTATCTGGGTGGTAAGTAGTAGTATCAATTATACTGTGTATTGGGGACAAATATCCCTGGTGTCCCAGCCTCAGATAGTGGAACTACACCCGTGCATAGGGTAATAGGTCATATAAGGTCACATTTGCTTTTAGAAACAAGTTGTCCTGTTTAAGGCCAATGAATGAGATGTACAGAAAGGCTCATATGGATGACATTGACAAGAGTTGGCAGCACAACATTTTTTTAACAATACTAATTTGTGTTATATCCTTGTATCAAAATCCCTTCCAAAGAGGGTATTGTTCTTACCTTAGGGATAAATACTTGAGGTTGTTTTGACTGTATAAAGCTTGCATTGTAAATGTTACCCAATATGATTTGTTAATCTGTGTTGTGCTGGTATTATTGTCCACCTGGGCCATACAGCACATGAGGACAAATTTGGAACAAGCTACTGTTGGCTCTTAGAGCTCTCAGAAATTGACTCCTTGGTTTTTTTTATCTTCAGATTATGAGAAGACAGAGTCAGCGCAGGAAGTCTGGGATTACCACACTTTTATTTGGTAGGTAATGACTATACAACTAAAATAATGTGATTCAAGTATTGGCCAATACAGCGAGTCAGGCACATCCTTCTATTGGTTCTGGAGTTTCACCATGATCAGGGGTACAAGTGGTCATCCTTCTGTCTGATCTGCAGTGGTCGCAGTGAACTCCTTGATCACCCCTTAGTGCTCCCTCTGGGAAAGTAGTGTGATTTTCACAAATCTATGGACCCTGAGAAATTCTATTGCACATGTTTTAACATAATATAACTAAACTCTTTTTTTTGGGCGGGGGGCTTTGATATTGATGACCTACCATGACCTGAGATGGGTCTGAAATCCTGCACCCTACAGATGAACTTTTTTGAAGTCTAGTGCCTTACATGAAGGCTTTGTTTGACACTGCAGCTCGATCCAATTCATTTCAATGAAACTTGGCTTCAGCACGACCAATGGACATGACACATAATGGGGCAGGACTGCAATGCCACCTGCAGCCCAAAGACTAGAGAGGTGCTGACTTCAGACACATTCTAAGGGCCTTTTCATACAAACATATATGGTGGCCTTATGAACAGTAGCTAGCATACAGTCACCATAGAAGAACATTGTGACGGTAAAGGGAGCACGTGTCACCACACCTTGCCATCGCCAGAGAAAAAGATAGCTATGGCAAATAGAGCAGCCTCTATCTATGGATATGGGAGGGGTGAGGAGCGCTCCACCCTCTGCTTCTCTAGCCACATGGACTCAGGACCGACCTGAATGTAGCATACATGTGGGTGAAAGGGGCCTGAGTATGTATTTATTTTAATTTATTTTTTTAATTTCAAATCTTCTATTATTATTAATTTCCATGTTCTGGTTGTATTCTGTAAAACCCTTATTACAATGACAAAATGAAAATGTGATTAGCCCATGTGTTAATATGTTGTTTGCTTTTTTTTTGACAGGGGACGATGACTTTGAGGCCCTAAAAGCCAAGAATATCAAGCAGACAGCTCTGGTAGCTGATCTAAGAGAAGCCATCCTGCAAGTCGCCCGTCACTTCCAATGCTCTGACCCGAAAAACTGTAATATTGTGAGTCTAGTGATCAAGCTGCTTAATGAGATTGATCCAGTTATCCGTTGCAATAATTAGCCTCTCATTACTATTAGTAACTTAATTGGTACCTTAGTTCTAGAGCTTTATTGGCTTAAAGGGGTTTCCAGCATTATGATACTGATGACCTATCTATAGCACAGGTCATCAATATTGATTGTTTGAGGTCCCAAGTGTCAGACCCCTACAGATCTGCTGATTCCCGCTACCTCTGGCACTGTAGCAAACCCAGAGTTTGCGTGATTAGCACAGGTCCTTTCTCCAGTTTGGCTCCTGTACTCTAGAATGGGATCTGAGCTGCATTAATATCAAGCCACTCTACTTAACCAGTTCAGTTCAAGGGTATGTTGGGTCATTATAAACATTGGTACAATAAAGTAAGCTTTTTAATCGTCATAGTCAATCATTAATTTTGATATATTACATGTCTTTAAGGTTATGGCTGAGGGTTAACACATTACTTTGTGGTTTGTCACCTTTACTTATTCACTATCATTTCAGGATCTGACTCCTGATTATACTATGGAGAGCCACCAAAGAGACCACGAGAACTACGTGTCATGTTCACGTAGCAGGCGTCGTAGAGCAAAGGCCCTTCTAGATTTTGAGCGTCATGATGATGATGAACTCGGATTCCGCAAGAATGACATCATCACGGTATATGAGTGTGAACAGGAGGGAGCTTTATGTATAGCTATAGATTATGTATAGCTATGTGACCTTTCAAGTGAAATCATTGATCAATGTCGCCTTTTTTGTCTTATTTTAGATTATTTCACAGAAGGATGAACACTGCTGGGTTGGAGAACTGAATGGACTCCGGGGTAAGCCTACATTTGTAATACAATGTATTTCTGATTTATAATACTTATTTACAGTTTTTTTTTGTTTTAGTAAAAGTAAAAGTAAAACTAAAAGAAAATTGTAAAATAAGAAAAGCTTTAAACAAGACACTTTCAGAGGTCGCACTAATTTTACTCCTAATTTATGAGGAGAATTTTTAGTTATGGAACAGTGCAAAACTTGTAGGTTTACATTGTTGTTTATCTTTTAGGTTGGTTTCCTGCAAAGTTTGTGGAGATTCTTGACGAAAGGAGTAAAGAGGTGAGTGCACGGCATATGTTAACCTAATATGACCTGTACACGTGGTGAGATGCAGATGATTCCATTTCTGTCCAAAATCAAAGACTGAGCAGGTTTTATCTTTGTGTAGATGTTTATAGATGTAAAATTGTCCCTGGAACACAACTGAGACTTTGTCTTTGTACACAGTATTCCATTGCTGGTGATGATTCTGTCACAGAGGGGATCACAGACTTGGTCCGTGGAACTTTATGCCCTAGTATAAAGGCAATATTTGAGCATGGACTGAAGAAGCCATCGCTGTTAGGAGGTCCCTGTCATCCTTGGCTTTTTATTGAGGAGGTAAGAGGTCCTTACATGGTTCATAGAATATTCTATGTTCTAAAAAAGCACAGAAGATATTGGTGACAAGAAGCCTTTGAAGCCTTCCAAGATGGGGAGTGGGGAACGGCTACAGCATCTCAACAAGAGAATATATACAGTATATACTCGAGTATAAGCCGACCCAAGTATAAGCCGAGGCCCCTAATTTTACCACAAAAACCTGGTAAAACCTATATTTTTTTACTCTAGTATAAGCCGAGTTTGGGTTTTCAGCACATTTTTTTGTGCTGAAAAACTAGGCTTATACTCGAGTATATATCCAGTCTATGTTGTTCCTTCCCTGGAGCACAATTTCACCATATAGGAAAAGGAAGGGAACGACTTAGCCAGTCAGTGGCTTTGATCAGTCAACAATCTGACTATTGATTTTCCCGGAAGATATTTTATTGTGTGTTGAAATGAGGACCACTGCTTAACATTCTTGTATTTTGAATCCACTGGAGCTGGGGCATTTGGGGCAGAAGGGGGGAGGATGTGTGTGTGTTGTAGTCATGTGCAGAGTGTCTGTTTTGCGTTGTACTGACATTTACCATTAAGATCTTCTCTGCTGACCTTCCCTGAAAAATTGTTTTGTAAATTGTATGTATTCCATCTACCATCTATGCCGCTGAGGACATGTAAGAGTTCTATCACATCTCCTGCTCAGGATTTTTTTTTAATTGTTTTACATACTATAATGCCTCTCTTCTAAAATGTTAACAATTAACACCTTTTTACTGTTTTCTTGTAGGCCGCCAGTCGGGAAGTGGAGAGAGACTTTGATTCAGTATATTCACGACTTGTTCTCTGCAAGACGTACAGGTAATAAGCTCAGCAATATGTCTATGCTGGATTAATGTAGTATGTCACATTTTAAGGGTTTTCTCATTTGGGCATTTCCATTTAATTCATCTGCCATATATAAACATTCCTTCAACTGCATGTTATTAAAAAAAATATGTACATGTCTTAAGATAATTTCCCATAAATCGCCATGTTGTCACTTACAAACAACTTAGCTGTCCTTAGATACAACCTCTGTGCACACACATGTGCTGTTGAGTCCTGTCTGACCACCAGGATTCAGAATTCAAGACGGCCATGGTTCATATAGTTACTCCCGGTTATTACATATGCAAAAACAATTTGTTTTTTGGTCGTATCCAAGGACAACAATCTTCTAAGTTTCTAAGGGACAATATGGCTACATTTATGGGAAATATCTTCACACAGATACATTTTTTTTTAAATAACATCCAGTTGTAGAAATATATGTATATGGCAGATTAATTAAATTAAATGGGAATACTCTTTGATATCAACATGTTTCATGTTAATATTAAAAGTTTTGTAACCTGATACATATATTACATATATATGATATATATATTTATCTTTAATTTATCCTGTCGCATTGGTGACCCTTTAAAATTTCATACAGCACAAGACAGGTTGAAAATAAGTTGAAACATACCTCGGAGGTTGGTCTTACTAGTTCTGTGAGCAATAGATAGCTTTACTGATTCAATCACGAGTGTCCTCTCAGCATTCCCTTACTGTGAAGTGCTTTGTGTTAAAACCCATTGGGGGTCATTTACTAAGGGCCAGATTCGCGGTTTACAGACGCGTTACCCGAATATTTGCGCCGATTTCCCTGGGATTTTGGCGCACACGATCGGATTGAGGCGCATCGGCGCTGGCATGTACGCGACAGAAATCGTGGGGCGTGGCCAAACGAAAACCCGACGGATTCGGAAAAACCAACGCATTTAAAAAAAAAATGTGTTCCTTCACTAGGAATAGGGCGGTGAACTTAAATGCGTTCCGATGCTCTTCAGTGCAGCAGCGACACCTGGTGGACGTCGGAGGAACTGCCTTAATGAATCCCGGCTGGACCCGAATCCACCGCAGAGAACGCGCCGCTGGATCGCGAATGGACCAGGTAAGTAAATCTGCCCCATTGTCTCTGCTCCCTAGTGTCCATCTATAACGCCACTAGAGCTGTCACTATAGCCCAGGAGACATAAATAGGAATACCCAGTTGCAACCAGACTATTGCAACCATTGTGTAAGGCAGAGCTCTTGCGGATACATCTACATTTGATCATGAACATGCTGTACATATCGGCTACCTGGCTAAGGTAATATACTGATACAATGTATGGTGTTTGTATTACAGGTTAGATGAGGACGGCAAGGTGTTAACTCCAGAGGAACTATTGTACAGGGTAAGTGTACTTAGTCCTTACACCATTACTAGAAGGAAGAGTTATTAAAGAGTGACATTAAATTAGTCATGGTCGTGCAGATGTTGGCATAGTTTGCATATTACATGATATCTTATGTAGGTACAATATAAACACTAGTATGTATGATGTAACATTTGACACACTGGCAGAAGTGGCATTTTGTAAATTTTGTAAAAATCCTTTGATTTTCTCAGAAATCAAAGGTGTGCCTTATAGTCCAGAGTGCCTTATATATGAACCGTACTTACAGACAACAGCTGCCATGAACTGTGCGCAGGTCTGCCACCTGCTGATCATTCATCCCTGTTTTTAGACAAAGGGGCGTGGCCTAGTTTGGGCAATCAGAAAATTTAGTTCTTAACTAAACCAACTATGCTGGTGTAAGGTACAACTCCACAGACTCATCATCCCGCATGATCTATCTGGCCTTAGACTGTGGAGTCTAACTCTACATTGATCTATTCCACAACACTTTGTTAAATCTTTTCATTTCCTTTCATTACCTTAGGGAGTGCAGTCAGTGAATGTAAGCCATGATGCTGCTCACGCCCAGATGGACGTCAAGCTGCGTTCTCTTATATGTATTGGCCTCAAGTAAGTGCCATATATGAATCGATCCATAGTATCAGGATGTATTGTCAAAGCTTTTCCTTTGTCATGTTGAATTAATAGTACTATTTATTAATGTTTTATCTAATAAATAAGTAGGTGTTGGACTTAATATTTCTATTCAGTACTCAGAATATTCTAATTGTGTATCTTTGACGCTGTGTAAATATTACAGCGAGCAGGTCATCCATTTGTGGCTTGAAGTGCTGTGCTCCAGCTTACAGACGGTTGAGAAGTGGTACCAACCTTGGTCTTTCCTGAGGAGCCCAGGATGGGTCCAAATAAAATGTGAACTAAGGTGAGCACATAGAATTTTACAGTACTGGCAGTCCCCTACTTAAGAACACCCGACTTACAGACGACCCCTAGTTGCAAACGGATGTTGGTCATTTTCTGTACTTTAGCCATAGGCTACAATAATCAGCTATAACAGTTATCACAGGTGTCGGTAATGAAGCTTTATTGTTATTCTTGGTTCTTATGACAATCCAACATTTTTTAAATTCAATTGTCACAGAGACCAAAAAATTTTTGCCTGGAGCTCCAATTATAAAATATACAGTTCCGACATACAAATTCAACTTAAGAACAAACCTACAGAACCTATCTTGTATGTAACCCGGGGACTGCCTGTTTATAAATATATATATGATTTATAAAGCTGAGTGTATGTGTGTATGTATGTTCACTAAAGGACCAAATTTTGCACAGTGTTTTCCTAGACTAGATTTTGAGTTGTAATTTTCCAAAATATACATATTAACCACCATATACGGACTAGCTGCTGTGGCAGTAAGCAACCAATCACAGCTCAGCTTCTATTTCACACAGATCATTAATATGAACTCTGAGCTTTGATTGATTACTATAGGCAAGGAGTTTAAGACCACTTATGTCTGAGTTAATATGGATAGAGAGAGAAAGAGACAGACATACAGAGGCGGCCGAGAGAGGCGGAGGCGTGCCCCTCCCTGTGACTTGACAAACCTCATAGACTTGGTTTTGAGTCGAATCCCACACTTTCCAAAATGCACTTATTAACCACCATCTTTAGGAGCCATTGTCTGAGGCTGTGGCAGTTAGCAACCAATCACAGCTCAGTTTCTATTTTGGCACAGATCATTAAAGGGGTTGTAAACAAATTTCAACAAAAAATGTATATGGTTTATGCAATAAAAAATTATAAAAATTTTCCAATAAACTTTCTGTATAAATTATTTACTTTTTTTAGATCTCTGCTTGCTGTCTTCTTGCTGTCATGCAACAAGAAGCTTCATTGTTTACTTCCTGTAGATAAACACAGCCATGCATGTGTGTGACATCAATGAAGCTTCCTGTTTCATGACTGCAAGAAGACAGCAAGCAGAAATCTAGAAAAACATGAAGAATGAGTATAATGTTGAGCTGATTTTGTGAGGCGATATGCAAGGTCATATGTGATGTGATATGAGGTAATGTATTCTCAATTCCTATGTCTATATCATTTATGATACTCCATTAACATCCAGAGCTGTCGCCTTATCCTTGCCATTATGTACTCCAGTGACATTTAGAGCTGAAATCATCTATCTACCTTTAGATCATCTCAGATAACTACAGTAGTGGCTGTGACTGGAGTATCAATTTTCTGTTATCATTCTTCGTATACTCCAGTCACATCCAAAGCTGTAATCCTCTATCTATTGCTAGATAAATTCATATACTCAATCTGTGTTGCATATATGTGGTGAAAATGAGATTTGTGATGTATATAGGAAAAGGTTCCTTACAGTTATCAGTTACATTATGGAAAACCCTTCCCCAAGAGGAGGTGATGGCAGAAGCTGCAGGTGGTTTTCCAATGACAGATGCAGGTCTCTTGCGCTTCTGGGGAAAATGTTGATGCAGGGACAATTCTTATTGTCACATTTGGACTCCGGATAGAGTTTTTTTTTCCCCTCTAAAATGGGTTCAATAATGTCTAACCTGGAGGTGTTCCTCTATACTGTAGAATGATAAACTGGAGTTGTCTCCTTTTCAACTTTCATTTAATCATGTAACTATGTTTTCCAGAGTCCTTTCCAAATTTGCCTTTAGTTTGTCACCAGACTGGGAATTGCCTGTGAAAAAAGAGGTAAGTCACTATGACCTGGAGGTGCTTCTATCCAAGCAATGTGAGTGAAATGCTCTGCTGACCAGGACTCTTTTAAAGACCGTCATAAGTTTCCCAATAATGTTTTATCTATAATTCCCATTGGAGGCAGCTACCAAAGCAACCGCAACCGCATGGAAAGGAGTTTTTCCCCGATCCCACATGTCCTACAGCTTGTGGGATATTACATGTAGGAAGCCAAAGGGCTTTTCAGTTCCTGTGCTGTTCTGCATGATCAATACTGGACAGCTACAAAGTGAAGCTCTACTGGAAAGGAAGCTAAGGGGGAGGCATTGAAATTCTATAAGGCGCCCAAAAAAGGCGCCCAAAAAAATCCTTTGATTTTTTCAGAAATCAAAGATGCGCCTTATATATGAACCATACTTAAAGTAGGCAGCTGCCTTGAACTATGCACAGGTCTGCAACCTACTGGTCATTCAGCCTTATAATCCGGTGCGCCTTATATATGAACCTAGATGTTTTAGCAGGCATTTATTGATGGTGCGCCTTATAGTCTGAAAAATACTGTACTTCTAGATACAATGGGGGGAATTCGTTAAGACTACCGTTTTAAGATTCACCCTGCCTGCGCCTGCATCTACTAAGAGGTTCTGGCCTCTCAGTGGATCTTGTGCAGTTTGGACCTAAAGGTCTGAACTGGCTGGGGTTTTTTTTGCTATAGTCTTCACCGACCAAGCCAGTAAACTGATGAGGAGGGGGAGATTTAAGAGCCTTCTCTGCCAGAAAACTGTCGAAAAAGGCATAATGATTCTCCCCCTATGGATTTTGCAGCAACAATTTTATTTCAATTCTTTGTCTGTGTATATGTCAATTATGCAGTGGTCATCCCAAAATATGTGATTTATCAGTAAAATGTATCACTCAGTTTCTTGTATATATGTTCTCTCTTACAGGATAAGGAGAAGCGACCTTTGAAGGAAGGAGTACAAGACATGTTAGTTAAGCATCACCTTTTTAGCTGGGATATTGATGGCTGATGGTGCCCATCATCTCCTTCTGCTCCACAAGTTCCTGACCCTATGGAGTCCTGAGGAACTTCATTTCAGCAATGCACTTTTTCTATTACTGCTCTACTGCCAAGAACTCTCTTCTCTATCTGGATGTGACCTTCAGCTGGAATGTACCATTATGGCGCTGGAGGATATCAGAAGACCAGGATGAGATTGTGCCACATTTCAGAAATACTCTGCACTGGACCCGTCCTATCATCTCATCCCTCGACAAGTCACGGTCCAAGCTTATGAAAGTCTATAGATGTGTATATATAAAATATAGAGAAATATATATGAGTGTATATTTTGAAACGGATATGTAGATTTTTCTTTTGTCAACACATTTCCTACCTCCTCTTACTTCCTTCCATTACCAAACCACAAAAATGTTTCAGAAATGTTTAGTTCTGGTCTTTTCATGAAATAGTGACCCGAGACAGCGACTCTCCAGGAATTGTATTATCACAAGTTGTCTAAGGCATCTTTGTCCTCTCCATGATTTGGGTGGCCTATTGAGGGACCAGCTGGCTGTGACATAACTTCCCTTTGTAATATATGTGCTCAAAGCTTTGAATGTTGCAGTATTTTGTCAGGTCTATTTTTTTACATGTTCAAAATATAAGCTGATCCAAATCCCCAAATCTACCATTTCCATTTTGTGAGTGAATAAAGCAGATTTTCTACAATGTCTCAGTTGTATTTCAGTAGTATCACATTACTTGTATTCCTAGTACTGTGATATTAGTGAAATCTGAATGTATATTTGTGAATGTCAATTCTGTAAAAAAAAAAACCTCCTCCTTTTTTTTTTGCAAACATGGCATAGTACACGGTGATCAGATTTATGCACCTGTCCATGGAGCACATGTGGCACTACTATTATATGGGATAACTAATACATTGGGTCTGATTGATGAAAGGAAGGTGTTGCTGATAACGTGGTCTCCCAAAAATGACATGGAAATGAAGCATGTGTGGCAAGTCTCACTCCAAAATCACACCTGTTTTATAATGAAATACAGTGCCTAAATAAACCTGCCATACAGTGTATAGAATGTATCATTTTTTCATCCAAGCTACATTAAACGTGTCGCACATTGCCCAGGTATTCCATTAACAGGGACGTAACTACAGGTGTAGCAGCCATAGCAGCTGCTATGGGGCCCACACTAACAGAGGGCCCCGGCATCGTGTGCATTTGGTGTGTATATGCTGTATCTGTGTGCATATGTGATGTGTATATGCTGTATGTCTGTGTATATGATGCATGGGTGTATATGATATATGTCTGTATATATGATGCATGGGTGTATATTGTACTGTATGTGTGTATATGCTGTATCTATGCATACGTGTTGTGTGTAATTGTAATTCACATGTGTAAGTCTACAAATATGTATTTTTTTAAGGGGGTAAAGGGGCCCCCTTTCAAAAGTCTGCTATGGGGCCCTGCATCTCCTAGTTCAGCCACTGGCCATTAATGTCCATGTAAATTGTTACTGTCTTCAAAGGAATTTTGGGGATTGATTATGTTTCCACATGTCAGGTACAGTGGAAATCAGAAGTTTAAATTATGTAAAAAGATTCATAGGATTCTCACATGAACTCAGAATAAGGCAACATTCACACGAATGTATGCCCAACGGGCTGTAGCCAGATGTCCGGCGCCATACAGAGGATGAGAGGATTACATTTTTTAACCCTGGATGGTCTGATAGTTCCACGAATCTGCAGAAGCCATACAGCCTAGGGTCTGAAAAAGACCCAAAGCTGCCATGAGAATCAGTCGCCGATCCCAGATGAAGTCATCGGAGAGGGGAGATCCCAACAAAGATGGTGGTGCCGATGCACTGCCGACTTTAAAATGGTGGCGGCGATCATGGGGTTAATACTAGTGATCAATGGTAGCACCAATCATGGGTATTAATGGTGGGTGTTTGCTGCAATATGCAGCAAACCCTACCTCTGTGTGTTGAGGGCTTATCCTGTACAGTGCAGGGCAGAGCGTGAAGTGGTTAGAGGCATAGTAATCTTTGTGTATGTAAACTTTTGACTTTGCAGAAAGTAATGAAAATGCCTTAAATATTTGACCTCTCATTATCCTTCCTTTTTGGTAATCCTAATTGACCTAAAACGGGCTAGGTTTATTCTGATTTTATGACGGGAAGTGAGAAAAACATGCATCAGTGTCTTTTTATGTAGTGTATGTAATCATCTGCTTTCAAACTGAAATGTTTCTCGCTATACCTGCACGTGCACATGCCCTGATGTAGCTGCTGACACACACACAAGAACTGGACCATGGGGCCGTATACAGTAAGAACAGTTCTAGTCTAGCATCTGCTTCTGTGATTTGTGTATGACTGCTCCATCTATTCAGGGGATGGACCAGCCTCAGCAGTAAGGCACCTCCGTGCTGTATATGCCCTGTAACAAGGGGCACCTCAAGCAAATTTGCAATCACTGCTGACATCAGGTGGGGTGTGTGAACTGAGGAGATCAAGAAGTATCATAGTATGCTGAATAAACTTTTTCACCCGCTTTGTGTGTACACAGTATTCCATATGTGGTCTTGCTTCTGTTATTCCCCAGTTGCAGCTAAAGATGACTGTTTAAAAAGAAGTGGACGTCCTCTATGGGGCCCATATCTTCCTAGTCATTTACTAGTAGGATCCAGATTTGTGTCATTTACTAACTGCAGGAAGATCCATTTTCAACCCTTTAACAACTGGGAGCTTAATGGGTCCATCCAGAAAATATTAAAACTCACAAATGTAAATCAGTGATGTAACCTGTTTCCTGTTCCCAGGGTTGACCAGACCAAGAATCAATGGATTGACCTTTTCTTGTGTTTTTGCAACTTTTTGTGATACACGTGCACTTTTGTGACTCTTTTTTTTTGCACCTAAGACAACCTCCTTTCAACGTTCACTCTATTACAGATGTGGAAATTGCAACTTTTTGAACAAACTTTGAAAACAAAGTCGTAAAAAGGCAGAATCACAATGTCAAAACTGAGATCCATGTGACCCACAGAGTTCAGTTTACTTTACTCCGGTATATCCTGCACGGATCATGGTAAATTGACTAAACTCCTTTCTACCAGTGTCTGTTTTCTTTAGATACTTGATCTGATCCCAGTTTGCAATGAAGCGCCAACTCTGGCCCATATGGTCTCCAATCATGTTACCCAGGGGGTGGATGCATGTGGATGAACTAGAAAAGAAACTACAAGATGTCCGGCGCTCTGATCTGCTAATTATGCACTCCAATTCACGCCCCCTCATGTGACATCACCTCTCTCTCCCTGCATGGGAGAGGGAGGTGTGGGGGCGTGCATAATTATGAGACCTGCATGCCGGATATATTGTCTCCGTGATCCCTGCTGCTAATTATAAGTTACTTTTCTAGGTGATCAACATCCAGAGGAGCGCGGGTGAGTATTTCTAGGGTTTTTTGTTTATTGAAATGGTTGATTTCCTTTAATGACATTTTTGACTGTCTCCTGACCAGAACGCCAGACCAGGAGACAGTCGTTGATATTCCTTCCATATGCAGCAAAAGGATTATGATGGGTATATAGACATGACTCCTCCCAGAAAGCCATATAGAAATTGGACAGACTCGGGGGGGGGGGGGGGGGGGCTTACGTCCATAGGACAACCAGATTTTTGTAAATAAAAAGACAGAATTAAAAATGAAACAATTATTAGACAGTAGGAAATAAAAACATTGACAACGAACTCCTGTAAATTAGGCCCAGAGTTACTGCACTGCCAGAGATGGTAAGATAAAGCTGAACATGCTAAATTGTGAGGTATAGATGTAAAAAGTGCAGTTATGTCACATGTAAGCTACAGATTTCCATTTAAAGTCACATATGGCATTCAAAACTCTTGCTATCCTGAATTAATCGAGGTAAAGGTACAACACAGGCTCCATTCACACAAACGTACAAAAACAGCTGTATGTACGGGTAGAATACAGCCCCATTCATTTCAATGGACAATACGGCCATTCATTTACATGGCCGTATTACGTACCATACCGTAAGCGAGACGTATAAAAATACAACATCTGGGGTTGACTGCTTAGACTTTGTAAAGCGCTAAGGAATATGATGGCCCCATAAAAAGAAAGATTATTATTAATACCCCTCCCCCCAACGTCACACGCTGTTCTGCCCACCTTGGGATTTACTCGTATATATGGCGTCTGACTTCCTCGTGGTGTAAGGTATGAAAAAGGACGTTACTATTTAGTCCGAAATGTGTTGCCTGCTTTTCTTTGTTTAGTTTTTTCTTAATGTGATCAAATATTATTTTTCTTCTGATATCTACTTGCCACATGACTGGAGTGCAGGAGCTACAGACTATTTTATCTTCTTTGAACATTCCACCCTTGTTCCAGACCAGTAATCTGTCATCCTTGCACCCACCTCTCACACATGATCCAACAATTTAGGTGAGCTGAAATTTTGTTTTCTTTTTCCTATTCAAAATAAAGATACATTTCCCCAACTAAGTTACATCAAGCAGCAGTGGTTGATATCAAAAGGGCATCTTTTCATAATTGGGGCAGCATGGTGGCTCAGTGGTTAGCACTACAGCCTTGCAGCGTTGGAGTTCTGGATTCAAGTCCCATCCAGGTCAATATCTGCAAAGAGTTTGCATTTTCTCTCTGTGTTTGCGTGGGTTTACTACGGGTCCTCCGGTTTACTTCCACACTCCAAAACAAGTTGCTTAGATTGTGAGCCCCATGGGGACCGGGACTGATTTGGCAAGCTCTGTGTAATCTGTATGTGCTATATAAAAAAGGAATTATTATGAATTAAATTGACAGAATAGGACAGGACCTTTCTAAAATGGTCCACACAGAATTGGAAACATACAATGGGCCTTGGAAATATGGGAATAGCATTTCTGTATTGAGCTCAGAGTTTTTCTCTCACTTCACCTGTGACCTATACAGTTAGTATCCATGTAAAAGCAGAAATCTTATCTTCCTTCCTTTCCAGGAAATACAATAGAATTTGTCAGGGAGATGATGAGAGACTTCCATGCTGCAAAGAGGCAATTGGCCTGATAACAAAGTGTCAGCTTAAAAAAATTCTGGCAATCCATAGCAATGACAGTGATAGCATTATACAATTATGTTTCTGTCATTCAAACCCTTCTGTAGACTCGCACAAGCCATACACAGGGATTCCATAATGACATCCGCCCAACCCAACACCAGGAACAGCTAACATGAGAATGAGATCTATGAACAGTTACCTGGCACTCAATATATGAAACCCTTATGCCATCCTACCGACCCTTGTCCCATTAAAGGGCTTGTCTGTCACTAGTAAAATACAGCGACTGCAATGTTGTCTCTTCACTTCCTACCAAACACATAGATATAAACAGGGGAGCAATTGTTCTGGATATTGCAGCCTAATAGGTGATCAGCTTTTCAGCCCACAAAAAGTTAGTATTTGTTTAAAGTTTTCAGAACTTTTTATATATTGAAATGTTAAAGGCTGCAGACACATTTGTGGTCTCCTGGTCAGTTTGTCTTTTGCAGCCCTCTTTTTTCACATACACTGCAGGTTACATAGTCCCCTATTTAATGGAATCAGCAATATACTTTAAAATTTGTTGCATTTATGTTATTTAATAAAAATACCCTTTGCATTAATGAAAAAAAGAAGTTAACTCGATCTGTATCCAGATAATATTTCACTGATATTTCACCTCTTTAGAGAGAGAAGTCTGACAGGTGAAATATTATCCCGGTCTGTAAGGAGTTATGTACGTAGATGTTTTTTTTTGTAGTTTGTCAATTCATTTTAGTTTGAGTTGTTTATACCAGTCCTTAAAGTTTGATAAAGCAGACAACCATCCTAGGCTGATACTAATAATGAGCAGCAGCGTCATTATGGTTTATTATTGAATAGTATCCTTGTCTGTGTATTCCTTTACTATAGAGGGAGATTCATTCATAAAATGCCCGGAATATCTTGTAAAAACTCTTGCTTAAACGAAGCAATCTGAATGTTCCTCTCAGCATATTGAGAACGGACTATAAGTCAGATAATGTTACTGATTACTGGCATTTCTCAATGAAGGGATAGTGGATGTCACATGGTTCTGTATATGGGCACAGAAAGTCCTTTTCCCACTGACCACTCTAGATTCACGAAGCTGGTGTATGGTGCGCAATATCCAGGTTGCCTGTTGTAGGCAGGCACACCACAAGAAATTTTGTGGCCCCCGACTGACAAGATTTTTGCACCCCCACCCACCCCAAAGTTAGTTCCCATCTTATCGCATATAGGTGCTTACTAAATTCATTCTCCTATATATAGTTCCCTGGAATGAATTCAACTACAGCACCCCCAACTTTTTTTTTTATATATATATACTGCACCCCCTAATTCAGTGATTAAGGTGTTCATATAACATAAAGTGCAAAATGCATTAACAATACATATACATTATATAATGTATGTATCACAGGACATGCTCCCCCAGTAGATAGGTAGCCATTACAGGACATGCCCCCAAAGTAGATAGGTAGCCCAGCACACAGATCCCCCCCTGAGTAGATAGGAAGCTACTGCAGCACATACCACCCCAAGTATATATGTAGCCACTGCAGCACATGCCCCTCAGTAGATAGGTGGCCGCCGCAGCACATGCCCCCAAGTTTATAGGTAGCCACCACAGTACATGCCCCTAAGTAGACAGGTAGCCCAGTACACTGACACCCCTTCCCCTTTCCCTGCAGCACATGGCCCCCAGTAGATAGGTAGCCACCACAACACTTGCCCCCTAGTAGATAGGGAGCCAGTGCAGCACATGTTCCCCAAGTAGATAGGTAGCCAGCACATTGATCCCCCCACCATATAGATAGGTAGCCAGCGCAGCACATACCCCCCAAGTACACAGGTAGTCACAGCAAAAGGAAAAAAAAACTTAATACTCACCTACCTGCGCTCCCTGCAACTGGCTTATTGTCGCTTCCGTGCTCTTCTCTATAACCCAGGTGTTAGGCGACAGTGCCCGGGTCATAGAGAGGAGTGGGAGAGCAACAACAGCAGTGAATTGACGAAGCACAAAGCAACATTGCTGCCTGCATCCAGTGATCAGTGAGATGCACACAGCACTGATCGCTATCCCATTCACCCTTTCCCCCTAGGATGGCAGCCCTGGTCGTAGGTTCCATTTTCTTTGACACTACTGTGAAGACCAATGTTAAACTGAACATTTTTGAGCGGTTTGTGAATCAACAATCTCCAAAAAGGGGTCAATGCCTATAACCTGCCCATATAATGAACTGTAGCAGCTTTATAACTACAAACAAGCTGCCAGGCATGTCCACCACACTTTCTAATACGTCAAGTAATGGAGAACTGTATAGAAATATACTGCTGTAAGGGTTTCAGTTTTCTCCTAGTACATGGCTGTATGAAGAGACTGTCTGGAAGATACTATATATATATCGCAGGTGTTATAAACAGATGTTGGTAACAACTAATTTGAGCACCAACTTATTTTGAATAACTACCAAACGTTTGGGTTAGGTTTATCAGACCGACCCCCGAATTTCATGGAAGTTTGAGACTCCCCGCTGTGGCTAACGCTAGCGATCAGTGCAGGCACCAATGGGGCATTTACCTTAAATTCCACGGCAAAGTCTGGGCACTGTTATTTTGGAGATGATCATCACTCCGTGATGACGTGATCACGTCATGGGGAGCGTTACACTCCCCAAATGGAACCAGCAGGTTAGTGCTGGCTTGTGCTCACA
Organism: Engystomops pustulosus; assembly: GCA_019512145.1. NCBI lineage: Eukaryota > Metazoa > Chordata > Amphibia > Anura > Leptodactylidae > Engystomops > Engystomops pustulosus. The sequence goes on from CM033649.1 coordinate 64,307,656, forward strand.
GTAGTTTATAAACATAATAAAGTTAACACCACAAACTCAGCCAAACCCAAATTTTAAGGGTCTTCTTACACGATGCCACAAGAAAAGCCAAAGATGTCATAATTAAGGATTCATATGTATTGTATATAGTACACAAAATGCAAAGTGACTGGACAAAACGAAGTCTTAAGTACGAAACCCTTAAACTTAATTTATGTGATTCATAGAGAACTGAGGAAAGAATCTGAAACATGTATTTTATCTGTATCTACTTTTTAAAATACTAAATGCACAGGATTATTATATTTACCACAGTGGACAATTTACCGGTGTTTCCCCACTATCTGCCTCTGATTGTTTTACTTACTCTGGGGCTTTGGATGGAGGATTACAGTAGAGGGATAGAGCGTCATTGGTGTCAGTCACAACCCAAACCTACTTTTACAAATACAATATTGTACCATCAGTACCTTTGTTCCCCTCATGTTGTGTGCAAGGCAATTGATGGGGAACTGCAATACTATACATGAAGAGTTGCAGTGTGTAAAATCATAGAGACCATTACTCCTGTCATTATGCATGACCAGTAGGATTTGGATTACAGGGACTTATTTGCTATCCCATCGCTCAGAGAGGGAACAGGAAGCTAAATGCACTCTGACCAGCTTCCCGTCCACTTAATGGGGGATGTAACCTGGTTGGGGAAGTCTGTGTGCCTTTAGATTATGGATATATACCGTATATTCGGCGTTAATACGACTTTTGAAGACAGAAAAATCTTCTGTCTTCTCTGGGGGGTGTTTATAAAACAGATGTTGGTAACAACTAATTTTGAGCAAACAAATAATTTTGAATACGTACCAAACGTTTTGGGTTCAGGTTTATCAGACCTGACCCCCGAATTGCATTGGAAGTTTGAGACTCCCCGCTGTGGCTAATGCTCGCGATCAGTGCAGGCACCAATCGGGGGCATTTACCGGTACTCTTTAAATTCCACTGGCAAAGTCTGGGCACTGTCATTTTGGAGATGATCATCACTCCGTGATGACGTCATTGGGAGCGTTAACACTCCCCAAAATGGCAGCCTGCAGCGCTGCCGGCAGGTTAGTGCTGGCTTGTGCTCACAGTAGTTTATATAACATAATAAAAGTTAACACCCACAAACTCAGCCAAACCCAAATTTTTAAGGGTCTTCTTATCACTAGTGTCACAAGAAAAGCCAAAGATGTCCATAAATTAAGGATTCATATGTATTCCAAACGTTTTGGGTTCAGGTTTATCAGACCTGACCCCCGAATTTCATTGGAAGTTTGAGACTCCCCGCTGTGGCTAACGCTAGCGATCAGTGCAGGCACCAATCAGGGGCATTTACTCTTTAAATTCCACTGGCAAAGTCTGGGCACTGTTATTTTGGAGATGATCATCACTCCGTGATGACGTGATCACGTCATTGGGAGCGTTAACACTCCCCAAAATGGCAACCAGCAGGTTAGTGCTGGCTTGTGCTCACAGTAGTTTATATAACATAATAAAAGTTGACACCCACAAACTCAGCCAAACCCAAATTTTTAAGGGTCCTCTTATCACTAGTGCCACAAGAAAAGCCAAAGATGTCCATAAATTAAGGATTCATATGTATTTGATGGACATCTTTGGCTTTTCTGTGGCACTAGTGATAAGAAGACCCTTAAAATTTGGGTTTGGCTGAGTTTGTGGGTGTTAACTTTATTATGTTATAAACTACTGTGAGCACAAGCCGACTAACTGCTGGTTGCCATTTTGGGGAGGTTAACGCTCCCAATGACGTGATCACGTCATCACGGAGTGATGATCATCTCCAAAATAACAGTGCCCAGACTTTGCCAGTGGAATTTAAAGAGTAAATGCCCCGATTGGTGCCTGCACTGATCGCTAGCGTTAGCCACAGGGGAGTCTCAAACTTTCCAATGAAATTCGGGGGTCAGGTCTGATAAACCTGAACCAAACGTTTGGACGTTTATTCAAATAAGTTGTTTGCTCAAAATTAGTGTTACCAACATCTGTTTTATAACCCTAGAGTATATATATAGTATCTTCCAGACAGTCTCTTCCATACAGCCATGTACTAGGAGAAAACTGAAACCCTTACAGCAGTATTTCTATACAGTTCCCATTACTTGACGTATTAGAAAGTGTGGTGGACATGCCTGGAGCTTGTTTGTAGTCATAAAGCTGCTAAGTTCTTATATGGGCAGGTTATAGGCATTGACCCCTTTTGGAGATTGTTGATTCACAAAACACTCAAAATGTTCAGTTAACATTGGTCTCACAGTAGTGTAAAGAAAATGGAACCTACAACCAGGGCTGCCACTAGGGGGAAGGGTGAATGGGTAGGGATAGCGATCAGTGCTGTGTGCATCTCACTGATCAATGGATGCAGGCAGCAATGTTGCTTTGTGCTTCGTATTCAATGCTGTGTTGCTTCCCACTCCTCTCTATGACCCGGGCACTGTGCCTAACACCTGGTTATAGAGAAGAGCACGAAGTGACAAGGAGCCAGTTGCAGGGGGGCAGGTAGGTGGTATTAGTTTTTTTTCCTTTTGCTGTGATACTGTGTTCACTGGGGGGTATGTGCTGCGCTGGCTACTATCTATAGGTGGGGGATCAATGTCCTGGCTACCTATCTACTTGGGGAACACGTGCTGCACTGGCTCCCTATCTACTGGGGGCAAGTGTTGTGGTGGCTACCTATCTACTGGGGGCCATGTGCTGCAGTGGCCATCTATCTACTCGGGGAAGGGGGTGTCAGTGTACTGGGCTACCTGTCTACTTAGGGGCATGTACTGTGGTGGCTACCTATAACTTGGGGGCATGTGCTGCGGCGGCCACTATTACTGAGGGGCCTGTGCTGCAGTGGCTACAATATATACTCGGGGTGGTATGTGTTGCCGTAGCTACCTATCTACTCCGGGGGGGGATCTGTGTGTGGGCTACCTATCTACTTTGGGGGCTGTCTGTAATGGCTACCTATCTATGGGGGAGCATGTTCCTGTGATACTACATTATATAATGTATATGTATTGTTAATGCATTTTGCACTTTATGTTATATGAACACCTTAATCACTGAATTAGGGGGGTGCAGAATATATAAAAAAAAAGTTGGGGGTGCTGTAGTTGAATTCATTCCAGGGAACTATATATAGGAGAATGAATTTAGTAAGCACCTATATGCGATAAGATGGGAACTAACTTGGGGTGGGTGGGGGTGCAAAAATCTTGTCAGTCGGGGCCCACCAAAATTTCTAGTGTGGCCTGCCTACAACAGGGCAACCTGGATTATTGCGCACCATAAACCAGCTTCGGAATCTAGAGTGGTCAGTGGAAAAGGATTCTTTCGTGCCATATACAGAACCAGTGACATCCACTATCCCTTCATTGAGAAATGCCAGTAATCAGTAACATTACTGACTATAGTCCGTTCTCAATATGCTGAGAGGAACATTCAGATTGCTTCGTTTAAGCAAGGTTTTTACAAGATGTTTCCGGGCATTTTATGAATGACCTCCCCTATAGTAAAGGAAACACAGACAGGATAATATTCAATAATAAACACATAAATGCCGCTGGCTGCTCATTATTAATTCAGCCTAGGATGGTTGTCTGCTTATCAACTTTAAGGAATGGTAAAAACAATCAAACTAAATGAATTTAAAAACTACAAAAAAAAACATCTACGTACATAACTCCTACAGACGGGATAATATCACCTGTCAGACTCTCTCTCTAAAGAGGTGAAATATCAGTGAAATATTATCTGGATACAGATCGAGTTAACTTCTTTTTTCATTAATGCAAAGGGCATTTTTATTAAATAACATAATGCAACAATTTAAAGTAATATTGCTGATTCCATTAAATAGGGGACTAGTAACCTGCAGTGTATGTGAAAAAAAAGGGCTGCAAAAGACAAACTGAGCAAGAGACCACAAATGTGTCGCAGCCTTTAACATTTCAATATATAAAAAGTTCTGAAAATTTAAACAAATACAACTTTTGTGGGCTCGAAAAGTGATCACTATGGCTGCATTACCAGAACGATTTATATATTGTTTATATCTATGTGTTTGGTAGGAAGTGAAGAGACAACAACGTTCACCTAAGCATTGCAGTCGGCGGCTCAAGGTTAAGTGGGCCCCTGGGCGACAGAGCCTTAGTGGGCCCCTTTGTGGGCCGCCCACCAGTAGCAACACTGCCCCCCCCCCTCCCCCTGTGTACACATCCCTCCCCCCTGTATACACACTGCCCCCCTCCGGGAAAGAAAAAAATCTCACCTTTCCTTGTTCCCCCGAAGCAGCGCAGGAACAGCTTCCTTCTGTCTTCAGCATGTGTCTGCCATATGTGCCGGCTCTGAAGCTGGCACATGTCATGCGATATCATCATGTGCATCGGCTTCAGAGCAGTCGCATCCCGCGCGGAGCGCAGCTTCGGGGGTACCAGGACAGGTGAGTTTTAGATTCTACCTCTATGCTGCGCTCTCGATGATGGCAGCATAGGCAGGGAAAACACATGAGCGATTTTGATCAATGTACCAGTGTCTTAAGTGACACTGGTACAATGATCCGTGGGCCCTCCAGTACCCCGGTACTTGCCCGGGTTAGCCAGGTGCTGGCGCCGGGCCTGATTGCAGTCACATGATTTTACTAGTGACAGACAAGCCCTTTAATGGGACAAGGGTTGGTAGGATGGCAAAGGGTTCATATATTGAGTGCCAGGTAAATGTTCTAGATTCATTCTCATGTTAGCTGTCCTGGTGTTGGGTTGGGGGATTGTCATTATGGAATCCCTGTGTATGGCTTGTGCGAGTTACAGAAGGGTTTGAATGACAGAAAAAACATATTGTATAATGCTATCACTGTCATTGCTATGGATTGCCGAATTTCTTTAAGCTGACACTTTGTATCAGGCCAATTGCCTTTGCAGCATGGAAGTCTCTCATCATCTCCCTGACAAATTCTATTGTATTTCGGAAAGGAAGGAAGATAAGATTTCTGCTTTTACATGGATCTAACTGTATAGGTCACAGGTGAAGTGAGAGAAAACTCAGAGCTCAATACAGAAATGTATTCCGTATTTCAAGGCCTTGTATGTTTCCAATTCTGTGTGGACCATTTTAGAAAGGTCCCTGTACTATTCTGTCAATTTATTCATAATAATTCCTTTATTAGCACCATATACAGATTAACAGAGCATGCCAAATCAGTCTGTCCCCATGGGCTCACACATCTAGCAACCTTTTTGGAGTGTGGAAGTAAACCGGAGGACCCGTAGTAAACCCACGCAAACACAGAGAGAGAAAATGCAAACTCTTTGCAGATATTGACTGGATGGGACTTGAATCCAGAACTCCAACGCTGCAAGGCTTGTAGTGCTAACCACTGAGCCACCATGCTGCCCCAATTATGAAAAGATGCCCTTTTGATATCAACCACTGCTGATGATGTAACTTAGTTGGGGAAAGTATCTTTATTTGAATAGGAAAAAAAACAAAATTTCAGCTCACCTAAATTGGTGGATCATGTGTGGAGGTGGGTGAAGGATGACAGATCGCTGGTCTGGAACCAAGGTGGAATGTTCAAGAAGATAAAATCTGTTGTAGCTCCTGCACTCCAGTCATTGTGGCAAGTAGATATCAGAAGAAAAATAATATTTGATCACATTAAGAAAAAACAAAACAAAGAAAGAAAGCAGGCGACACATTTCGGACTAATAGTAACGTCTTTTTCATACCTGACACCACGAGGAAGTCAGACGCCATATATACGAGTAAATCCCAAGGTGGGCAGAAAAGGTGGCGACGTTGGGGGGGAGGGGTATTAATAATAATCTTTCTTTTTATGGGGCCATCATATTCCTTAGGCTTACAAAGTCTAAGCAGTCAACCCCAGATGTTGTATTTTTATACGTTCTCGCTTACGGTATGGTATGTAATACGGCCATGTAAATGAATGGCCGTATTGTCCATTGAAATGAATGGGGCGTGTTCACCCGTATACAGCTGCGTTCTACGTTTGTGTTATGCAGCCTCTGTTTGTATTTTAATCGATAATTCAGGATAGCAGAGTTTGAATGCATATGTGACTTAAATGGAAATCTGTAGCTTCATGTGACCTAACTGCACTTTTTACATCTATACCTAACAAATTAGCAGTAGCCTTTCTTACCATCTCTGGCAGTGCAGTAATTGGGCCTAATTTACAGGAGTTTGTTCAATGTTTTGATTCCTACTGTCTAATAATTGTTTCTTTTCAATTCTGTCTTTTATTTACAAAATTTGTTGTCTATGGACGTAGATTCCCGACAAACCCCCCCCCCCGCCACGCGAGTCTGTCCAATTTCATATGGCTTTCTGGGAGGAGTCATGTCTATATACCCATCATATCCTTTTGCTGCATATGGAAGGAATATCGACGACTGTCTCCTGGTTGGCGTTCTGGCGTTCAAAATTTCATTAAAGGAAATCAACCATTCAAAAATATAATATATATAATTAGCAGAAGGGATCACGGAGGACAATATATCCCGGTGCCCCACACCTCTCTCTCCCATCAGGGAGAGAGAGGTGATGTTACATAAGGGGTGTGAATGGAGGGGGACGTGCTTAATTAGCAGATCAGAGCCCGGAATCTTGTCCCTGCGCTCCGTGCTGCTAATTATAGTTTTTTCTAGTTCATCACAGCATTCCACCCCGGGTAACATGATTGGAGACCATATGGGCCAGAGTTGGAACTTCATTGAAACCTGGGATCAGATTAAGTATCTAAAGAAACACAGATACTGGTAGAAAGGGTGGTAGTCAATTACCATGATCCGGCAGGATATACCGGAGAGTAAAGTAAAACTGAAACTCTGGGGTCACATGGATCTCAGTTTTGCACTGTGATTTGCCTTTTTACGATGTTGTTTTAAAAAAGTCGCAACTTCCACATCTGTAATAGAGTGAACCTGAAAGGAGGTGGTCTTAGGTGCAAAAAAGTCACAAAAGTGCATGTGTATCACAAAAAGTTGCATAACACAAGAAAAGGTCAATCCATTGATTCTTGGTCTGGTCCGGTAAACCCTGCATTTTCAGGAACAAGGTGTGTGAGAAACAAACCTATGTGGGGAAAAGGCTTTATTGAGTTACATCACTCATTTACATTTGTCTTCCTGCAGTTAGTAAATGACACAAATCTGAGTCCTACTAGTAAATGACTAGGAAGATTGGGCCCCCATTGAGGACGTCCACTTCTTTTTAAACAGTCACCTTTAGCTGCAAATGGGATAACAGAGCAAGACCACATATGGAATACTTTGTAACACACAAAGGGGTGAAAAAGTTTATTCAGCCGCATGATACTTCTCTTCTCCTCAGTTCACACACCCCACCTGATGTCAGCAGTGATTGCAAATTTTGCTGGAGGTGCCCTTTTTACAGGGCATATCAGTACAGTGGTGCCTTATGCTGAGGCTGTCCATCCTGAATAGATGGAGCAGTCATACAGTAATCACAGAAGCAGATGCTAGACTAGAACTGTTTTATGTATACGGCCCATGGTCCCAGTTCTTGTGTGTGTGTCAGCAGATACATCAGGGCATGTGCATGTGCAGGTATAGCGAGAAAACATTTCAGTTTGAAAGCAGATGATTACATACACTACGGTACATAAAAGACACTGATGCATGTTTTTCTCACTTCCATCATAAATCAGATAAATTAGCCCGTTTTTAGCGTCAATTAGGATTACCAAAATTATTATATATTGCCAAATGGAAGGATAATGACAGGTCAAATATTTAAGGCATTTTCATTACTTTCTGCAAAGTCAAAATTTACATACACAAAGATTACTATGCCTCTAACACTTCACGTCTGCCCTGCGGTACAGGATAAGCCTCAACACACAGAGGTAAGGTTTGTGCTATTGCTATGATACCCATGATGGTGCTAGCATTGATCATCGTATTAACCCCTTGATAGCCGCCGCATTTTACTACAGTTTAATGTCCAATACTAGTCCAATGTATGTTAATGTGACTTTACATAAAGTAATAAAAGTCCTTCGAAAAACACCACACCATTACTCTGATTTGGGCAATATAGATCATTTGGTAAACCTAATTTAAATAAAATGGGAACGTTTTAGGCTACATTCACACATTTGGGCGACGTATACGCGTACATGGGAAAAAGATAGGATGTGTCCGTACATGTCACTACTATGCAGAGGGCAGGGTAACCCTCTCTCTCACTGCGTCGGACATCTGGCTAGGCCGTGTGCATACATTCATGTGAATGTAGCCTTATTCTGATTTCAGTGTAGAAAAACATCAAATGAATCTTTTTACATTATGTAGTACTTCTGGTTTCCACTGTACCGGACATGTGGAAAAATATCTCCCCAAACGAACTGTCCAGAAACAGTTTACATGGATATATGCCAGGTGAAACTAGGAGATTGATGGGCACCACGCAGACTTTTGAATGGGGCCCCCATACCCACTAAAAAAAAAAAATATTTGTAGGCACACATGTGAATTAGAATTACACAAAACATTGCATAGATCAAGCATAACACAGGCACGCATACACATACAATACCTATACACCCAGATCATATACACAGACATACAGCCATATACACCCATGCATCATATACACAGGCATACAGCATATAAACATCACATATGCACAGACACAGCATATACACACCAAATTCACAAGATGGCGGGGCCCCTGACACTGTGGGCCCCATAGCAGCTGCTATGGCTGCTACCCTGTAGGTACGTCCTGTTAAGGGAATACTGGGATGTGCGACACGTTTAATGTAGCTTGGATGAAAGAATGATACATTCTATACACTGTATGGCAGGTTTATTTAGGACTGTATTTCATTATAAAACAGGTGTGATTTTGGAGTAGACTTGCCACACATGCTTCATTACCATGTCATTATTGGGAGACCAGTTATCAGCAACACTTCCTTTCATCAATCAGACCCAATTGTTATTAGTTACCCATATAATAGTAGTGCCACATGTGCTCCAGGACAGGTGCATAAAGCTGATCACCGTGTACTATGCCATGTTTGCAAAAAAAAAGGAGGAGGTTTTTTTTTACAGAATTGACATTCACAAATATACATTAGATTTCACTAATATCACAGTACTAGGAATACAAGTAATGTGATACTACGAAATACAACTGAGACATTGTAGAAAATCTGCTTTATTCACTCACAAAATGAAATGGTAGATTTGGGGATTTGGATCAGATATATTTTGAACATGTAAAAAAAATAGACCTGACAAAATACTGCAACATTCAAAGCTTTGAGCACATATATTACAGGGAAGTTATGTCACAGCCAGTGCGTCCCTCAATAGGCACCAAATCATGGAGAGGACAAAGATGCCTTTAGACAATTGTGATATTACAATTCCTGGAGAGTCGCTGCCTCGGGTCACTATTTCATGAAAAGACAGAACTAAACATTTCTGAAACTTTTGTGGTTTGGTAATGAAGGAAGTAAGAGGAGGTAGGAAATGTGTTGACAAAAGAAATCTACATATCGTTTCAAATATACACTCATATATATTTCTCTATATTTATATATAACATTATAGACTTTTCATAAGCTTGGACCGTGACTTGCGAGGGATGATGATAGGACGGGTCCAGTGCAGAGTATTTTGAAATGTGGCACAATCTCATCTGGTCTTTCTGATACCTCCAGCGCCATAATGGTACATTTCACTGAAGGTCACATCAGATAAGAGAAAGAGAGTTCTTGGCAGTGAGCAGTAATAGAAAAAGTGCATTGCTGAAATGAAGTTCCTCAGGACTCCATAGGGTCAGGAACTGTGGAGCAGAAGGCGATGATGGCACCATCAGCCATCAAATATCCCAGCTAAAAAGGATGCTAACTAACAGTCTTGTACTCTTCCTTCAAAGGTCGCTTCTCCTTATCCTGTAAGAGAGAACATACATATAAATACATATACAAGAAATGTAGTGATACATTTACTGATATATAATATATTTTGGGATGACCACTGCATATGTGACATATAGACAAGAATTGAAATAAATTGTTGCAGCAAACAATCCATAGGGGGAGATTCATTATGGGCTTTTTAGAGACAGTTTTCTGGCAGAGAAGGCTCTTAAATCTCCCCCTCCTCATCGTTTCTTGCTTGGTGGCGAATGACAGACAGCAAAAAAAAACAAAAAAAACCCACAGTGTTCAGACTTTAGGTCCAACTGACAAGATCACTGAGAGGCCAGAACTTCGTAGAGCAGGCCCAGGCAGGGGAATTTAAAACGGGTCTTAGTTCTTAACGAATTCCCCCCATGTATCTAGAAGTACAGTATTTTACGACTATAAGGCACACCATCAATAAATGCCTGCTAAAACATCTAGGTTCATATATAAGGCGCACCGGATATAAGGATGATTGACCACAGGTGGCAGACCTGTGCACAGTTCAAGGCAGTCTGCTGTCTTTTAAGTACGGTTCATATTATAAGGCGCAACTTTGATTTCTAGAAAATCAAAGGATTTTTGTGACCTTATAGTTTGAAAAAACTAGTAGTAGGAGTATGTGTGAGAGTAATTTTCATGCCTCCCCCTTAGCTTCCTTCCAGTAGGGCTTCACTTTCTAGCTGTCCAGTATGATCATGCAGAAAGCAGCCAGGAACTGAAAAGCCTTGGCTTCTACATGTAACATCCCACAGCTGTTAGGACATGTTGGGATCGGGGAAAAACTCCTTTCATGCGGTTGCGGTTGCTTTGGTAGCTGCCTCCAGCTGCTATAGATAAACATGTGTGGGAAACTTATGAGGGTCTTTAAAAGAGCCCTGGTCAGCAGAGCAATTCACTCCATTGTTGGATAGAAGCACCTCCAGTCATAGTGACACTCTCTTTTTTCACAGGCCATTCCCAGTCTGGTGACAAACTAAAGGCAAATTTGGAAAGGACTCTGGAAAACATAGTTACATGATAAATGAAAGGTTGAAAAGGAGACACAACTCAGTTTATCATTTTACAGTATAGAGGAACACCTCCAGGTTAGACATTATTGAAACCCATTTTAGGGGAAAAAAACTCTGTCCGGATTCCAAAGTGACAATAAGAATTGTCTCTGCATCAACATTGTTCCCAGAAGGCGCAAGAGACCGCATCTGTCATTGGAAAAACCACCTGCAGCTCTCTTGCCATCACTCCTCTTGGGGAAGGGTTTTCCATAATGTAACTGATAACTGTAAGGAACCTTTTCCTAATACATCACAAATCTCATTTCACACATATATGCAACAATGGAGTATGTGATTATTATCTCTAGCAATAGATAGAGGACTACAGCTTTGGATGTGATTGCTGAGTATACGAAGAATGATAACAGAAAATGATACTCCAGTCACCCAGGCCACAACTGGAGTTATCTGAGATGAACTAAGGTGATAGATGATTTCAGCTCAAAATGTCACTGGAGTACATAATGGCAAGGATAAGGCGCAGACTATGTGATGTGATGGAATCATAAATGATATAGACAAGGAATTGAGAATACATTACTCATATCACATCACTATTGACCTTGCATATGCCTCACAAAATCAGCTCAACATTATCTCATTCTTCATGTTTTCTGATGTTTCTGACTTGCTGTTTCTGCGTCATGAAACCAAGGAGAGCACTTACATTGATGACGACCCAGGTGCATGGCATGCTGCGTTATCACAGGAGTAAAAAAAATGAAGCCACAAGAAAAGCCAAAGATGTCCATAAATTAAGGATTCATATGTATTTGTATATAGTAACAAAATGCAAAGTGACTGAACAAAACAGAAGTCTTAATTATGAGACAACCCTTATAACTACTTTTTTAAATACTAAATGCACAGGATTATTATATTATCCTTACCACAGTGGACAATTTACCGGTGTTTACCCACTATCTGCCTCTGATTGTTTTACTTACTCCTGGGGCTTTGGATGGAGGATTACAGTAGAGGGATAGAGCGTCATTGGTGCTCAGTCACAACCCAAAACCTACTTTTACAAATACAATATTGTACTATCAAGTACCTTTGTTCCCCTCATGTTTGTGCAAGGCTAATGATGGGGAACTGCAATACTATACATGAAGAGTTGCAGTGTGAAAATACAGAGAGACCATTACTCCTGTCATTATGATCATGACCAGTAAGGATTTGGATTACAGGGACTTATTTGCTATCCCATCGCTTCAGAGAGGGAACAGGAAGCTAAATGAGCACTGACCAGCTTCTCGTCCACACTTAATGGAGGATGTAATCCTGGTTGGGGAAGTCCAGGTGCCTATAGATTTATGGATATGTAGGTAACAGATCTATGCAGATGGATAGAGCCCATTGAGTTTCCAACACAAGCCTAAATCCCAGACGTGGGATTTGTACCCATAAGACATTTATGATATGTAGAATGTATCCCATCATTCCAGGAAATGTCAGAAAATTGTTCATAGTATCCACCACAGGATTGGCGCAGGAAGTGAACATGCATTAAAATGCTCAGCGTCCTCTACTATAATCAACCATCTCTGTCAAGTGTCTTATCGACATTTGTGTCTTGACTGATGTTTCCAAATGATCGTATTAAGATAAGAAAAGTTGCATGTTGGCCCCAGCTGGAAGTTATTTGTGCATTGAACGATAGTATCTATTAGGCTGTGAATATGTCATCACTATGGCTTAGCAGATGAGGTATATAGTCTAAAGTTATCTGTACAGTATTTAGCACCAAATAGTATTGGGATTTTGCCAAGGAAAAGGAAATTGTTATTAATTTCTTTGGTGTCTAACACTTGTGGGGAAGATAACCAAACAGCCATCCCCCACTAAGCCCCTGGCATGAAAAACATTTTTAATGACTAAACACATTCCCACCATCAACAGAAGAACAGGAAAATATGTTTCCTAAATGTTTCCTGGCACTTTCCCTGGTTGAAGAGAAGTCCAGACAATGGCAGGAAAGAATGTGATCCCTCCATATCCCTCTGTCTTCCTCCTGTAAATGTGCTGCTAAATAGTCCTGTTCCTGTATGAGGGAGCAGAGAAGCAAATCCTCCTCACAGGGAAGAAGTTCTGCACCATTCTGGTAAGAAGCCTGAAATATATGTACACATTCATGTAAATGGATGAGCTGCCATTAGATTTTGTATTGGGTGGTTCTGTACGTATTCAACTGCTCATACAAATACAAAGATCTGGTAGTGTCAGTATTAGATTGTAAGTCCTAGGGACTATGTGGTCACTGGCATGAAGAATACAGTGGGGGTCATTTATCTTATCTTTACTATATTTGGTGCTTGTGCATATTTGCACCACAATTGTGACTTTTCAACTCGCCTAGAAATGTTCACCATGACAGGGTTTTTCAGTATTACACCTGATATATCTATAGAATCCAGGGGGAGATTTATCATTAGTCCTATGTAGCTTCTTGGCGTATAAATGTGGCAAATTTTTTGTGCAAACATGGTTTTTGCAGGTTTTTTAGCGAGAAAAAAACGCAACTCTAAAGTCATGCAATGGCGGAAAAAATACACCACAGAGTGTGCAAAACCGTGCAACGCCACATTTATCAACTGAGAATTTTCAAAAGAACGCAAATTTAATCGCAAAACTACACCACATAGGAGGTGGTTATGCGGGTGCATTGCTACTACTGGGAGAGATTTATCTCAAACTTGCTCAATTCTGTTTCTGCTCAATTTTGTAGTTTTTGATCAATTTTATGTTTGAGGTATCTGAGAATTTTCTGTGCAAAAACATTGCAAAAAGGCAGAAATTGAGCAGATGTTACACATACGTGCGACTGGTGCAGTGTATTCACATAGAGCACACACAGCTGATCACATCAGAAGGCATTTATCACTGCACATACACCGCACTATACATCAGACTGGTGTAAACCCGACAGTCTAACACAGACATCTGCTCAAAATCCTGCCCAATGATAAATCTCTCCCCAGATGTGGAAATATAAAAGGTGCAAATTCTGTAATTTTGCAATTTTGGAGAGAAAATACATTTTGGAGAAAATAAATCATACTTCCACCCAGGCCTAAGAAAAAGTTTAGAAGGGCTTTCAGAAGAATCTTCAACTTTTGTTTCTTGATGTATCACCCTCTCTTATAAATCAAACAAGTCCAAACACCAGAAAAAAAATAACAAGAAAAAATGACAGAAATTTCTAGACCAAATATGAATGAGCCCCAATTTGTGGCATAGAACCTTGAATTATGGCTCCATAACAGTTCCAGGGGCCCATGTTATCTATCCTGTGGGCACTGTCAATAAGGAAACGTGTTTCCTGGTACTATGACTAAACATACAAAAACATATATTACAACATAGACATAATAGAGAGCATGACTGAAGGTGACTCCAGTCATTTATCACTGGTTGTTGGATGGCTGTTATAGAGCAGGAACAGCTGAGCAGGTAGTACATAGAGTTCTATGTGCAGGAAACATGTTATACAGAAGAAGGAGCTGTTGAGTGACGATACTTTAACTTGGTAATAACCCCCTTTACTAGAACCCAGGCTATACAATGTACTCTTAGTGGTTCCACATAGTATAATGACAAATCACACTTACAATGCCTCCTTTTCTGTAGCCCGACCATTTTATTGTAGCCTCCTGATTTATGTCCCTTTCCTGTCACACCTTACCTATCTATTTCAACGCAGTCACACCCCTTTTTCTGAAGACACGCCCCTTTTGTTGTACAAGTTTTTAAAAATTGTCTAAATTACGACAGAATTCTGCAACTGATTGATAAATTCACCCCCTGTACTTTTTATCTGGAGCTTCACACTTTTGGAACCACCCTATATAATATTCTGTATATAGGCTGAGAAGCATAGCAAAAATGGTAAATTTGATGGGTTTCCTAATGTTTATATTTCTTTCTATAGATCACACACTATGGAGCGGTCAGTTCTGGTGCTGGGGTTATTAGTAAATGTCCTGGTATCAGCAGAACCCTCTGTTACCTGTCCAGAAGATTGCACCTGTCCTCCTGTGGAGCGCCACATCATATGCACATCTGCCAATCTCACATCTATCCCACCTGAGATAGCCAACAGTACTGTAGAGCTGCATATGGATTACAACAATATAACATTTCTGGCACAAAGTTTTTACCAAGATTTGCCAGAGCTCAGGTCCCTTTACCTGAGAAACTGTAACATCAAAACTATCAAGTCAGATGCTTTCCAAATAGTAACCGGCGTTCAGCATCTGTTTTTGGACAGTAATGAGATCCAGGAATTTGAGAATGGCACATTTGATGGGCTGAGCAATCTACTTTATCTGTACCTACAGAACAATAAAATTACCTATCTACAGCCAGGTAAAGTAGAAGTCTAAAATAATACACGTGTGATATATAATATATGGCAGTAATCAGGGGCTGGAAAGGTCTATTTCTTCTTACTCTTTCATAGCTATAAATTGTAAATGAGGTTGTGTGTCAGCATACACTTCTCCACAATTCCAATTTAGGAGAATCGGCTGCATCCTACCACTGTGCTGGGTCCCCTGGTCTCTGCCGACTCAAGAAAATGCAGAAGTTTGAATTTTGGTCAATCCTCCTCTGTTAGTAGCAATCGTTTGCTAAATCTTCCCTGTATAGTAAGGGTATGTTCACAGGTAGTGTTTTAGAACAGAATTCCCCTCCCCCCTCAAAAACTGCTTCAAAACCCATTAATTTTACACAAGTTTTTTGATGTGATTCTGATGGGGTTTTCGAGCCTTCGAGGTTTTAATAATTTACCGCTAAATCGCTTAGTTTTTCCTCACTGTTCTTTTCAAAACTACTTAACGGGGTTTTACCAACTTTAATTATTATGCCCTATCCACAGGATAGGGGATAACAGTCTGTTTGCCGGAACCTTCACTGATTACGAGAATGAAGCTACGCAGTTCACAAGCGCAGGGGCAGATTCTCACTGACTGAATGAAGCAGCAGGTCAAGAATGCGTCCCGCCACTACGTTCAGTACTGCAGGAGTGTCAGAAATTGCACAGCACATAGGGGCAGATTTATCAAGCTGTCTAAAAGTAAGATTGTTCTTATTTGCCGATGGCAACCAATCACAGCTCCCCTTTAAACTATTCATGAGCACTGATAAAATGAAAGCTTAGTTGTATTTGGTTGCCAAGGGCAACTAAGAACATACTTACTTTTAGTCAACTTGATAAATTTGCCCCATACTTTCTATGCAAGTGTCGGAGATAACAATTTCCGACAGTCCTTTACAATTGAATGGAGCAGCAGGACGCATGCTCGACCTGCTGCGCAGTAGTGAAAACGGTTCTTCAGATTGCTAGGAGGGGCATTCTTGTGATCATTGGAGGGACCAGCAGTCGAACCTACCGATTAGAATGTTCCCCCCCTCCTATTGATAAGGAACAACAATAAATGCTAGTAAAACCCCTTTTGTTGTGACTGCTGCTCAGTAATTGATGGTGCCAGCTGTCTATAATGCAGCGAATGGAATATTAAAGGGATTTCCTTGGGCTAGGGGAATATGTTGTGCTGGAGGATGATTAACTCCATGTTAATGCTTATGGTTAGGAATGGGATGACCAATGATCTCATTTTTGTGTAATGGTCAAGTATTCACATACTTTTGCCAAATGTCTCATGATTTAATTTCTTGATGATGATTCTACATGCATTTTTTTTTCTACCAGGTATATTTTCACCACTGAAAAACCTTATTGCACTCTATTTGAGCAACAACCTACTGACTGAAGTATCTGATGGGTTCTTGAATGGCCTGAGCCAGTTACGATGGCTTGACTTAGGATTTAATATGATCTCTGTTATATCTAAGGAGGCGTTTGATGGCCCAAATTATCTTCGGAAACTAGATCTGCAAAACAACCTCCTCAGCAGTGTTCCTTCATTTAAATCTAAAATCAACCTTCAGATGTTGCGCCTCAGTGGAAACAGTATCAGGAGGCTGTCCTCTGCTTCCTTTAGTAGAAACCTTAGATCTATCAGAGAACTTTATGTTGACAATATGGGACTCAAAAAAGTGTCAAGCTTGGCCCTTAGTAGACTGCGTCGGCTTGAGGTGCTTGATTTACGTAACAACAGCTTGACCTCCCTCTCTGCATCTCAACTTAAGATCACCACAACAGTCTTTCTCAGTGGCAACCCCTGGAAATGTGACTGCTCCATTGCTGAACTTTATATCCGATTACTGATGGGTAGAAAAAATGACCTTGACCAGGAGGTGAATTGCAGGAGCCCCGAGATTTTTGAGGGGAGAAAGCTGACTACAATTAATGTAAGTATATAGGTTCAGAATTGAAGGTGTTTGGTTCAGGTGCTGCGCCACCCTATTAAAGTCCCTAATAGGGCCAGATCACTCAATTGTAGAAGGTCTGGGAAAGCTGAATTTTCAGAGTGCCGGAGCTATGGTGTAGAAGTATGATCGCAACACAGGTGCCTCAGTGGATTGTATCGAGAAAAAAAACAGGAAGACAACGTGTTTTGACATTGGAAAGTTGTCTTCATCTGGTCTACAAGAAACAAGTATTAGTACATACACAAATTTAGAATCGCTGAGTAATCCTTGTAGGTGGTAAACAGATGAGATTAGCAAGAATAAAAAAACATACATCGTCTTGTTCTTTTAGTAAAATCAATTAATAATTCTAATTATATCATGATCCTCTTTTTACACCGAGGCAGCAGCAATCTGTACAACAGCTTTGCCTGGACTGCAACAAAATATGCCATTTGGGAAAAAGAACTAAGTAATTCAAAAAAGAATTTATGGTGTTAATGTATAGATGGAATTAAAAGTGCAACAAGGTCCCGTTACAGGAAAAGGCTGGTTCCAGTCAATATTGTTTAGATTCATTTTTATAACCTGGGTCATATGTCTTACAATTATCTACATCGTAAATCCATGTCGGCCACAAGTAAACAGTAACAAAACATTGTAGCAACCATTACAAACTATCAAGGAATGGTGACCTTGTGCCAAGTGAATCCTCCATGAGGTGCTCCTATCAATTGTCAAGGTAAAGTCTATTCTCTAGTGGCCTTGGGTGGTGATGAGCTTCAAGGGTTTTCCCCAATGTAGACACTTATAAATGTCTGACTGCATGGGATAAGTGTCAGATTGCTGTAACCTCTCACTTGCAGGAGAATGGATCCCACAATGTTCCCATGTATGTGCCATTTGAATGAAGCAATGATGGACATGTGTGGCCTCATTCACTTTCTCCATTCACATAGAGAATGGAGACATTGGAGATGTAACCACACCTCTAAACCATCACTTTATTCATCTAGAACAAGCAGTGGAACCTGAAGGACCCTGTTGTTATCTGTGGTTACCAGTAGTTGACATTCATGCCCTATACTGTTAGTTATAGATGGAAACCCCTTGAACCTCTTTTACTGGGCTACCAGAGAGTATAATAGCCATTCCTTTCCTTCATTGCCTTTGACCAGAACAGGTTATACCACTACAATACTGACACTGTTTAACATCTGTTATAGGATTATTATTTAGGAACTCCCCATTACTGTCAGGGCCAGGCGATGTTCTGTAAAACATGTTCAAGCACTTGACATACAAAATGAATATTATAGGACATTGTATTCATATATTTATTGTCTTTCACAGATACTAGACCTAAAATGCAAATCATTTGCTGCTGAAGTGACAACCTTTATTCCAGAAAACCAAACCGAAGGACAACTAATACCCACATTTCCATCAGTGGTAGCCACCACTAAAGAAGTTACCACACGCAAAGCAACCACAGCA
This sequence comes from Engystomops pustulosus, assembly GCA_019512145.1. Taxonomy (NCBI): domain Eukaryota; kingdom Metazoa; phylum Chordata; class Amphibia; order Anura; family Leptodactylidae; genus Engystomops; species Engystomops pustulosus. The sequence goes on from CM033649.1 coordinate 64,326,502, forward strand.
ACATCTACTACGTGGATAAACATAATAGAGGAGGACCCATGTTTTGCAGATGACATATCTAATATCCTAGTGAACCCAGCAGGAGATGATTCTCTCGATGTTTCATGGTCAAGCTTCGGAGATTACAGATATTTCCAGATAGACTACTCTAGTGATGACCACAAGGACACACTTCACACCTCAGGGGGGCAAACAAATGTCCAACTGTTCCACCTATTGCCTGGTACAACCTACTCTGTTTGCATTATCCCACAAGATAAGGCCTTTACCATATGTAAAAACCCAAAAGCTAAGCAGTGTGCAAGTGGCCAAACCAGTGGACTGCCAGAGACAGCATACCATATCCATTCTTCACCTAAGGCCACCACCTCTCCATTCGTGATCATTGGATCATCCGTTGCAGGAGTAATAGTTTTAGCAGCAGTTATCATCGCTGTCTACACCATGCGCTCAAGTAACTTTCGGTTCCAGCGTTATCACAATGAAGAGGAGATGGGTGGCAGCAGGCAAGAGGAAACAGATCCGTATAAATGGGATGAGGCATATGAAAATGTAGACGATGATAGACATATATATGTCACTTCATCCAGTTTATGGGGAATGGATACTGACAAACTTGACTGTAGTTTGCAAGAGCCAATATCCTTACCTTCTGTTCCAAAATATATTTCTCTTTGACTTCTGTGCTCTATGTTATAGATACCTTAGATACTAGTAGAGATCTAGAAACAGTTATACCTTAACTAAATGTAAAACAAACTAAATGTCTGAAATCTGTCTAAAACCCTTGTGACAGACTTTTTTTGGTGTAGAAATCTGCTCCTATAGGATAAAAACTTAATTTTCTCTACAATGACTGATCACAGGAAAGCATAAAAAAGTATGTCAAAAGAGATTATGATGAGCTCTACAGAATGCAGTATTTACTTAGAGGGCGAGTTAAGAGTTGGTAAACTCTGTTTAAAGATACCTCTGCCTGACCCCTTGTCGCTCCAGATGATGAATGAAGCAGACAGCAGCGCATGTCCGTTCTGCTTCATCCATCTCTAAGGAGCTGACAGAGATTGCTGAGCACGTTTCATTACTGAGACCTCAACTGATCAGCAAGTTAGGCCCTATCCTGTGGATATGGCCTAACTTTTTTGGTGGGAAAACCCCTTTAATGCTAAGTTTTTAAGACATAAAAAAAACTATAGCTATTTGGTATCCATGAGTCTTCTTGGGATTGATACAAGTTTTTCCACACCTTGATTTGGGGACCCTCTTCCTAGCAGGTCCTCTCCCGTTCCCTCAGGTTGGATGGTAAATGTTGGTGGAAGCCATATTCAAGTCTCTCCAGAGATGCTCAATTGGGTTTAGGTCAGAGCTCTGGGCGAGTCAGGAATGGTCACAGAGATGTTCTGAAGGCACTGCTTTATTATTTTACCTGTTAGTGTGCTTAGAATCATTGTCTTGTTGGTAGGTGAGGTTCAGCTCACTTTGGAAGAGGTTTTCATCCAGGATATCTCTGTACTTGGCCGCATTCATCTTTCCTTCAATTGCAACCAGTCATCCCGCCCCTGCAGCTGAAAAACAACGCCATAGCCTGATGCTGCCACCACCATGTTTCGCTGTTGGGTTTGTATTTGGCAGGTGATGAGCAGTGCCTGGTTTTCCCCACACATACTGCTTAGAATGAACACCAAAAAGTTCAATCTGAGTCTCATCAGACCATTTTTTTTTGCAAACTGTATGCGGCTTTCATATGTCTTCTACTGGGAGAGGCATCCGTCGGCACACTATGCCATAAAGCCCCGACTGGTGGAGGCTGCAGTGACCTTGTGGAACTTTCTCCCATCTCCCTACTGCAACTCTGGAGCTCAGCCACAGCGATCTTGGGGTTCTTATTTACCTCTCTTACCAAGGCTCTTCTCCTACGATTACTTAGTTTGGCTGGACGGCCAGGTCGAGGAAGAGTTGTGGTCACCTCAAACTTCTTCCATTTAAGTAGTAGATAGCGAATAAAGGGTGCAGAATAAAGCGCTCATAGGGTGATAATGTAAAGGTTAATTGTTTGTACGTATATAAACTGCTCACCTAGAGTGGATGTGCATGACATAAGTCACCACTTGTATCTTGAGTCTGAATTGCTAGACCAGCTGGAGTGTAGGCAGCTGATAATGGATAGGACAGGCGCACATCATATAGTAGGCTTCCAAATGGTCAGTTAAGAACATGTATCAATTTATTAAAAAGATTCTTCTCATATAAACCACAACGCGTTTCAGGGATTTAACATCCCCCCTAACCAAGTATTTACCAACAACAAAAATGACAGAACAGGGAAATGTTTACAGCCTGGAGTAATAATTAGTAGTATCCGAGTAGCATTGGCAATAGTGACTATGATGGAAAAATACACAATACATGAGATGTATATAAATGAATGTTTGCATTTACAAATAAATATTAAATATAATAAATGTACCAATGGATTATGTGAAGTGTATATTAAAAACAATGGCCATGTAAATGGTAACATGCTACATGAGTAATTAGATAAAATAAAGAGCTTTCCCTATTATATCAATAATGTATAGTTGTAGCAAAATAAAGGGTTATGTATGGGTACTCGGGCATAAAAAGGAAATGGTTACATGATAAAAATGAAAAAAAAAGATGTGTAAAACACCATTTAAGTGGTACATATATATTAACTCCTTAATGACCAGGCCCTTTTTCATTTTTGAGTTTTCAATTTTCACTTCCAACCTTTAAAAATCATAATTTTTTTATTTTTCCATGTAAAGAGCTGTAAAAGGGCTTGTTTACTGTGTATCAAATTGCACTTCATAGTTACAGTATTTAGTATTCCATGCCGTGTACTAGGAAGCAGGAAAAAAATTCCAAATGCAGTGCAATTGGTGAAAAAACGCATTTGCCCCATTTTCTTGTGGGCTTGGATTTTACGGATTTCACTGTGCGCCCAAATGACATGTCTACTTTATTCTTTGGGTCAGTACGATTACGGGAATAACAAATCTATATAGGTTTTAAAATGTTTTCATACATTTACAAAAATTAAAACCTCCTGTACAAAAAAAAAAAAAAATCTTAATTTTGCCATCTTCTGGCTCTAACAACTCCCACGCCGCTGGGATTTAAACACCATTGCCCGTGCACCTACCCAATGATGCTACCTTACACTATAGTAGTCAGTAACAGAGACATTAGTGGCCTCTAGTACCTTACAGGTGATTATCTGCTCCATCAGGAAGAGGATTTATTTACAATTTCTCCTGGCCATGGTTTTTCTCTGCTGAATTCACAATCAAATGTCTTCAGCTCTATGCAACACAACTCCACACAGCGCCCCTAAAAATACCACAGTCACTTACAGTATAATGGATCGTATTCCTAAATATATAGTATCCTCACAACATGACTGAACACACTATTCCCCCATATAAAACATCCTTTATATAGTCCAGTTAATAAAGGAGAATGTTAAACCCCTGGAACGAGTTATGGTTTGAGAAAAAAAAAGCTTTTTAATAAATTGATACATGTTCTTAAATGACCATTTGGAATCCTAATATATGGTGTGCGCCTGTGCTATCAATCTTCTTCCATTTAAGGATTATGGAGGCCATCGTGCCTTTTGGGAACCTTGCCTAGATCTGTCTTGCCACAATTTTGTCTTTGAGCTCCTTGGGCGGTTCCCTAAAATTCATGATTCTCATGTGCTTTGACATGCACTGTAAGGTCTTGATTAGGAAAGGCACACACCTGTCTATACAATCAGTTAAACACAACCATCTCAAGGAGTATCAGAAGGAAATGGACAGCATGTGAGTTAAATATGAGTGTCACAGAAAAGGGTGTTATACTTCCTGTTTAATTGTTTAATTTTCTTGTTTAATAAATCTACATTTCAGTTTTTGATGGGGTACAGAGTGTACAATAATGAAGAAGAAAAAATCTTACTAATTGTCTGCAATGAAACAAAGATTGAAAAATGTAAATGGGTCTGAAAACTTTCCGTACCCACTCTAAGTGAAAGTAAAATATACAAAATGTATATTATGATTTGCGAGGTCCCAAGACAATGGGCACCATTTTCCAAACTACCCACAAGAAATTTACCAAAGGGTATAGTGAATATCTTGTGTATTATAGAAATGGCTGCAGAATAAGAAAACATATGGCAATAAACTGGGGCACATGCTGGGCCTGCAAAAGAAAAAGAGATCCTTTGAACGGAAGGAAATGCATAGCTCCTGAGATACCAGAATACTGGGGAACCCATTTAGGAAACTACACCCCTCATGTAATTTATCAAATGGTACAGATGCCATTTTGATCCCATATGTCCTTTCAGAAAATTAATTGAAAATGCTGGTGCAAAGTGCAGCAGATGATACTAAGCTCTGTAATGAAATTGATACAGAGGAGGATACTATAATATTTTTATTAAAAAGGGATCTACTTAAACTACAGGCCTGGGCTGACAAATGGATTTAACCGGTTAAGGACCGGGCCCTTTCCTGTTTTTTCATGTCCATTTTTCACTCCCCACCTTCAAAAATCTATAACTTTTTTATTTTTACACGTAAAGAGCTGTGTGATGGCTTGTTTTCTGCGTAACAAATTGCAATTCATAGTGATGGTATTAAATATTCCATGCCATGTACTTGGAAGCGGGGAAAAAATTCCAAATGCAGTGAAAATGGTGAAAAAACGCATTTGCGCCATTTTCTTGTGGGCTTGGATATTACTGTGCGCCCCAAATGACATGTCTACTTTATTCTTTGGGTCGGTACGATTAAGGGGATACCAAATTTGTATAGGTTTTATAATGTTTTCATACATTTACCCAATTACAACATGCACAAATCATTTTTTTGTTTGCCCCCCTTCTGGCGTATAACTTTTTCTACGGTGTTGTGTGTACGGAGCTGTGGGTGGTGTCATTTTTTGCTAAATTTGATAATATTTTCAATGATATCATTTTTAGGACTGTGCGACCTTTTGATCCCTTTTTATAGATTTTTTTTATATTTTTCAAAATGGCAAAAAAGTGCCATTTTCGACTTTGGGCGCTATTTTCCATTACGGGGTTAAACGAAAAACCGTTATCATATTTTCGGACGCGTCGATACCTAATGTGTTCATGATTTTTACTGTTTATTTATATTTATGTCAGTTCTAGGGAAAGGGGGGTGATTTGAAATTTTAGGTTTTTTATTATAATTTTTTTTTTAAACTTTTTTTATTTTTATTTTTACTATTTTTCAGACTCTCTAAGGTACTTTAACCCTAGGTTGTCTGATCGATCCTATCATATACTGCCATACTACAGTATGGCAGTATATGGGGATTTTCCTCCTCATTCATTACAATGTGCTATCAGCACATTGTAATGAAGGGGTTAAAACGAAATAGCCTTGGGTCTTCGGAAGACCCGAGGCTACCATGGAGACGGATCGGGGAGCGGCGATCCCAGGTAAGATGGCGGCGCCCATGCGCCGTTATCTTTTTGAGGCTGCCGGCAAAGCTTTGCCGGCAGCCATAGCTGTGAAAACACCCGCGATCGGTGCTAGCACAGATCGCGGGTGATACCGGTAAGCCTTTGCTGCAATATGCAGCAAAGACTTACCGGCTATGGAGAGGGCTCAGCCCGTGAGCCCTCTCCATGCAGCGCGACCCGACCGCGAAGTGGTTAATGTAGATAAATGTAAGGTAATGATCTTGGGTAGAGGAACATTGAAATTGAAGAGCCACAAAAATGATAAGGGGTATGGAGGGTCTCAGTTATGAGGAAAGATTAAAACAACTAGATTTATTTCATCTGAAAAAGAGACGACTAAGAGGGACATGATTAATTTATATAAATATATTAATGGTCCATGCAAAAAAAAATGGTGGTAAGTTGTTTCACATTAAATCAAATTAAAAGACGTAGGGGTACTGTCTCCGTCTGGAGAAAACAAGGTTTAATCCCCAGAGGAGACAAGGCTTTTTTACTATGAGAATTGTCAATCTGTGGAATAGCCTGCCTCAGGCGCTGGTCACAGCAGGGACAGCAGAGAGCTTCAAGAAGGGTCTATAGGCCCTTTTACACCTAAATAACATTGATGGCTATGTTATATAGAATTGTTTCCCCTAAATGCCTTCCTCACCCAATCCCTTCCTTAGTTGAACTTGATGGATACGTGTCTTTTTTCAACGGTATAAACTAAATAATTACCATAAATACTCGAGTATAAGCCGAGTTTTTTAGCACAAAAAATGTGCTAAAAAACTCAAACTCGGCTTTCACTTGAGTAAAAAAATAAAATAAAAACAAAACTCACCTTTACAGCGCCCCCCGCAGATCTTCTCTTTTTTCCGGTGGCAGCGAGTGGTCGATCATAGTGTGCACTGAAGCAAGAAAAGGGTCTACCCGTTTATTTATATTTTATGCTGGACAAACTGGGGGCTGGCATTATACTACACATCTATCTATTTACAAAGGGGCTAGCTATACAAAAAAAGAGGGCTGGCTAGCTATATACTACAGGGGGCAAGCTATATACTAAAGGGGCCTGGGCTGGCTATATACTTCAGGGGGCTGGCTATATACTACAGGGGGCTTGTTGGCTATATACTGGGGGATATGGGCTGGCAGGCTACATACTGAGGGGCAGGTGCTGGTTATATACTATGGGGCAGGGGCTGGCAGACTATATATTGGGAGGCTGTGACCAATGCATTTCCTACCCTCGGCTTATACTCGAGTCAATAGGTTTTCCCAGTTTTTGGTGGTAGAATTAGGTGCCTCGGCTTATACTCAGGTTGCCTTATACTTGAGTATATACAATATGCTTTAAATGGTAAACTTCTTGATAGAAATGAAGGAGAAACAGACTTGAAGATATTCTGGTGGATAGTAAACTTAATTTTAGTGATCAGTGCAAGATATCTGTTGCTAAAGCAAATACAATTATGGGATGTATCAAGAGAGATTCTCATATAAGGACATTGTGAGGGAATTTATCTTACGCTGGCATATGATAAAAGGCCACACCAATCCCCACAAGGCGTGGAGGAGGTGTAGTCACAAAAATATTTCAGCGCTTCTACACCAAACACTGGCAAAGAAGCGCTAATAAATCTCCTCTTTAGTTTTGCCCTCATACAAATCCCTGGTCAGACCACACATGGAATATTGTGTACAGTCTTCGGCTGCAGTATATAAAAAGGAGATAGTAGAACTGGAACTGGTGCAGAGGAGAGCATCCAAGATTATTAGGGGAATGGGGGGACTAGAATACAATGACAAATTGCAAATATTGGGGTTACCGTATATACTCTTGTATAAGCCGAGTTTTTCAGCACAAAAAATTTGCTGAAAAACGTCCCCTCGGCTTATACACGAGTCTATTACAAAAAAATGTACCTACTTAAAAAAAAATAAACTTGTATACTCACCCTCCGATGTCGGTGTGTCCCGTCTTCTTTCTTCTCTGCGGCTCCTCTTCTTTTTCTTGCTTCTCTCATGGACGCGGCCATGTTTTCTTCGTGTATACATTTTTTGTGCTGAAAAACTCGGCTTATACATGAGAGAAGCAAGAAAAAGAAGAGGAGCCACGGAGAAGAAAGAAGACGGGACACGCCGACATTGGGGACATCGGTGAGCCACGCTGACGTTGGGGAGTCGCACTGACATCGGAGGGTGAGTATATGTTTATTTTTTTTAAGTGCTGTGGGGGCCGGCAGGCTGTATACTACATGGGGGCTGGCAGGCTGTATACTACACGGGGGCAGGCTGGCTGTATACTACAGGGGGCTGGTGGCTGTATGCTACTAGGGTCTGGCTATATACTGGGGGGGGGTCTGTGACCAAATGCATTTCCCACCCTCGGCTTATACTCGAGTCAATAGTTTTTCTCAGTTTCTGGTGGTAAAATTAGGGGTCTCGGCTTATACTCGGGTCGGCTTATACTCCAGTATATACAGTATTCATGTTAGAAAAAAAAAAAGGTATTGGAAGACCACCGTGCACATTTCATCCATAGCAGGGTCATTTACACTGTACTGTACAGATGAAATAAAAAAATGTAACTCTCGGGATATAAGCCTATTTGAATAAGTAGATATTGGTTCAATATAGACAGACACTCCATAAACTTCTATATGGGGGTCTTACACCAAATTATGTGGTGGTTTTGCATTCACACTGTACAGGCTATAACATTTTTTTGCAGGATGAGAAGTATTTTTCAGACATATTTATAATCTCTATAGCTTATTGATGTTTTTTTATTAACTATTTCTGGGTTGAGAAAATAAAATCCTCAATTCTTTTTTACACATTTCTACAATCATTTGGGGGATTCTCACCGTACCATAACATTTTGCAGGGTAAAATTGGAAAAAATCCAATTTGTTTTTGCATCGCCATTTTTTCAGAGGCACCTAAATTTTACCATTAAAAACTGAGGAAGATCAGGAATCGAGTGTAAGCCTAGGGTGGAAAATGCCTCCCCTTGTTAATAAAATACAGTAGACACAGAGCCCTGCAGTACTCACCTCTGATGATGCCTGTGGCAGATCCCAGGCAGAGCCACAGCCATGCGCTGTCCCAGGTGTCGCTGCCTAATGACATCATATGGTGTACACCGGCAGAGCACCCATTTGTCTTTATCTGTTATAAACAATTCTATGCTTGTGTTACACAGAAATGGGAAACCCACTTTAAGATGAGAAACCTATGAAGGAATAGAGGCAGATGTTCAGTCTTTGGCTGTTAATAGCACACGGCTAGTGATTGGAGACACTAACACAACTGCTGCAGCCAATGAAGCCTATGCAGCACATTTCTAAGGGCTTGTACACCTGAAATCTGTTATTTACCTGTTTACCAAGTGACTTTTCAGGGGCAGGTTTGGGGCAAAATTCTACACCCCAGCGATGCAGTAATTCTCCAGTTTCAGCATTTATGTGCCATTCTCAATATAACTTCTGTAATTCCTCATACTTCTAGATCACTGCTTGTTGTCATGATTGCTTAGTCACAGTAATCAGAGCTGTCACATGAAGAGCTGTGCACTGGGAAACAGCCACTTGGCTGGACATTCATAATAATATTTTATATAGCGCACACAGATTCCCCAGCGCTACACAGAGCTTGCCAAATCAGTCCCTGTCCCCAATGGGGCTCACAATTGAATCAACCTACCAGTATGTTTTGGAGTGTGGGAGGAAACCCACGCAAACCGACGTTCATCAGAACAAAACATAATGGGACACATTTACTAAGGGTCCTGCGGCCGCATTTCCGTCAGGTTTCGCAAATTTTTCCGTTTTGCTCTGAATTGCCCCGGGTTTTTGGCGCATGCGATCGGATTGTGGCGCATCAGCGCCGGCTTGCATGCGTGGCCGTCAGACAACCCCACTGATTCGGGCAAACCGCAGAATTTAACTTTCAAAATTGTGTTGCAAGACTCGCACTTACATACACTGGGAAGAAGATGGTGAACTCCGGCGGACCTGAGCGGGGAAGCGACACATGCAGGAAATTGGACGCACGAAACCTCGTCGGACATTCCGGATCGGCGCCATCAACGGGACGGCTAAGTAAATGTGCCCCAATGCCTTGAAATCGTTACCATTGTCAGTCTTCGGCTGTATAAATTTGGTCAACATTCTAACAAAGTGTTTATATTTAAGTGGTTCTTTAAACAACTACACTCCAATAAAGGACAGGGTTTGTGTGGGGAAATTCCAGGAATAAACATAGCCTAGCAAACCATCAACGCCCTAAAACCCAAGCTGGAATGGCCATAGCAGACTTTTCCTATGTTATATAGCTGCAATATATTTGCCATTGAGTACAAGATAACCCCCTGCCCAACTCAGAACACCATCTGTGTCACTATATACAGGTACAAACCTTATGGGCCATACTTGAGGGCTCGCCTAGAGTAGCTTTCCAAGTGTGGCACCCAACACAATTAGTCTCACAATTTACAGACATAATTGCGGACATATCTGCATATGAAAAAATGCAGCGCGATCTCACTTGGAAGGACTGGAAGGGTGGACAGCAGCGGGTGTCCAGGCCTCATCAGAAGTCTATGAAAAGGGATCTTGGCATCATTTAGCGATATACAAACTAAATATGAGCTAGATCTTTGCTGGTTTTACCGATACCTACAGCTGCGACATGCTCTATCTGCGCAATTTCCAAATGCACCCTCTTGTGTGTCTAACTACCCCCTTGTAGGGGTATATAAAACACAGGGGCCCAGAGGATTGGTATCTGTAATATACACACACCTCCTTTCATTTCTTCTCAAAATGGAAGAAACTCATACTATTGAAGAATCAGCCTCTGGTCACATCTCAGGGTGTCACCTGCAGTCACGGTGCCTTACACACCAGAGATCTGTTTATTGGGACTAGTATCTGGAGACATGGTCACATTACCTTAAAAGGACATCTACCACCAGTATAATTGGCTATATGCAAATGAGCCTAAGGGGCTCCAGATGTGTAAATGGAGCCTGGAGCCCCTCAGGCTCATTTATATATTCTTTCATCCTGGTGGTAATGTTTTTTAAGATATTTCTACAGGAATCCATATTCATGGCCATTAAATGTATAGCTTTAAGGTAGTATGACCCCAAAACCCCCACCTTATGAATGGGGAAAGCTCATATTAATAAATACTCCCCTACAAATCCCTGGTTTACAAACACAGGAACTGCCCTGACCAATGCTATTACATGAATCTACCTCACACCACCCTCTTCCCAGATTTAGTGACTCCCTTTCTAGTCTCCTAACTCAAATATAGTGAACAAGTATATAGGTATCACAGGGAACTCATTCTGTTAAAACATTAAACGGGGCGTGGCCTGACTGTCCATGTGAGCAGACGTGCGCTCCGGAGCTCCTGCAACGGATCCGGCAATTATCCTGCCTTCACCGCCGCTGACACTCAGCGAACACCGCAAGTGACATCCTAAGGTGCCGGAGCTGCAGGGGAGAGGCTGCCATCACTCGGGGAGCAGAACGGCAAAGGAGAAGGATGGCGGGAGAAGCGGCCTAGTCACGCCGCAAAAGAAAAATGACGGCGCGAACCCGGTCAGAGTGCAGGACATGGCGGCCCGATCGGCTGTAGAACAGAGGGCAATGGATAAAGAGGTACCTGAGCCCCAGTGTTCCCCAGAAGGGAGGGGATAATCCTGCCCTGATTACAGAGCCCCCTGCGGCAGTGGCAGAAATTCAGGGGATGGAACAGGAAGCCGCCATAGTAGGCAAACAGTCATATATCCCCAGAGGGCCTCTGACATGCAGTCAGGATATGGCCCTGCAAAGCTTACAAAATACCCCTGAAGAGCCTACCATAAAAGATCTCTTTTCTGCTATATCTCACTGTGGTTCTGCTTTACTCCCCATGAACTCCAACTTTGGCAGTTTAACGGAGGACATCTCAATTATTCGCCATGATATCCGGAGAGTGAATGATAGAGTACATGCAGTGGAAGATCGGGTTAGTGAGATAGAAGACCAACTGACCCCAGTGAAGCATGACCTACAGAAAATGAGAAATAATGAATCTATGCTTATGGATAAATCCGAGGATATTGAGAATAGGCTGCGGCGAAACAATCTCCGTCTGGTGGGGGTGCCTGAAAGAGCGGAAGGCAACCGGCCAGTGGATTTCTTTGAAGCCTGGATAAAAGAGAAGTTTCCTGATGGTGTACTATCCCCTTTATTTGCAATAGAAAGAGCACATAGGGTGCCAACACGACCACCTTCTCCGGGGGCACCTCCACGTCCAATCCTGATTAAAATTCTACATTTCCGTGACCGTGACAATATTCTGAGGAAGGCAAGAGATCACGAAGAGCTCAACATTGAGGGAAAGAGAATCTCTATTTTCCCAGATTTTTCCGCAGGTGTGCAAAAGCGACGTGCTCATTTTCTTGATATCAAAAGGAGGCTACGCAACCTACAAGTACCATATGCAATGGTCTTCCCAGCCAGATTGAGAGTAGTAGCTCTGGGAGAGGTACACATGTTTGAAACTCCACATGCAGCGGTCCAATGGCTTGATAACGCTGAGGGAAGAATCCGTGCACACAGGGCTGAAGACGGCTGAGCGGCGGTTGAGTGAAGGACGGTATTGTTTTTTCTTTTTTCTTATTCAGTGCAGTACAGCTACTGCGCAGAGCCGATGCCGGTTCAGCGCTGTATAGCAGCCGAACCGGCATCGTTAGCCGCGGGATTTCAACGGTTATCTACCGTTGACATCCCCGGCTAACACCCGCGGTCGGAGTGGGCTCCGATCGCGGGTGTTTAACCCGTTAAATGCCGCAGTCAACGCGCAGTAATCAGAGCTGTCACATGAAGAGCTGTGCACTGGGAAACAGCCGGTTGGCTGGACATGCATAATAATTATTTATATAGCGCCCACAGATTCCCCAGCGCTACACAGAGCTTGCCAAATCAGTCCCAGTATGTTTTGGAGTATGGGAAGAAACCCACGCAAACACAGAGAGAACATACAAACTCTTTGCAGATGTTGACCTGGATGGGACTTGGACCCATGATCCCAGCACTGTAAAACTGTAGTGCTAACCACTGAGCCACTGTGATGACCCATAGTGGAGATCAGTTGCAAGCCTGCATAATCCTGTCACTTTCCTGAGCCAACAATAGCCCACACCATCCTAGTCGGACCTCTCTGCTGAAGAACCTTTCAAGTCTCTCTTCCGCATCTGAACAGCTTAAACAAAAGGCAGATGATATAGAAAACCGTCTGAGACGCATCAATGTAAGAATAGTCGGTGTCACTGGGGAAGGTTCTCAATATGCTAAATAACAATAAGGCCCAGGGTCCTAACGGACTCCCAAATGAAGTCTATGATAAAAAAGAGTTACTTACTCCCAAATGACCACACATGTATAATAAATCCTTCCGAGAAGGCTCACTCCCTGACTCCCTATGCGATGGTATGGTATTATTGCACAATCCAGATAAGGACCTGCTGGACTGTGGGTCGTACAGGCCCCATAGCCCTCCGGAACACAGATTACAAAGTGCTGACACATATACTGTCCACCAGAGTAAATAGGGTTATAATTTAGCTCATACACCCTGACCAGTGGGCTATGGCCTCTCGACACAGCAAAGGCCTTCAACTCCATAGAGTTGTCTGTTTCTAACAATGTTTTTCAGCCTTCAGTTACGTAAATGAGTAACTATCCTACACAAATCTCCCAGGAGTAGGCTGTTGATTAAAGCGGAATTATCCCCAAAATCACATCTACATAAAGGCAACCCACAGGGGTTCCCTCTCTCCCCCTTATTATTCTCACTTGCTATCGAAGCCTTGGCCACCAGGCTGAGAAGGGACCACATATATAGGGCCATAACCACCGTGAGGACCGTGTAGGCTTATATGCAGTTGACACAGTCCTCTTCCTTTCAGACCCCCTCCTCATCTTTACCTAGGGCCATAGACATAATTAACGATTTTGGGTCTTACCCTGGTCTCCAGGTAAATTGGACTAAGTCCATCTACATGCCTCTTAGGGCAACACCTTGGCAGGTCGTCTCCAACAGGTTAGGTTTGAGGGCGTGGTAACACGGTGCATTTTCATTGCATTTTGAAAAGCATTACAACAGCTGAAAGGTGATTTGCCCAATTGTATTACTATTAACATCTGGGTTCACAAAACACATTGTAATGGGGATGTTAACGCATGCGTGAACAAAATGAAAACGTAAATGCATTGTTGATGCATGCTTTAGTTGAGTGAAGGACGGTATTGTTTTTTCTTTTTTCTTATACGTTGCAGGAAGCGTGGAACACTTCGCTTAGATTTCGGTGTTTATTTTTCTAATTGTTGTGGATGGTCAGGGGCGGTTTTAGTTTTGCCCTTACTTCTCATCTGAGAAGAATGTTAATTATAGTCTTTATGCTTGTTATCATCTGTACTAGGGGTTTGAATGGTTGGGAGGGAGGGCCAGCCTGGTGTCTTTTAGTGGGGATCATTATGCAGCCGCAGGGGAGAATAGGTGAAATATATATCAGCCCATTTGTTTATGCTGATCATGGATGAGCAAGTGAATGTTATCGCATGGAATATCAGAGGACTGGGGGATACAAACAAAAGATATGCAGTGCTGGCTGAAGCCAAGTCATAGACCAGCAATTATTGGGCTGCTTGAAACACACCTTACAGCAGAAAATACGCATTTAATGAACAGAGCATGGATAGCCCAATCTTTTCACTCTACATATTCCACTCATGCTAGAGGGGTTAGTGTGTTGGTCCCCAAATCTATCCCTTTTGAATGTTTCAAACCCCTCATTGACCCTGATGGCCGGTTTGTCTGCTTGTATTGCTCAGTATACCGTATACACCTGATCCTTGCGTTTATATACATACCTCCTCCGTATACCTGTCAAGTCCTTAAGAAACGTATTCATTTTATTGCTGGAATGCCTCAGGTGCCTGTATTAGCCATAGGAGATTATAATAATTGCCTAAATCCGATTCTTGATAGATTCCAGGTAGTTAGAGACAGATACCAGCCAGGTCCTTCTAATTTAGCCAAACCTATAGAGGAAGTTGGGTGGTGTGATATATGGCGGGTGAGGAATCCACGTGCATTGCAATATTCATGTTATTCTAGCTCTTTCGGTACTCTCTGCCGCATTGATCTCCCATTAGGCACCCCAACCTTGTTGTCATTTGTGGGTAGGGTGGAATATTTACCTAGATCTATTTCACCTCTACTGGTACGCCTAGACATAGGCACCGCCAATAGACCCCGACGGGGCTTCTGGAAGCTAAATCCGTTCTGGATTCAATTGGTGGACAGTGGGGGTGGACTGGCTACTCCTATGGAAGAATTTTACAATATGAATGTTGGGACTGCACCCCAGTCATTCACATGGGAAGCCTTGAAAGGACACATTAGAGAGCTATATAAAACGCATATTAATAGACATAAGGCTAGAGGGCGGGATTTGTCGGTGGCCCTGCAGGATAGAGTGGTAGCTACTGAAAAGGATTATATTGCTACCCCTACACCACAGAATGCTCAGAACTGGAAAGAAGCTCTAGAAGACCATATGTTGCAGGTAGCTGACAATAAACCTTTCTTTATGAAACAAAAGTACTTCGAACAAGGAGAGAGTGCGGGACACCTTTTAGCTACCATAGTAAAAAGTCAGGGTGGCTCCCTGTTTATCAAAGAACTAATCGGGTCTGATGGCACGATTTATGATGACAACGTGGGTATTAGCAGGGTGACGCAGGATATGGGATCACTACTAGACACTGTGGCTATGCCACGATTGACGGCAGAAAGTCGGGACGCACTAGAACAGCCTTTGTCTCTTGAAGAACTGGGGGCGGCGCTAGAGAAGGCCCCTGGAGGCGGCGCTAGAGATTTTCTGTTGCCCAAATTATTTGAGACCTTAATGGATGCTAGGGAGAAAGGGGAGTTAACAGACTCTATGCGAGAAGCCATTATTGTCCTGATACCCAAACAGGGTAAAGACCCTAAACTCGTACAGGCCAATTTCGACTGATGTAAAAATTTTAGCAAAAGCTTTGGCCAACCGCCTGACAAAGGTCATCTCTGGGTTGATTGATGAGGATCAGTCTGCCTTTATGCCAAATAGATCGACTGCAATTAACATAAGGACGCATATCCCAACTGTTTATGATTTACAGGGTCTACAGAACTCCGTTCATACTGCATAAATATGGGGTAAGAGCTGACTCTAACTGTCCAAGGTGTCAACAGTCTGAGGCACAACTGTTACACATGCTGTGGGAATGTGGAGAACTGGAGGACTATTGGAAAGGGGTTTTAGACTTGCTACATCAGGTGTTCCAAATTCAGATAGCAGTTGACCCTAAACTGTGTCTCCTGGGCATATTACCTGAGCAGATGCAGGACACTTCTGCAACGATAGGGGTCCAAAGGGCATTATACCAGGTACGTAAGGAGATATTGTTTCATGGGATCAGGCACACACCACCCACCCTTAGGCAATATAAAAATAGGATGAACAATATTATTCGCTTGGAGTATGGGGTTTATTTGAAACTAAAGGCAATAAAAAAAAATTGAAAGTATATGGGGTCAATGGTTAGACCACCCGGGCCTTCCGTCAGGAGCATTGCTATCTATTAGGCAAGGACTACCGTACCTATTAGCTAGTGCGAATAGTAGGGTTTCTTAAGTATCTAATAATATAAAGGACATCATCATATAGGGCCTAGATACTGGTTAAACCTATGACAGCTGCTAGATGCGGGTGGGAAAGACACCGGACTGGGGGGGTGGGGGGGAAGGGGGGATAGATGGCTGCGACCAGCTGGGAGGGGATTATGGGTCATGTTGTATATATTGCGCCAGATGTTTTGCTGGCTCAGTGTCTCTTGTCCTTGTGTACCAATGGTGTAAATGTATGTGTTGTCTGTGTGCAACTTAACAGTTTTACATTTTCTAACATTAATAAAAATGTTTTGATTAAAAAAAAAAAAAAACACCAAGGACACCCCTTCTCCAAGGTTCAACGCAGGTGCAACATGATTATATACATGTGCTTATGCAGAGATCGCATTAACACCTCACCATGCGTCATAGACGCATGATGAGGCGCCATTACCCCCCAAAATAATTGCCATGCGTTAAAGGTACGCTCGGCAATTATTACCTGTAGCGCACAGGCTGAGGTCCGGCGCGTGCTGCAAAAGAGGGAAATGTCAGTAGCAGGATTGCAGCGCGCAGTGGACCACTCAGTGCAGTGTTCAGGGCGCCGGAGAGACCCAGAGCGATAGCACAGGCCCAGGGGAGATATGTGGGCTGCGGGACTCCCTGCCAGTTCTGCAGGCCTGTGATCCCGGCGGAACCAGAGATGATTTTTAAAAAAAATAAAAACTGTTTATTAATATTATATACGGCTATGAGGTATATATTTATATACACATACATATACATACATGCATACACACACGTATACATATACATACATGCATACACACACGTATACATATACAGTTAGGGCCAGAAATATTTGGACAGTGACACAATTTTCGCGAGTTGGGCTCTGCATGCCACCACATTGGATTTGAAATGAAACCTCTACAACAGAATTCAAGTGCAGATTGTAACATTTACTGTATATACTGGCGTATAAGACTACTTTTTAACCCCTTAAAATAATGGCTACAGTGGGGGGTCGTCTTATACGCCAGATATACGGGGGCCGCACTGTGTGAGGTGTTTTTTTTCCCCGTCAGCGCGCAGAGAGCCGCTTCCTGGTACCGCCGCGCATGCCCGGCAGTCCGCCTCTCACAGTCATTAGAAGAGGCTTAGTACGCGCTGACGGGGCGGCGCGCTGTATGCTAATGCAGCCGCCCTGTCACAGCGGTCGGCGTCACAGAGCTGGGGGTCACAGGCGGCACTTACAGAAGCATGTCGGATCTTCATTAATATCGCAGCTTACAGTTATGTAGCGGGGATGTGCATATAAATTGGCCTCAAACCATAGAAATCCAATATACAAAAAATCTTTATTCTGATGCCATAGCACTACATAAAAACATTTAAAAACATAAGGCCACAAATGCCAAAAATACAGTGCATAAGTGCACTGAGAGTGTTCTGGACTTCACTGAGAGTGTTCTGGACTTCACTGAGAGTGTGCTGGACTTCACTGAGAGTGTGCTGGACTTTACTGAGAGTGTTCTGGACTTCACTGAGAGTGTTCTGGACTTCACTGAGAGTGTTCTGGACTTCACTGAGAGTGTTCTGGACTTCAGTTGATGTTGTGAACGGGTTCTTCTTCACCAAAGAAAGTATGCGGTGATCATCCACCACTGTTGTCATCCGTGGACACCCAGGCCTTTTTCAGTTCCCAGGCTCACCAGTCAATTCCTTTTTTCTCAGAATGTACCCGACTGTTGATGTCTGCCATCTCTCTGATGGATTTTTTCTTTTTTTTCAGCCTCAGGATGTTCTGCTTTCCTTTGTCTGGTCACAGCAACAGCTTCCAAATGCAAAACCACTCACCTGGAATCAACCCCAGACCTTTTCACTACTTCATTGATTACAGGTTAACGAGGGAGACGCCTTCAGGGTTAATTACAGTCCTTAGAGTCCATTGTCCAATTACTTTTGGTCCCTTGATAAAGAGGAGGCGATGCATTACAGAGCTATGATTCCTAAACCCTTTCTCCGATTGTGGAAACTGCGGAAACTCTCATATTGCAGCTGGGAGTGGCCATATTATATATAGAATTGTATTTCTGAACAGCTAAAATAACAAAACTTGTGTCACTGTCCAAATATTTCTGGCCCTAACTGTATATTCCCCAACAGCCACCAGTCTATATACAGTCCCCAAAGACCCCAGTGTATATACAATCTCCACAGCCCCCAGTCTATCTACAACCCCAACAGCCACCAGTATATGTAAATCCTCCCACAGCCCCAGTCTATATACATCTCTCAGCATATAAACAGCCCCCACAGCCACTGGTCTATATAGAGCCACAAGTCTATATGTAGCCCCCAGCAGCCAAAAGTATATGTACATCCTCCCACAGCCCCAGTCTATTTACAGCGATCAGTCTATATACAGCCCCCACAGCCACTGGTCTATATGCAGCCACCAATCTACATACAGCGCCCAATAGCCACCAATCTATATACATAGTCCATGTGCCAGGCACGCTTAAAAGAAGTCATTGCACCTGTAAGTATAAGGAGATTCTCCTCATCCTGTTAGAAGTGCTGGGGATACTCCCTCTGGTGGCGGGTTGGATAATAATATAGGAAGAAGAAAACAATCGATCCAGCACTCACATGTAGAAAATTCTTTCTTCTTTATTCAATCATCATACCCAGTCTATATACAGCCCCCCACAGCCACCAGTCTATATACACCCCCCCCCCACAGCCACCAGTCTATATACATCCCCAACTCTATATACAGCCACTAGTCTAGCCCCCCACAGCCACTAGTTTGTATACAGCCCCCACTTCCACCAGTCTATATACAGCCACCAACAGCCACCAGTCTAAACACATCCCTCGATCTAAATACAGGCTCCACAGACCCCAATCTATGTACATTCCCCATACAGCCACCATTCTTTATAAAGCCCCCAGTGTATTTATAGCCCCCACAGACCACAGTGTATATACAGCCACCAGTCTATATACAGCCCGCCACAGCCACCAGTCTTTATACATCTCCCAGTCTATATACAGCCACCAGTGTATATACATCTTCCAGTCTATATACAGCCACTAGACTATATACAGCTCTCACAGCCACCAATCTATATACAGCCACCAACAGCCAACAGTCTATATACAGCCATTATTCTATGTACATCCCCCTACAGCCACCATTCTATATACAGACCCCAGTCTATATACAGCCCCCACAGACCCCAGTCATTGTACATCCCCCAACAGCCATCATTCTATATACAGCCCTTAGTGTAAAATGTAAAATCCCCACAGACCCCAGTGTATATACAGACCCCAGACTATATACATCCCCCCACAGCCACCAGTCTATATACATCCCTAAGTCTGTATACAGCCACTCATCTAAATATAGCCCCACATCCATCAGTTTTTAAACAGCCCCCCCACAGGCACTAGTCTTTATACAGCCACCAACAGCCAGCAGTCTATATACAGCCATTCGTCTATGTACAGCCCCCAGTCTATATACAGCCCCCACAAACCCCAGTCTATGTAGATTCCCCAAAAGCCACCATTCTATATATAACCCCCAGCGCATGTACAGCCCCCACAGACCCCAGTGTATATACATATCCCAGTCTACATACATCCCCCAACAGCCACCAGTCTATAAACATCTCCCAGTCTATATACTGCCACCACTCTATATACACCCTCAACAGCCATCAGTCTATATACATCCTCAAGTCTATATGCAGCCACTAGTCTATATATAGACCCCACACCAAATAGGCTATATACAGCTCCCCACAGTCGCTATTCTATATACAGCACCGACAGCCACCAGTCTATATACAGCCACCAGTCTATAAACAGCCACCACAAACCCAAGTCTATGTACATACCCCAACAGTCACCATTCTATATAGAGCAGCCAGTGTATATACAGCCCCTAAAGACCACAGTGTATATAGAGCCCTCAGCCTATATACAACCCCCACAGCCATTAGTCTTTAAACATCTCTCTGTCTCTACACAGCCACTGGTCTATATACAGCCCCCAGTCGATATACAGCCTCCACAGACCCTAGTGTATATACAGCCACTAGTCTCTATACAGCCCCTACAGCTCCCAGTCTATGTAACTCCCCTAAAGCCCCAGTATATATACTACTCCCCAAAATTCCTAGTCTATACACATCGCCCTACAACCACCATTCTACTTACAGCCCTCAGTCTATATACAGCCCCCACAGAACCCAGTGTATATACAGCACCAGTTTATGTACATCCCCTTACAGTCACCAGTCTATATATAGCCCTCTAGAGCCCCTAGTCTATATACAGCCACCAGGCACCAGTCTATGTACATCCCTCTAAAGCCACCATTCTATATACAGCCACCAATCTATAAACAGACACCATTCTATATACAGACCCCACAGACCCCACTGTATATACAGTCCCCAGTCTATATATATTACCAAACAGCCACCAGTCTATATACAGTCCCCAAAGACTCCAGTGTATATACAACCCTGTCTATATACAGCCAATGTACAGGAATATACTACTATACTGTAACTACTATAGTATACTATATCACTGAGAGTGTTCTGGACTTCACTGAGAGTGTTCTGGACTTCACTGAGAGTGTTCTGGACTTCACTGAGAGTGTTCTGGACTTCACTGAGAGTGTTCTGGACTTCACTGAGAGTGTTCTGGACTTCACTGAGAGTGTTCTGGACTTCACTGAGAGTGTTCTGGACTTCACTGAGAGTGTTCTGGACTTCACTGAGAGTGTTCTGGACTTCAGTTGATGTTGTGAACAGGTTCTTCTTCACCAAAGAAAGTATGCGGCGATCATCCACCACTGTTGTCATCCGTGGACACCCAGGCCTTTTTGAGTTCCCAAGCTCACCAGTCAATTCCTTTTTTCTCAGAATGTACCCGACTGTTGATTTTGCTACTCCAAGCATGTCTGCTATCTCAGGATGTTCTGCTTCACCTCAGTTGAGAGTTCCTTTGACCGCATGTTGTCTGGTCACAGCAACAGCTTCCAAATGCAAAACCACACACCTGGAATCAACCCCAGACCCTTTAACTACTTCATTGATTACAGGTTAACGGGGGAGACGCCTTCAGAGTTAATTGCAGCCCTTAGAGTCCATTGTCCAATTACTTTTGGTCCCTTGACAAAGAGATGGCTATGCATTACAGAGCTATGATTCCTAAACCCTTTCTCCGATTTGGATGTGGAAACTCGCATATTGCAGCTGGGAGTGTGCACTTTCAGCCCATATTATATATAGAATTGTATTTCTGAACATGGTTTTGTAAACAGCTAAAATAACAAAACTTGTGTCACTGTCCAAATATTTCTGGCCCTAACTGTACATACATGCATACACACACGTATTACCAAAATTTTCATGTACTCCTCCTCAGCTAAAAATACTTCCCAAAAATAACAAGAGGAGTATTATTACCCTTCGGGGAAAAATGTTAGTGCAACCTCTGTGCTGTATCTTGTACTCTTCACCTTGTACAAATCGCAAAGACTCTTGTACAGCTTTTATTTTGTTAAGAAAGGAGTGGAAGCCAATCTGCTCATCTGTATGACTTTATTGTACTATTTCTGTGAATATTCCTAGTAATAATAACAAAAATGTAAATGAAGCAAGCAATCTTTTTAGAAAAGGGAGATATAAAAGGAAGGTCACCACTAGATTCTCCCTTCTGTGGGAATGGCTGTACCTGCAGAGTTGCTTGGTGTACTTTGCTCTGCCTCTCCTAGTGGTTAGAACAGAGTCAGCAAGAGAAGTATTGGGGCTCATGGCCACAACGGTGAGAAAAGGGTAGTATGTGCCAATTTAACAGACGGCACAAGGCTGCACTTACTGCAATACTTTTTGTATCAATGCCGTGGTTACAGACAGCAGAGTAGAGCATGTCCTAGTCAGAAACATTTTCATAGATATCTGATAAAGTTCGTGGTGATCAATGAAAAACAAAATGCCACAAGGAAGCAACTTGGCTGGGAAAAATGGAAGACAGACTCGGTCGTGGGCATTGAGGATTATGCTGAGAAGGAGCAAACACTTTTATATGTTATGAGAAATATCTTTTATTCATACAAATCAAAACAAAATTCTTAGGAGATGTCAGGTGATCAATTTATTTACCATCCAAGGCTGATATTTTACTGTTAAGCACAAATTGACCTAAATATCAGAAACCATCCAATGAAATAAGAACTTCCTATAAATAATATACAGTTGTCTGTAGAAAGGGACTGTCGCCAGGTTTAACCCCGCCACCCCAATTAAACTATGAGCCCCACCAGGTAGGGAATTAAATATCCTTTCTAGCATTGTCTTATGTAATCTTGCATGTTTATCTATGAAAAAAAAAAAAACTCCAAACCATATGCAAATGAGCTGAGAAGCGTCCTCTATTGCCCGAGATTAGTTACTTTTAGAGGCTGGAGGGGGCTGTCACTACAGAAACCGCTGTCTGAGGTATACAGACCTGATGGGGCCATTTGTGCAACGGTGTAATGTCTGTTAAGAGTCTAAAAAACTTCAGATAAAAAGCAGTCAGATATAATGTCTTGGTTATGTGACTAGTAAGTCCTGCCTTACCATGCTTGTGATCCAACATTAACAAAATCATTGTATGTACTATGCAATGATACACCAAAAGGTAAGAGTTTTCTGGGAGAAAAAAAAAAGGTTTGTGGTGTTTTTTATCTCATAAAAATTCACTGCATTAAATGGCCTGTGGACTACATTGCAGAAAGCAGGGGATCCTGCATCTGGTTTGCACGCGGAGACTGGAAGGTGCCATGCAGGGATTTCTCCATGGAAACCACAGTGAGATGAATGAATCTTTTTCACTCTATAAAACATGGTGTAAACTTATCCGACGGGTACCAAGACCACTGAAATTTCAACATTACATGTGACTTGTCTACTGATTTATACAGGATCTGAGAATTATGTAAGCTGAAAAACACTAATAAACCCATACAGGACATACACTGGCTGCCTGGGGTCAGCAAGTTCACTAAAATGAACTCCTCAGGCACAACACCATGGCTTGATGTGGGCCAAAACCTTGACTCTTTAGCTTCTTAAAACTTTTGGCCTACAAGATTTTAAAGAAGCTTTACGATGTGGCTTAAATAAAATGTATATTTCCACATCTCATTAACACACTATGAAAAAAGACAATAGCATAATAATTACTTAGCATCTTATTATCAAAGGCAAATACTTGCTGTAAAAAGAAAAAAAAAAAAGTTTTGCTTTACAAGAGTAAGGAAACATTGTGACATGAATAAAAACACTAAGTATTTACAAATTAACTTACATGGATCCCTAGAGATCAAGGGTTTTAGTCTAGTACATTTTCTGTTCTCCCTAGTACTGTTGAAGCAATGTTGCATATCCACGTTCTTAAAATATGCTAAAGACAAATAGGTATGCATCGAATTTCAAATGAAGATGAAAGATTTTTTCTATATATTTTCTGCATCATTGACACATTAAATAAATTGTCCAGTTTTAGACTTTGTTTCCTGAGATTCAGACCAAGTTAACTGGGCCATTAAGTATCAAGAGGAAGGGCACAAACCCCAACCATATGTAAACAAGGAGACTGGAAAAGGGGTCGTGTACAAAACAAAATGCGTTTCACCCTCTGCATGGTCTGAAGTCTCTTTGTATGATGATCTTGCTCCTGACAGTCAGACATTTAAGATTTAAGCCAACATAGTCCAATCACGCTGAAGGGTTACAGGTTGTGAAGAGTCTGCAATAGGGTGTGTCGGGCTTGAGGCTGCGATTCTAGAGAGTTATTGGGCCTATGAAAAGAAAAATATCTTTATAAAAGCTCTGCTGTAAAATAAAACAGTGTAAACGATACAGCTACATGATGCAAAGATAAATATGTAGTCTTTGGATACTTACTTAGAAATAAAAGCCAACAGAACAGGAATTAGAGACTTCTGAAAATAATCCTGTTGCACGATATGATTTAAAGACAGCAATGGTCCATATAAGTGTGGGATGGCTTTAATCTTCTCCTCACTCTGCAAAAGATACACCAATCATGAATATGTGCATTACATAGTTCAACCAAGGGAAGAAAACAAAACGACATTAGTGTACTTACTGCCCACTATAAAATAGAGGGAAAAATAAAACAATCTTCTAAAGCATTTTTTCCTCAGGGAAAATAAATAAAATATATATTTTAAAACAAAAAAAAACTGTTGCTGAATTAATGCAACAGCAAGACTACAGGGTGAGTTAGGCTCTACATTCATTGTATGGGCCAATGTAGTGTTCAAACATGGTGTGAATACAGTCTAAACTATCTTTCATAAAAATTGTGAAATGTTTATATGTAGCAGATACATTAATGTCAGCCCAGCCTGCTATCCGATTACATGTCCTACTTCTCTCTCGTTTGCTATGGTTGAAGACATAGCAGGCGAGAACTCTGTGGGAAATGAACTGCTGTTACAGCTAGCAAGGTCCCTAAACCACATGAACATTTTCTCCAAAAAGAGAAGTGGTTACATGTTTCAGCGATAAGCAGGTATGGGCCCTGTTGATGAAAGAATCGGGTGTGATAGTCTGAAAGTAAAAGTTGCTCAGAAACACCAATCCTAGTTAGACCTGGCAAGATAATCATACTTGTAAGAAACAACTGTAAAATGTATCATACCTTGAGAAGTCCCATCTTGACAAGCAAACTGGTAATAAACATGTCTGGCTGGAAAACAGAACTGCTAAAAGCCTTTTTCATCAAGTCATCTGGAAATAAAAAAAAGTTTTTATTTATTTATTTTTAAACAAAAGGTTGAATTACAAGTTAAGGAGAACCTGTCAGGCAAATGAACCACCAAAACAATTTTCATAAACTGCCATCAGAAAGCATTGCCCCCATCACTACATTGTCCCTCTACATGCCTGTAAAGTTAAATAATCAGGTCCTCAAGTTGTATGCAAATGACCCAAGTTTGGTCTAATGAGCCATTATCATATTTAGCAGTCCAGCTTATTCAACAATGTGAGGCACAGCCACAACCCCCAGTGCTTGACTAAGAGCCTGTATTCTGATGTGACACTCCTGGTGCTGGCGGGCAAGCTCCCTGAAGCCTGCATGTGTATGAGATACAAGTCTACAGGATGAAGCCATGTGTATGGGAGAAGAACATGTCAGATACATGTCTGTCTCTCTCAGGCAGATAGAGCACAAACACTAACAAAGAACAAGGGGAGGAGATGGGAGAGGTAACATCACTTTCTATATCCATGTGCCAGACTCATTTACATATTAAAGAAAATGCCATTTTAGAATGATTAATGTATGAATTAACTAAATAACGGTTGGGTTGGAATACTTGTGAGCTGCCCCAATGGGTAGCGGTGACAGAATTAGTTAGAGACCTTATGACAGGTGTCCTTTAAGCATCTAGCCCTATGGAAGTGGTTTCTTACCAACAGTTTCCTCCACGGCTGTCTTTATCTCTTGATCATCACGATACACTGAGGCTATTTGGATGAAAGCCTGCACTACCTTCTCAGTGTCTGTAACGTCAGTCTTTAAAAAAAAAAAAAAAAAAAATTCAGAAATAGAATTTTTTTTCTAACAAGAACTCACGTTTCATCATTGACGAACGTTTCATCAATTTAACTATATATTAATTAATGTAGATTGCAATACCTGATCTATAATTGCTGAACGCCTTTGGCCCATCCTTAAGAGTTTTTCAGGAGAAGGAAAGCTGAGGAAAGCGGCTGCATCCACAGGAGGACGGGGAGGGGCAGAAGGCGTTGACTCCTTTCAAAAGATAAAAATCAATAGTTCTATGTTAAATCCAATAGAAAAGAGAAGCAAAACGCATTTTCATTAACATTTTCCATACACATCAGAGCTAGCAAAACCAAACGACTGTGTGTATTGAAGAGTTTCTCCCAAGGTTGTTATAAGGATAGGGATGTAATATTACCACTGTACAAGGCATTGGTTCGGCCTCACCTGGAATATGCTGTACAGTTCTGGGCTCCGGTCCATAAAAAGGATGCCCTGGAGCTGGAGAGGGTTCAACGTAGAGCCACAAAAATGATAAGGGGTATGGAGGGTCTCAGTTATGAGGAAAGATTGAAACAACTAGATTTATTTAGTCTGGAAAAGAGACGACTATGAGGGGACATGATTACTTTATATAAATATATGAATGATCCATACAAAATATATGGTGGTAAGTTGTTTCAGATTAAATCAAATCAGAAGACGAGGGGGCACCGTCTCCGTTTGGAGAAATCAAAGTTTAATCACCAGAGGCGACAGGGCTTTTTTACTATGAGAACTGTCAATCTGTGGAATAGCCTGCCTCAGGCGCTGGTCACAGCAGGGACAGCAGAGAGCTTCAAGAAGGGTCTAGATGCCTTTTTACAAGTAAATTACATTGATGGTTATGTTATATAGAATGGTTTCCCCCTAAATCGCTTCCTCATCCAATCCCTTCCCTTCCTTAGTTTAACTTGATGGACAAGTGTCTTTTTTCAACCGTATAAACTGTAAACTGTGAAACTGTTATACCCTATGCACTGGAAAGGCTATGACAATACAATCGGATCGATGGGGGTGTGACTGCCCAGGCGCCCAACTTTCACCGTAACATACTCCCACAGTTCGAGAGTTCAACTAATTGAATTGAAGATTAAAGTGCAACTGTAAAGTTTAAAGACTTTTGCCTAACTGTGCTAAGCAAAAATCAGCAGTGTATCTGCAGGTGTTTACCTGCTAGCAGAGGTTTTACCTTGCCCCCCTGGCTGCTCTCCATTTGCCATGCTTTCTGGCAACCATTGGACACCGTGTCGGGTATAAGGAAGCTTGTTGAGAGGAGCAGTAGTGGAGTAGTGCAAGAAAAGAGAACCCCGATTCATATGAATATTTTTGTCAGTAACTTTACAGTTATGCTTCAAGCATATGTCCTGTCACTCTATTCAATTCTATGAGAGAACCGGAAATTGCAGAGCATACAGCTTGTTTATCTCAGGCGATACCATACTTATAAAAACGGTATCTCTCTTCTTATGATTGGTGGGGGTCACAGTAGTTCGCCTGACACTACTAGTTGAAGTCACATTATTAGCCCCTATCCACATGATAGGGGCTAACAAACTTGGGACAACCCCTTTAAGGAACGAAACTCCAGGGCTGCTCTGTTGCAACTTATTTTTAAGACTTGTTGTCAATTAAAGGTTTGTGTGAACAACATATATAATAACGTGTAGTATGTGTACACACTAAAGAAAATTAAAGGGAAATACTTTATTTGGTCACTGCACTGCTTGTAACTCAATTGCATTTGGAAAAATATATTAGGAATGGTGGATGGGGCTCCCAAGAAGAATCTCAACTTATCTCATCGCTACTGCAGACAAACAACAATTTTTTTTTTTTTCCCCCCAACTGGATGTACAATATCAGTCCTTTATATCTACAAAACGTTTCTTCATTTGTATACCATAGAATTTTAATCTAGAAAAACCCATTTAGTGCATATCATTTCAGCACAATGTGTGATAATGTGTAATTTTTAAACAAACTGTAACAAAATAATTACTTGAGGAAATTTCTTGGGCTTCTCTTGCTCATTGCCTTCCTCTTCATCTCCTTCTTCTTCCTCCTCCTCCTCCTCCTCCTCATCATCATCATCTTCCTCCTCCTCCTCATCATCATCATCCTCCTCTTCATCTTCTTCATCATCATCATCATCCTCATCATCATCTCCTTCATCATCACTTAAAGGCAGAAATATAAGAATATAAACATCACGAAAAGACATGCAGAATAACCAAAAAGTTAATTTAAGAGTCCGTCCACATTGCACCTCAGAAGTGGCGTTACGTTTACTTATACAAGACAGTGATTGACATGATGCAAAATATTGTGTAAATAACATTTTAAATGATGGGGAAGATTTAACAGATGAGACCAGTTAAAATTGGTCTGGTTGCTCATGGCAACCAATCAGAGCTCAGCTTTCAGTTTTTCACAGCAGTTAAAAATTCCACGAGCAACTAGAACAGTTCTGCTCTCAGACATTTATTTTTTAATGGTCACATTTCTTATAAAAAAAATGTATATTATGATTCTCAGCTGTACCACGCAGGATAAAGATCTGTGCAGCTGGCTCTTTTGCTTGCAACCAATTAATTTGTGTAATCCCCATTCAGGATTTATATTGCTGATATTAAAAGCTTTAGTACCGAGGGAAGTCATTGGGACCTGCTCCAATAACAGTGATCAAATGCTCAGCAATTTATAAACTGAGGAAAGACCCAATACAGTTAAACAGTCAAATATCTTGATTTTATGGATTTATAAACCTACTTGTACTGTAACAGCGCCTCAACAAGGATCCATTTTTTATCCTTTTGAACAATCCAGTCAAAATAGTCATCTGGATTGCGATTCTGAATGCTGCGTTCAGAATCATTGATAAAATGCCATCAGTCTTGTGTGAATCAAAACCTAAGAAGGGAGGCAGTACACTTACCGAATATACTCGAGTATAAGCCAAGGGTGGGAAATGCATTGGTCACAGCCTCCCAGTATATAGCCTGCCAGCCCCCCTGTAATTAACTCTACTCACCTATCCGACGTCCCCTGTAGGTCCACTGCCTCCTCGGGTCTTCGCGCTCGGCTGGCACAAATTGTGCTGAAAAACTCGGCTTATACTTGAGTATATACAATACTCAAAGAAAATCTACCATTTGTTTTTATGCATTGTGAACCAAACATACCTTGAGAATGTTGTAGTGATACCGATGCAAAAACATATCTGATCTAATCCCTGAAGTGAGTGGTTCTGCTCAAAAAACAATTATAAAATTTAGGACCTTGGGCAACTTGGGTGTAGAATGATAAACACATTACATAGAGCTTCCTGAACCTGAGCTGGATGAGTCGCACACAGCAGCTGGGGGATGGTGCAGTGATTGATTACTTCTGCCTGTCCGGGACAACACAGTAATGACGTTTCTCAGCTTACACTGGGCGGGACAAGGCTGGAGCAGTGCATAATTAGGCTGAGGAGAGCACCGGGGTAGACACAGGAGCGACAAAGCCTCATTATCATAATTTTATAATTGTTTTTTCAGCAAAACCACTTGGATCAGGGATTAAACAAGATATGTTTCTGTATCAGTGTAGCTACAGTATTCTCAAGGCGTGTTTGGTTCATAATGGATAGAATCAAATGGTAGGTTTCCTTTTAGCTACTACCCAATCTCTGATCCTTAAAATGCAACTATAAAGTTTTGAAGGCTTCTTCTATAGCAGCGATAGCTGAAAACTAACATTTTCCAATACACAGCAATAAGATTATAAATGTGTATCTACTAATCTTCTCCCATCATCCTGTCTCAGCCCTCTCCTTAAAGCTTGGTATTTTAGTTGCCAAAAAGGATCCGTAACGTGAAAGAGGAGGGAACAGGAGATGCAGATTTACAGAATGGTGAGGGGCGGACTATGCACTGAGCTAGTTCTGGTCTCTGCTCAGCAATTACAGGAAGCAGCAGTTCTGTCATATCTGCTTTGAGTACACTCTGCTCTCATGTCCCCACACACAGTCCAGCTGCTCAGTTTAATAAATCTATTATCATAGACTCGCCATTAGTACCGACTGCTTAATGGAGAAACGAATCAATGTTTACAAGCAGAGCAATACAGATTTTGGTGAAGGGATCCCCCATCTGCCCTCCCTTCTTTTAAGTCTGTGAGCCATTTTGCATGTTATAGGCCCAAGGTTGTTTACTTAATGCTAAAATAAATAAATAAAATAAACACAGTTAGGGTACATTCACACAGCGGTATGCCCACCGTGCGGGCATACCGCCGTGTGCTGGAGAGGAGGAGGAGGCGGCCCCTCCTCCCTCCATAGAGAATAGCGGCGCACGGCCGCACACACGCCAAAAGATAGAGCATGCTCTATCTTTTTACGGTGTGTGGGCCGGATCGGTGCCACACATGTGTGGCACCGCATCTGCGCCGCTATTGCCGTCTATAGGGACGTACATGCGGCCACATGTACGTCCCCGCAGACGGCCATGTGAATGTGCCCTTACCCTGCAGATCACCAGCTTATCTCTAGACTTTGACAAAGATATAGTTGGGTCAGTGAAGAAATGGGGGAAGTATATACAACGTATATACGTCCCCCAATGGCCGTATGAATGAGGCCTAAAACAAAACATCCCTATTTAGTAATCCATGGCCTCATTGAAGGGGAGGTATGAGTTCATGTAATAACTCCCCGAAAATTGAACCAAAAACCATAGATGTCCAAAATAGATACAGGAGTGAAACCAGAACTATTTTTAGCCCATAGGGACATATATCTGCCACAGAAATCAGTCATTTTAGATAAAATTCAGTATGCAAATCTGCTTCTCGGTGCCCTGGGGGTTTGGCCATCGCTGCTGGTGAACTTATTTTTTCATTCCCATTTTGCCCAGAACCATCACCACTTAAACATACAAAAGTGATAGAGATTTATATGGACCAAGTATATGGGTGCAGTAAGATTTGCACTTTGCTATTACAGAGAAGTACAGCTGGTAAATTTTGATTTACAAGATTTTGGAAAACTTGCCTTACATTATGCAATATCCACAAGGCATGTTCTTAATAGGCTAACTAGGCAAGCTACACTGAGATAAACACAACGTGTCCTACAACTACCTGACCTCCATTTACAGAATATTTGGCACAAAGATATCGTACAAATGGCAGGCACCTGATAATTTGATTTGTATTACGTATCATATAGAAAGGATACCATTAGTTTGTTGTTTTGCCACTTAGTGTGTTAGCCTTCTGTCTATATCAAAAGGCTTTGAAAGACTAGATCAATTGCACCCTTATGGATGATGCTCACAACATACATTGATTGCACACACCATCATTCTCGCACAAAAAATAGATCATATGATGTCAGAAGGATAAAGATTCATAATTAACCAAAACCATGATTTTAAAATATGGACATTTTTGAGTTGAGATCACAGGAACAAAACAAAAATGCAAACGCACAATTGACCAATTCATACCTAAGGGATGCCAGCACTGAACTCATGTTGTAGCTTTCCAAAATTTCTTGAACATGTTCACAACCTTCTTCTCCCAGGCCATTTCCTATAAAGGAGGCATAGAAAAGGTCAAAACCTACATAAACAAAATTGCAATTCTGCCTTTTATATTTTCAAGTTATAGATATTTGGTTTAAAGGGAGACCATCAATGTGATTTTGGACACTAATCTAACTACATGTCCCTATGAATCTTTGGTTTAATATCCCAAATTCCCCTGTATTTGAACCTATAGGTGGGCCCGATAAGGGACATTGGACTAATTTCTGTGGCTGCCAATGCTTGTGTAATGATTCAATGAATTCAGCGTATAATCCTCAACTACACTGCCCATGTACCATACCTACTGCCCATGGACAGTGAATGCTGGGAGTATTACCGCAGCGTCACTTGCAAACCACACAGGCACTGAGCGAAAAGGCCATGAGCCAAGTCGTGTCAAAAATGTACCAGTTCTCCTTGTTATGAAAGAAAATCACTTTCAAGGGTTACAGCAGTTAGCAGCTTGGTTAAAGTGCATTTGCTGGGACACGGGGATGGTTATGGATCGAATATAAACTGATAGATGAACAGCTAATGACCAACAGTGGGTCATTTCAGCCACAATACCCTTCTACATCATAATACAAACACAGTTTTCTTTAAATATACGTTTACCATTTATATCCAGTTTCTCAAGCTGAGATTTATCTTCGATAGCTTCAGCCAAACTTATGGCTGCATCACGTTTAATTTCACAGAAGGAAAGGTTGAGCTCCTATAATGGAAGAAAAAAAAATTATATACAATTTTCTTAGAAGCATAATTACCGGTAAGTCAACTAAAACTAAATAATTCCATGGAAGTAGTTTGAACTGCCATAAAGTTATAAGGCAGCAGAATTAACCCCTTCACGATGCAGCCATTCTGTAAGGCTCAGCCCCATTTTTTGTAATATGACATGTTGCTCTATATGGTTATAACCTTTGAACACGTGATTTTGAAATACTTTTTAATGACAGATCATACTTAATGTTAGTGGCAAATTTTGGCTGATATGTTTGCCATTAAAAAAAAATAATAATTGTTGAAAATATTGAAAAATTTGCCATTTTAAAAATTCTAAATTATCTCCTTTTCAGAAAAATAGTAGCAAGCCTCTTTAGGGTTTTCTTTTCTTTCTGTATATTTTATCACAATGTCATAAGGCTTACAAATCAAACTGCGAATTTCCGGATTTGCATTGAAATTGCAGCATTGCATTTTTTGGAGAGCATTTTTGTTTTTAATGTACGCCAATCAAGGATGCGATTATGGAGGGGGGGGGCTTCTAAGCCACTTAAATGCCGCAGCTGCGCTGACTTTGGCAACAGATTCTTCCACACACACCTCCAAGCTCCACAGTCTTTACTCCTCTAAATGCCCCTACTGTACGGCACAAGATATTGGAAAGAATGACCTGTTCTAGTCATTTCTAAGGATTTCTGCTGTTGGATATTGAAAGCCCCCTTCCTGAGGTATAAACATTACAGAAAAATTTTCTTACCTTTATTTTATGTAAGCCCTCTCTCAGGGCACCAGCAATGGCCAATGCTCCTTTAGAACGCACCAAGCAATCTCCAAAATTAATATGCTCTACTTGTCTTAATGTTTTAAGTGCCTAAAAGGATAAATTATATTGCAGTTCAACAGAAAATTACTGAAATTCAAACATCACTAGGTGATCTATGGTAAGCAAAATAAAATATTACCTCTGCCATAGCAATGCCTCCTTTATCTGTAAAAGTATTATCGTTGAGATTGATGACTTTCAATAGCGGATTCACTTTAAAAGCTTCAGCCAATGCAGTGATGCCAGCATGGTTTATTCCATTCTGGGGCATGTGAACTTCCTCCAAGGTGCCGATTAACTATGGACAAAACATTTATTTAAATTTAATGGAGAGGTAGGATGAGATTATTAAATATTCTGCATCTGAAGGTACATACCCGAAATGCCTCAGCCAAAGCTGTGGTACCATCATTTTCTAGGCGATTTCTTCCAGCCACAAATACTTTGAGAGCAAGGGGTTTACCAAGAGAACTGGATTTTTTGTGACACTCAGTAAGTGCTGCAGCAAGAATCTAATGGAAGTACATAGAGTAATGTATAAATAAAAGTCTTTCATTAACCTTGTTGCTTTGAAAAAATATATATTTTCATTATTTTACAAAAAAAAGGATCATCTGGCACATAATGCCAAAGTAAAAGCATATGTAAGGATATGCACATGTATAGGAATACTGCAGCCATGACATGGATCAGAACCCACTGACTAGATTGCATAACTGGGTGGCATAACCTAGCAATAAGCAAATTTGTAATAACACAACAGTGATGCAAGAAAGAAAAGAGAATCAAAGTACCTTTCCCCCACCAATTCCCATGCCGCAATTGTTTAGTTTCAGTTCTTGTAGTGTATAGCATGTGGGACTTTTCAACAAGGCCTCAAATCCCCGCACACCATCTGGCCCGAAAGCATTGTCACTCAAATCAAGTTCTGTCAGCTGCGCACCAGCCGTTATCAATGCATCACCAAAAGAAATCTGCATGAAGAGAAGCAGCTGTAAATATACACACAAACAGTGTACGACACATAGAAGAAAATCTACCATCAATATCAAGCATGATAAACTAGGGACACTGACTCATATATCCAGGGCATAGCTCTTGAAATATAAGATTACCACAATCAGGCAATGGACTCCGTAAGCCTAACCTGTAACTCCCACGCAGACTCCCGAACTTCGATTCCAGCTCCACCAAAAGAGTCCACAGTCCTGTTTTCCTGGTCCCTCTAGCAGTGCTTGAGATAAATGTGGGCATTCCTTCCTAGTGCCTTTTTTCTCTAAACATTCACCTCAACTAAAGGTGATTTAGGGGTGCACAGGGCATCTGTCAAGCCATGAGTAGCAGTCCACACACTGCTCACAGAGTCCAATGAGATCTTCCATAACTTATGGAAGTGTTCATTGTTGCAGGAGCAAGTGCAGCTGAGAAGTTCTAGTGCTCCCAGGTCCCCTCCTGCCATTTTGCTCTGTGTCCTGACTCTGGTTGCATGTCACAGAGCAAAGCACCCACCGGAGAGGACCCAGGAGTGGCAAGTAGTTGTCAGCTATACTGTACTGCTCCCGGGTCCTCTCCTGAGCAGCACATGGAGGAGAAAAGGAGCTGCAGTGTGGTGCAGGGAGAAGAAGAGACATAAAAGGAGAGAATTTATTATTATCTGCTCTGTTGCCCTCTATTGCCGTACTGTGGAATTTACAATTTCTAGGTTGCCATTTTGTGCTGTAACGTGGTTGTTGGTTACGGATGCGGCCTCTTAAAACTGAGCAGTATGACGGCGTGGCCCTTCTTTTACATACTGGTGTGTGCTTCCTCTGGCAGAATCTGCTCTCCTTTTAGCCTCTTATGCTTTTTTTATTATGCAAATGAGCTCGGGGGGCTCCAGGCTCCATAGCAGTTAATTGAGCCTGGAGCCCCTCAGTCTTATTTGCATAAATGTTAAAGTTTGTTTTTCATAAGAACAAGAACATAAGGAGCTAAGAGGGAATTCTGCCAGATGAGATACACTCCAGCAGATTTGTGTGCTTGGGTTATAATCCTTGATCCTGGTGGTAGATTTCCTTTAAAATAATTTCCTAAATTTTTTACAATTTATTATATGTGGATTCAAACAACTTTATCACGACTCCGACTACACAGCCCTGACAAACAATCACAGTGCAGCGATATATGCATGTGTCCCTGGTTTATCATGATGGACTTTAATGGTAGATTTTCTTTCAAGAAAACCAACCATCAAAATCAAGCATGATACACCAGGTGCGCTTGCACATATATTCAGGCTCTGTGACAGTAGTTATCTTCTTATATTTGTTATCCATGGCTTTCTGCCCAAATCAACTTTTTAAAGTATGCTAATGAGCCTTGGTGGTTCTGGAGGGTTGTTTCCAGAGAATCTCAGTGATGTCTTTTCACTGTTTATTACACTGAGCTGAGCAGGTCTCCCCTGCACTTCCTGCTGCTGCATTACATAGGCAGAGGGAGAGCATGTTCTGTTCATTGTAACAATGTGTGAAAAGACATCACTGAGGGGCTCTGGAACAACCCTCAGGCCCATTAGCATTGATTTTAGAAGCAAGGATGCCATAGATAACAAAAATAAGAAGATTACCACAGTCATGGTGCTTGGATATGTGAGCAAACCATCATATGGGCTACCGTTTGCATATCTTGTGAATGGAGAATCAAGCGGCATGAATACAATACTTTCTACCTCAGAGGAGGTTGGGAATGGTCCCTTACATATTAGATCAGTAAGTCCTGCCAAAATCAGTGCTTTCCACTGACATCCAGCTAAAAACACCAAATACCATAGATTTCAGTGCTTACCAGTGCAGGAGGAATTTCAGATCTCAATCTCCCAGTAAACATATCACTCCAATGACATTTCTAGAAGAAAATACAAGGTACCAAATTAACAAAAGTATATGCCGAAACCCCTGTCACACTTCAGAATCAGACAAAGGTGTGAAGCATTGTTATATGTTTAATGAAAATACTTTTATTTTTTTATATGCTTGCTGAATGCTGATACTAAGAGGACGGTTGACTATGGATCAAGCTGATCACAGTTTACTTCTTTGCACCAAGGAATGCCAGACTCCCTGGGTTGATGTTTACATATGCCACTAGTGATTTATGCACACTATCTATTCCAGGGAAAGCAAAGCCTTTGTTTCTTCGATGCCCATTAATAATTTACTACCCAATGAACTATGGACATTACTTCTTTATCTTTACCTGCCCCACTGAAAGTTTCTGTATAATCCTTTGTGACGCAAATCAAGCATCTCACATCTGGCTAGCCTTGCATGGCATCAGTTCTCCACAGAGATTGAGATATTATACCATACTTCTGTCTTGTGTGATTTCTTTGATCTCTCTCAGTAGATTTAATTAACAATTAGAGAACCCGAGGTTGTGTAAACAGGGGCAGAACTTGACAAAGGTAAGATGTGAGAAATTGGTGCCCTAATCAGGACAACTTCTGAAAATGCCGTGTTAAAGGGAACCTGTCACCAGAGACCTAATTTTCACCAAAGACAGATTGTAAAAGCCCATTACACCTGCAGTGCAAAAATGCCTGCCTTTTCTAAGCATTTGCATTACAATATAATTTTGAGTTATAACTTACTCTTGCATCCTGACAAAATCTTGGGGTAGTCACAGGGGCTGACTATGGTTGGGATGCATTTACAAAAACAACATGTGACTTGTCTGAGCTTCAGGCTGCCTCCATCTTTGTGCTCCTGTACAGCTTGTCCCTCCCCCGATGATGTCAGCTCACCAGGCTGTGACCTCTGAGAAGGAGCAGGAGGAGGAGCTTTACAGGAGCACAAAGGTGGGGGCCAAGCTCTGT
Organism: Engystomops pustulosus; assembly: GCA_019512145.1. Taxonomy (NCBI): domain Eukaryota; kingdom Metazoa; phylum Chordata; class Amphibia; order Anura; family Leptodactylidae; genus Engystomops; species Engystomops pustulosus. Next base: position 64,363,347 of record CM033649.1, read on the forward strand.
GGAGTGAGTAACACAGACAAGGCACATGTTTTTTGAAATGAATCCAAAACAAAGTCCAGCCCCCAGGATTTTGTCAGGGTGCAAGGCAAGTTATAACACACAATTATATTGTAATGTAAATACTTAGAAAAAGCAGAGGGGAAGATTTGCACTGCAGCTGTAATAAGCTTTTGCAACCTGTCTTTAGCGAAAATGAGGTCCCTGGTGACAGGTTCCCTTTAACCCCTTGAATGACAAACACATGAACAGATATATAAAATATTTTTTTTCCCCTAGCCACAGATTGGCACAGTTTATCTTGTGCTGGTAATAAACGCATCTGTATATCCCATTGTACATTAAATAAAGGGTAGCATCAAGATTTCAGCAATATTAAACTGCATAAGAAAAATACAATAACCTTTCATACATTCCATTATCTCACCTTGAGGTCAGGCTTATTTTCCAAGGACTTTGCAATGGCTTTAGCGGCCTCAACACCGACAGTGTTGCCTTCAAGACGCAACGCTTGCAGTCCTTCAAAGCTCTCGATTTCTTGCACAACTTCCTCTGCTGCAGATGGACAGGGGGAAAAAATGAAATTTTTGTATAATATGGCTCAGAGAGGGTTACAGTAGACCAAATATTGGCTAAGTATCTCATCATACAGAAGTGAAATATTTTAACTTCAATTTGATCAGAACGATTGAGAACAAGAACAAGCCTCCTAGCTTTGCTCATAAAACAATGCTTACCATCCTGTGCAGTGTTCAGTTTCAGAGTTCTGCCTTTGAAGCTCAGTTCCCCTCCTCCCACCTTGGTTTTTGCCAAGGAATCTGCCAACTGTGAAATATCTTCAGATGCCATTGTCTATGTTGAGAAATATAATACAAATGTCATAAAAATCAAAGCCATAAACAAAGTTAGGTACAATAAGGGACATAGTATCTAAAGAATTGCTCAGGTGGTGGGTATCAATTTTTTTGCAATTTATGCAATGTTATTTCCGTTTTAGATTTTCTCGTAAGAGAAATCATTATGATGCTCGGGCTGCCATTCACTGCAATACGGTCACTTCATGAAACAGTCAAAAGAAATTGCACCCTTTCCTACTCGCTCCAGATTATGTGTGGATTCTAGCAGAACATAGGAAGCTTTAAAAAAATAATAATATAAAAAAAAAATAAATTTGCAAGTCTGGTGCCGGTGTGTGGAGAGCACCGATCGTGTTATGCTCGTCGTTCGCCACCGACAAAGCTGCCGGCAGCTTCAAAATAGTAAAATAAATATTTTTAAAATAGTAAAAATAAAAAAAAAGTTAAAATTATAATTAAAAAACCTAAAAATTATAATCAACCCCCTTTCCCTAGAACTTGTATAAATATAAACAGTTTAACCCCGTAATGGTAAATAGCCCCCAAAATCAAAAATTCTATGAAAAGTGATTGATAGGTCGTACAGTCCTGAAAATGGTAGCATTGAAAACGTCCTCAAAAGTCGCAAAAAAAATGACACCAAAGTATGAAAAAGTTATTAGCGACAGAAGATGGCAAAATAAAAAATAAAATTTTGTCCAGGACGTTTTCATTTTTTTTAAATGTATGAAAACATAAAACCTATGCAAATTTGGTATCACGGTGATCGCACTGACCCAAAGAATAAAGTAGACCTGTCATTTGGGGCGCACACTGAAAGCTGCAAGACCCAAGCTCACAATTGCGTTTTTCCCGCTTCCCAGTAAACGTCATGGAAAATTAAATACCATCGCTATGAAGTGCAATTTGTTCTGGGTTGCAGAATTCCACCTTCACAATGCAGATGTGAACCTGACCCAACATGCTATTTATAGATAAGACACTGTACAATCTGCTCAGCTCCTCCTGCTCTATTGCATGCTACCTGCAGATAGGAGACCATGTGCAAATTGTTCAGCTCCTCCGGCTCTTCTTAGTGATCTGGCTCATTAGGCTCTGCTTGCTAAGAAGAGCCCGCTCTTCTGGTTCACTAGTAACCCCTTAACGACTTGGCCTTTTTTTTAGCTTTTTCACTTCCATTTTTCACTCCCCACCTTCAAAAATCTATAACTTTTTTAATTTTTCCACATAAAGAGCTGTGTGATGGCTTATTTTCTGTGTAATAAATTGCACTTCATAGTGACGGTATTTAATATTCCATGCCGTGTACTGGGAAGTGGGAAAAAATTCCATTGTTGCAAAAAACATTTGCAACGTTTTCTTGTGGCCTTGGATTTTACAGTTTTCACTGTGCGCCGCAAATGACATGTCTACTTTATTCTTTGGGTCGGTACGATTACGAGGATAACAAAATCATTTTTTGCGAATTCAGATGGTGTTTTCATTGCTATACTTTTTAGGCCTTTTGATCACTTTTTATTAATTTTTTAATATTTTTCAAAATGGCAAAAAAGTGCCATTTTCCACTTTGGGCGCTATTTTCTGTAACGGGGTTAAACGCAGTGAAAAAACGTTATTATATTTTGATAGATCGGGCATTTTCGGACGCGGTGATACCTAATGTGTTTACTATTTTTACTGTTTATTAATATTTATATCAGTTCTAGGGAAAGGGGGGTGATTTGAATTTTTAGGGTTTTTTATTATAATTTTTTTTTTAACTTTTTTTATTTACTATTTTTGTACTTTAACCCTAGGTTGTCTGATCGATCCTATCTGCATTATGGCAGTATATGGGGATTTTCCTCCTCATTCATTACAATGTGCAATTAGCACATTGTAATGAATGGGTTAAAACGAGACAGCTTAGGGCAGTGATGGCGAACCTTTTAGAGCCTGAGTGCCCAAACTTCAACCAAAAGCCACGTATTTATTGCAAAGTGCCAACACAGCAATTTAAGCAGTAGTTTATTTCTCATTGTTCTTTGACAACTTTCAATCATTCAGCCTCCTAAAGACACCAACGCAGTTGAAAGGCGGAGGGCAAATCCGTCTATCATTGTAGGAAGATTCTTTTGAGTCCTCTCTGGTGAACTTCATGCTGGGGTGATGGCCTGGGTGCCCACAGAGAGGGCTCCGAGCGCCGCCTCTGGCACCAGTGCCATAGGTACGCCCCCGCTGGCTTAGGGCCTTTGCGAGACCTGAAGCTGTCACGGCAATGGATCGCCGCTCCCTGTGACGTCATAAGGGAGCGACGAACCGCGGCGAGATGGCGGCATCTTTTTGATGCTGCCGGCGGCGATCGACATGAAAACACCCACGATCAGTGCTAGCAATATGCAGCAAAGAATTACCGGTTATGGAGAGGGCTCGGCCCGCGAGCCCTCTCCATGCATCGGGACCCGGCGCGCGTCGGGAAGGGGTTAAATGTATAATAGGTGAGCCATCAACTCACTGAGGGGAGCTGACTCCCGTCGTTCACGTGAAAGTGCAGCCTCTTAAGAGTCGGTTTGTTCACAAATGACCCATCACTACTGCTGATAGGACAATGTACAATCTTCTCAGCTCCTCCTGTTCTATAACATGCTGCCTACA